>VWZI01012826.1:45271-63233 GCA_013396835.1 Psilopogon haemacephalus | reverse complement strand
CTCTTCCCTATTCTCCTGTCTCAGTAGTGCCTCCAGGAGGATCTGCTCCATGATCTTACCAGGCACAGAGGTGAGACTGACTGGTCTGGAGTTCCCTGGCTCTTCCTTCCTACCCTTTTTTGAAAATGGGAGTTATGTTTCCCCTTTTCCAGTCAGTGGGGACTTCACCAGACTGCCAGGACTTTTGGAATATAATAGAGAGGGGTTTAGCAACCTCATCTGCCACTTCTCTCAGTACCTGTGGGTGTATCCTGTTGGGACACATGGACTTGAAGACTTTCAGGTTCTTCAGGTGATCATGAACCTGATCTTCACTTATGGGCAGCTCTTCCTTCCTGTCCTTGCCATTATCTTCCACGACTCCAGGAGTGTGGCTGGAGGCCTTTGCAGTGAAGACTGAGGTAAAGAAGTCATTGAGAACCTCAGCCTTTTCCATGTCACTTGTGACCATTTCACCTGTTTCTTTTCTGAGGGGGCCCACACCTTCCCTAGTCTTCTTTTTACCATTAATATATCTGTGGAAATTCTTGGTGTTCCCTTTGACCTCCCTGGCTAGATTCAATTCAAACTGTGCTTTGGCTTTCCTAACCAGATCTCTGGCTGCTTGGGCAGCTTCCTTATATCCCCTCCATTCTATCTGTCCTTTCTTGCACTCCTTGGAGAGTCTCTTTTTGTGTGACAGCATGTCCAGGAGCTCCTTGCTCAGCCAGGCAGGCCTCCCAGCATTCTTCCCTGCTTTCCTCTTTGTTGGTATACATTGCTCCTGGACACAGAGGAGGAGATCCTTGAATACTGTCCAGCTGTCCTGGGCCCCTCTTTCCTCTAGGGCTTCATCCCATGAAGCAGATCCCTGAAGCCATCAAAGTCTGCACGCCTAAAGTCTAGGGTTGTAAGCTTAGAAAATGCCCTCCTGGTTGCCCTGAGGATCTTAAATTCAACTGCTTCATGGTCACTGCAGCCAAGGCTGTCCCTGAGCCTCACATTGGTCACTGGCACTTCCTTGTTGGTGAGAACAAGGTCCAGCATAGCACCTTTACTTGTTGGTTCCTCTACCGTTTGGAGGAGGAAGTTGTCATCTATGCAATCCAGGAACATCCTGGATTGCTGATGCCTTGCTGTGTTGTCTCTCCAGCAGATGTCAGGGTGGTTGAAATCCCCCATGAGGACCAGAGCTTGTGACCTGGAGGCTGCTTCTATTTGCCTGTGCAGGGTCCCATCTTTTTGGTTCTGCTGGTCAGGTGGCCTGTATCAGATCCCTACAGGAACATCACTCTCCCCTGTCTTCCCTTTGATTTTAACCCATAAACTCTCACCCAGCTCATCATCCTTCCCCAGGTGGAGCTCCACTGATTCTAGCTGGTCACTGATATAGAAGGCAACACCTCCTCCTCTCCTTCCCTGCCTATCNAGCTGGTCACTGATATAGAGAGCAATGCCTCCTCCTCTCCTTCCCTGCCTATCCTTCCTGAAGAGCTTGTACCTACCTATCCCTACATTCCATTTGTGGGACTCATCCCACCAAGTTTCAGTAATAGCCACTATGTGATGGCAACCCAGCAGTACAGTGGTCCTTAGGTCATCCTGTTTGTTGCCCAAGCTCTGTGCATTTGCATAGAGGCACTTGAGCTGGACTGGCCCTGTCCTGTTTTGTGAGTTCCCCTTGATTTCCTCAGATTGTCCTGGTGCATCATCCCTGGCTTGCCTCAGGGCAGCAAGTTGAGGGCCCTCATTAGCTCTCATTCCCTCTGCCTCTGGTGAGCTGCCCCGCTGTCACCAGCCAGCAGGAGACTGTTAACCCCTTCCTCCTTCATATCTAGTTTAAAGCCCTATCAATGAGCCCTGCCAATTCCTGCCTCAGGATCCTTTTCCCCCTCTGGGACCAGTGCCTCCCATTAGTTATTTGCAGCTCTGGTGCCTTGTAAAGGGAGCCATGACTGTAGAATCCAAACCCCTGTTGATGACAGCAGCCCCAGAGCCATGAATTCATCCGTTGGCTCTTCCTAAATGTTCCCTCGTCCATCACTGATGTTAGAGAGATAGAAGAGAACACAACCTGAGCTTCTGAACCCTTTAGCTGTTGCCCTAAGGTCCTGAAGTCTCTTTTAATTGATTGTGAGCCTCTCATTGTTGCATCATCAGTACCCACTTGAAAGACCAGAAGTGGGTAGTAGTCTGAAGGACTCACAATGTTGGGAGTTTTATCTATAATGTCCCTTACCTGGGCATCAGGGAGGCAGCAGACCTCTCTATGAAGTGGATTTATCTGCATATTGGGCCCTCTGCTTCCTTCAGTACATAGTTTCATAGAATCTTAGAATGGCTTGGGTTGGAAGGGACCTCCAAAGCTCATCCAGTCCAACCCACTTGCAGTCAGCAGGGATATCCTTCACTAGATCAGGTTGCCCAGAGCCTTGTCCAGCCTCACCTTGAGTATCTCCAGGGATGGGGCCTCAACTACCTGCCTGGGCAACCTGTTACAGTGTTCCACTACCCTCATGCTAAAGAATTTGTTCCTCACATCCAATCTAAATCTGCTCTGCTCTCATTTCAAACCATTGCTCTCATCCTGTCACTGCAGGCCTTTGCAAACAGTCTCACTGTAGCCTTTTTGCAGTCCCCTTCAGCTACTGCCAGGACACTTTTAGGTCTACTTGGAGCCCTTCTCTTCTCCAGGCTGAACAACCCTAGCTCCCTCAGCCTGCCCTCATAGTAGACCCCTGGTCATTTTTATGGCCCTTCTCTGGACATGCTCCATCAGGTCCATGTCCTTCCTGTGTTGAGGACTGAAGCTGAAAAGATCATGGACAGTGAAAGAAACTGGTTTTTGGAGGTGTATTTCTGCTTTCTCTTTCTGGCTGCACTGAATCTTGCAAATTCTCTGAAAGAAATATTTCTTGAGGTTGCTTTATTTTGGAGGAAAGGTTTTATAGAACGGTTTGGGTTGGAAGTGACCTCCACAGGTCATCTAGTCCAACCTCCCCTGCAAGTTCCTGGCTTAGTGATGCATGGAACAGTCATTGCCCTCTCTGAATGTTCTCTTTCTTTTACTTTACCAGATCTGGTTCCAGAATCGCAGGGCAAAGTGGCGAAAAGTAGAGAAATGGAGGATGAGGAACAACAACAACAGCAAATGTCCAACATCATCAGCTCTGTCCATGCCCTTTGAGTCCAATGGTTATGGGTGAGGACTCTCAGTACTCCATAACGGATACCTAATGCATTAAATTTTGTTCTTTGTCATTTCCCCTTTATATTTATCTATGGACTTGGACCTTCATCACCTGTCTATTGTCCATCCTGATGGATGCTCCTAAGAGCACTTTTGCTTGACCTGCGGTGCTTCTGAAATCAAACTGTTGCAATCCCTCTGCTGTGGTCATAGAGAGTAGGGCATGAGGCAGAAAAGGTCTGTGGAAATCACCTCTTCACTTCCAGTTTCTGTGACTGTTGGCCAGGTTCTTTTTATGCACTTGAATTTTTTTATTCCAGTCCTTCTCTCACCGTTTCTTTTTATTTAGATAGATTTTTTTTTTTTCCTTTTTGCTTGGTAATGGAGATAATGTTTGCTTAGATCCATCTCACAAAGGGTTTCTTACAGAAATACAATCTAGAACCTTTGCTAGGTGACCAGGGGATGCTTATTGGAGTACAGGGAGTATGGGACATGTAGGGTTGGTAAAAATTAGTCTGCAGAGAGAAGGCATTTGTGATAATATGGAGTGAGAGCCTTCTTGTGAAGAAAACAGAATGAGAAGAGGAAAAACTGAGTGAAAGAGTGGAGACCACCTGCCTGATTTCACTGATCTGTCCCTGCTGCCTGTCCTTTCCTAGTGTGCCAGGGCTGGTGATGCAGCAGCTCTTGCACTGTTTCTCCTTGCACACTTAAGCCAGCCAGCACTTTCCCTTTCCACTTGCTAATGATCTAGGGTTTGCCTAGAGTGTGTGTGCTTTGTCATAATGCCTTGTCTTGTCCTCTGGTCCCTGCTTGATACCCTTTGTGTACCTCCAGGGCACCTCCACTGCCTGGCATTGCTCATGACGGGTCTGCCATGTTAAGTGCAGACACTGCACCTGGGAGCTACTCCGGCCAGCTCAGTGTACATCCTGCACCACTTGCCTCCTCCTCAGGTGAGACCCTCTATCAGCACAAGTATTTTGCATAGCTGCAGCATTGGCTGGTGGTGCTGGTAGTTTCCCAAACATGTTAGGGAATGTTGTGTGACTGCTCCATGGCCTCAGTAAGGGAGTGACACCAAGTTTGACAACTCTCAGCTACTAGAGCATCTACCAGCATGGCGATGCCTCTGTGCTAGAGCAGTGCTGTAGTCTGTCCTTTTTATTACCTTTATCAATGATCTGGATGAAGTGATTGAGTGCACCCTCAGAATTTTGCAGATGATACCAAGCTGGGTGGCTGTATTCATCTGCTAGAGGGTAGGGAGGTTTTACAGCAAGGTCTGAACAGGTTAGACCTATGGGCCGAGGCTATAATTGCATGAAGTTCAACAAGGCCAAGTGCCAGGCCCTTCTCTTGGGTCACAACAATCCCATGGTAAGCTACAGACCTGGGGATGTGTGGCTGGAAAGCTGCAGCTTTGAAAGGGACCTGGAAGGTATTTGTTGACAATTGACTGAGCATTAGCCAGTACTATGCACAGGTGGCCAAGAAAGCCAGTGGCATCCTGGCTTGGATTAGAAACCCTGTGGCCAGCAGGGACAGGAAGTGACCATCCCCCTGTGCCCAGCAGTGGTGAGAGCACACCTTGAGTATTGTGTTCAGTTCTGGGCCCCTCACTACAGGAAGGACATTGAGGAGCTGGAGTATGTCTGGAGAAGGTCCTGGAGCAGCTGGGCTGTGAGGAGCATCTGAGGGAGCTGTGGGTGTGCAGTCTGGAGAAGAGGAGGCTGAGGCAAGACCTCATTGAGTGTGGAGAAGAGGAGGCTGAGGCAAGACCTCATTGCTCACTACAGCTGCCTGAAGGGAGGTTGGAGCAAGGAGGGGGCAGTCTCTTCTTGGTCACTACCAACAGGATGAAAGGAAATCTTTCCAAGCTGTCCCAGGAGAAGTTCAGTCTGGATGTTAGGAAATATTTCTTCACTGAAAGGGCTCTCAAACAGTGGAATGGTCTGTCTAGAGCAGTGCTGGTGTCACCATCCCTGGGGCTGTTTTAGGATGTGTGTCCCTGTGAACCTGCTGCTTAGGGACATGCTTTAGTGTTGACCTCTCAGTGCTGGATGGAAGGTTGGACTGGATGATCTTGGAGGTCTCTTCCAGCCAGAGATAGCCTGTGGTTATGTTCCTCATGGCAGACACAGGCATCCCATAGTCTGGGTTAGACTGCAACATTCTGGCTGCAACTTGTAGTCAAGTAAGCTGTAGGAGACCAGGTGCACTTGATCAACTGTTTGGGTTGCAGAGCCACTCTCAGCTACTCCACGCCTTTAAATCTCCAAAGGAGGTTCCTTGACTTCTACAGCCAGTGTAGTTTGCCACTGTGTTTAAGACGTGGAGGATGTGAGACTACTGAGTTCTGCTGCAGTGTTGCTGAAGCACGCTGGGGTGTGCTGTTGGCCTTGCTTTCTACCTGAGCTGCAATCAGCCTGTAAAAGGTTGCTTACAACCCAGAGGGAAGATTTGTTGGATTGTGTATTCTCGTGTTGGAGTATCAGAGCATTCCTTAGAATCACGAATATTCCCTAAAGTGTTTCCCAGATAGATGTTACTTTCCCAAGTTAGCACAACTGGAACATATATCCAAAATGCTGAGGGGCTTCACCACTTCCTTATGGACAGGCATCCCAAGCTAGTGATGTGCTAACAGGTGGTGCTGTTCTATGTCTTTTTCTGTTTCCCTGGGTAATTAATTCTTTTAAATTCCATGCCATGATTTCTTCTCTCTCCCCTACCCCCCTCCCTATTGTATTCCATTATTCTATTTTATTATGAAGGGGCAGTTCTGTGCCCTTCTAATGACTCCCAGACTTCAGTGTTGTTGTTTGGTTGGTTTTGTCTTGTTTAATAGTGTTGATACCTTAAGTGTTTTGGCACTGCAGGAAAAAGCAGCTATAGGATTGTATCAATAATCTTGGATTACCAAGAAATAGATTTCTATGCTAAAAGTACTTAATTGAAGTACTTTCTTGGTGATTTAACACTTCTGTCCTTCAACTTTGCCCATCAATGACTGCTTTAGTTAATCCTTTGAGTCATTTAACCAAGATTTGTGTAATTTAATTCCATTTTTTCCACTTCTTCTTGGAGCAGAGTAAATATGGTCCAAGAGTTTGGATAATTCACTGCTTTCCAGAATGATGAAATGGTGCAGACTATGCCCTGTGGTTAATTAGATAAAGATCTAAGCTGCTTGAGTAGAGTACAAACTATTATCAGCCACCTTTGGAGGGTGTTCAGTGCTGCCTTTCCCACTGTTTTCCTTTGCTCTAGCCATTGGCTGTGACTGTTGGCTTGGGGGTTTTATTTGCTTGTGGTGTTGTTTTTCCCACACTGTTTTGTGCAGATATCCAAATGATCTGGTTTAAAAATCACCGGCAAGCTGCATCTGAGATGTTCTCTATCTTGCTAGAACTTAACGGCTTCTGATTTTGATATTACACTGCTGTTATAAGAGCCTTTCGTGTCTCAAAAAAAATTCAAGCTTGAGCTTGCTTTAATCTTATATTTGATTGATTTTTTTTTTTTTTTTAACAACTTTTATCTTCTCTGAGACCTTCCAAACCCACCTGGACGCATTCCTGTATGACCTGCTGTAGGTGATCCTGCTCTGGCAGGGAGGTTGGATTGTATCATCTTTCCAGGTCCCATCCAATCCCTAACATTCTTTGGGTTTGCTAGACAGTTTGCTTTGAGTTCATGGAATGACATTGGCAGTTATTTTAAGTTTTTCTTGTCCAATGATTTTAAATGTTGGTTTATGTGGTTGTTTACTCAATCTCGTAAAATAGTTTGGGTTGGAAGGGACCTCCAAAAGGTCATCCTGTCCAACATCTTGGCAGTCAGCAGGGACATCTTCCACTAGAGCACCTTGCTCACAGCCTTGTCCAGCCTCATCTTGAACAGCTCCAGGGATGGAGCCTCAGCTACCTCCCTGGCAACCTGTTGCACTATTCAGCATCCTCATGCTAAAGAACTTGTTCCTCACATCCAAACTAAATCTGCTGTGCTCTTATTTCAAACCATTGCCCTTGTCCTGTCCCTGCAGGCCTTTGCAAACAGTCCCTCTGTAGCCTTCTTGCAGCCCCCTTCAGCTACTGGCAGGCTGCTCTTAGGTCTGCCTGCAGCCTTCTCTTCTCCAGAAGAAAAAAGTGAGGAGAAATAGTCTGTTCCAACAGGAAGAGTAAACCACCTGAAACTGCTTGGGTATATGATTGTTTTAGAGATGCTACTCTAGATCTCATTCTAGTGTTCTACCTGAGCTCCAAACCAGGGCTTTCCAAGTTTCCCTTGAAGCATCACCATTCCCCCTGTCCAGAGCTGAAGTGAGTTGGAAAAAAAAAAAAGGATGTGGGAAGATTCAATAAAAGAGGCACAAATTACACAGGACACTTGGGGATGTGAGAGGTGATGCTGCAAGGTGCTGAACTGGAATCTCCTTGTCAGATCTGTGGGCATTCATTCCCAAATCCTCTAAGGGTTGCTCTGTATTTGCTGTGGCAGCTTTATGGTTAGGTTTGATGTTTAATTTTTTGATTCACACCTGGTGGAGGACATTTGATGTTCTTCTTTATGCCTGCAGGGGTGAAGCCCAACCATAAACTTTCCCTAGATGCTCTCAAGTGTGTGGGACTAGAACGACTTTCCCTTAGCGGTGATATTTTATCCCATCTGCTCCATCCTTCGTGCTGGCTCAGCCTAGCTAGACTTGAGAGATACGTTGCTAGTTGTGCCATGCAAACTTCTTGAGGAAACATATTTTGCTGTACCAAAAGAGCACTTTGTTCTCTGGCATGATCTGCATACTTCTTGAACATCTATGCACCAGCATACATGGTTCTGACCCTTCCAATTCCTGTCTTGTCCTCTTTCCACAGAGGCTGTGCTGTAGGTAACTCTTCCTCTCTCCTTGTCCAGCACTGACTGAGGGAATTGATCACCAAACAAGATTCTAGTAACCAGATGATTTTGGTTTCCTTTTCTATCTCCCAGCTTCCTTTTCCCAAGGCCCTTTAGATGACTCCTCTGCTTTTCTTTTTTAACTTTTGATTTTTAATTTTTCTCTTGCCATGACTCATCAGAAGACTAAACCTGGAGTTAAAAAAATGTGACCTAGCCAGCAGATCTCTACAGGCACAATTTTTGTCTTCTTTCAAACTACGATTAAATTTTTCAGCAGGGTAATTCTCTGCAGCACACAGGGAACAGCAAAGATGGAAGATGGCTGGGGAGGGGACAATCACTCTTGGCCTTTTTCCAGGAAGTACTTTGCTTCATTTGGCTGCCTCCTTGAGAGCTAAATCAATCCAGTATGCATAGACTGAGCTGGTAAAGGTAATTTTATCTAACCAGTAAACATCATGCCCTGCTCATTCTGGAGGGCTCCCTACTACTCCTTTTTGTTTCCCAGCAGTGATGCTGCTGCTTGTGTGCTTTTCTTTCCATCAGTTAACCTCCACAGTCTCCCTGGCATCTCGCTTCTCCCTTCTTACCACTCCTTGTCTTTCCCTTTACTTGCTCCCTGTCATTTTCACTATGGCATAATGTGACAGCTTCTCTCTTTTCATCCACAGACTCCTCGGCAGCAGACATGGGGGCATCCTGTGAAGCAGGTCAGACCAAGGCTTTAGCCGAGCGCAACTTCAGCTCCAGCAGAATGGAATGCTGCCCCAGCCTTCCCAGCCCTCCACCCATCCGCAGGGCCAGCCTGCCCCTCAGCCTGGCCTTCAACCCACATAGTCACCTTGTTCCCTTGATGCTGGACACTCCCAGCAGTGAGTGCAGCCTGTCCAGGCTGGAAAATGGCGCCAGGGAGGCCTTTGGTTACAGTGTCCAGAACCAAGGGTATGAAGAGTTGAGATGTGCTTTGAGGGAGGTGGAAAAATGGAACCCTGGGAGAAGTCTTGGGAGGCAGTAGGTGGGATATGGAACAAGGAAAGTGAGTCCAGATGAGGGCCACAAAAACGATCCAAGGCCTGGAGCATCTCTGCTATGAGGATAAGCTGAGGGAGCTGGGAGTGTTCTACTAGAAAAGAGAAGGCTCCAGGGGGACCTTAGAGCTGCCTTCCAATCCCTGAAGGGATCCTACAGAAAAGCTACAGAGAGACTTTTCCTGAGGGTATTTAGAGAAAGGACAAAGGGGGAACGGTTTGAAGCTGAGGGAGAGCAGGATTAGACTGGATCTTAGGAAGAAGCTCTTCGGTAGGAGGGTGGTGACACTCTGCAATAAGCTTCCCAGAGAGGTTGTGGCTACCTCCTGCCTGGGGGTGTTGAAGACCAGGTTGGATGAATGTTAGAACAGCTGAGTCTAGTTGAGAGGTGTCCCTGCCCATGGTGGGGAGGTTGGAGTAGATGAACTCTGAGGTCCTTTCCAACATGAGCCATTCTGTGATTCAGTGAGATAGGTGAGAGCATAAGTGAGAGGCTGGATGTGAAGTGAGAATGTCTTGTAACTGCAGCATGGGTAAAAGTGTCAAGTGCCCAGCAGGACAGGGCAGCTGCTGTCAGAAAAAAAGATTCTTCAGTCAGAGTGCCTTCAGATTTGCAGCCTTTTGTGTGAAAGTGCAGTCCAGAAGCACATTGCAAAGGAATCTTTCCGATGTTTTAAGCAATGATGTGTGTTTTGGATAGTGGGAAGAACTGAAGAAAAGGTAATCCCTGCTCAAAGCATCCTCTTGTGAAGGTGCTTGGCTCAAATGGGTTTTATGCCTGACATTTGGGAGAGTGGACTGCAGTCAGGTCAGGGTTGGAGCAGGTGTCAAGGGGAAGATGCAACAGCTATTTGTTGTACAAGTTGCTGTAGCTGTTGACCCAACTTTCATCTCTTGAGTTGCCTCTCTCCTTGCTTTCTGCAGCTTGAGTTACCCAGCCAGCTGCACTTACCTTGAGCAGCTGGAGTTGGTAGACAATCCAGAGAGCCCATACGGCCAGTATAGCAGCAGTGGAAGTTACCAGCTGCCCCAATATTCCCAGCAGCACCAGCTCTCCCAGGTCCACCCTCTGCCAAGCCACCTGGTCAGCAATGCAGTCTCCAGCATCCAGCTCTCTCCTACAGCACCTACTGAGTCTCATACAGCTTTCCTCAACTTCTCTGAGAGCAGTGGAGCTGTAAGCTATGGGGCAGCAGCAGCCACACAAGGCTATGCACAAGCTCACGCTGCAGGAGAGCTCCTGCTACAGCAGCAACATGGAAACTCAGGTACATTCCTGAAATGGTTTGGCATCCCACTGTCTTGGAGTAACTGAACAATGCCCTGGAACGGTCTGCATTTATTGATTCAGAGGATGGTTTCGTTTGGAAGGGACTTTCAAGGTCATCCAGTTCCAACCCGCCTGCCATGGGCAGGGATGGCACCCACTAGCCCAGGTTGCTCAAGTCCTCATCCAGGTTGGCCTGGAACACCTCCAGGGAGGAGGCCATCTGCAACCTCACTGGGCAACCTGTTCCAGTGTCTCCCTACCCTCACTGCCAAGAATTTCTTCCTAATCTCCAGTCTCAATCTGCCCTCCTCAAGCTTCAATTTCTCATCCTGTCACTACAAGCTCTTGTAGTCAGTGGCTTTATTGATGCCTGTGCCAGGAGGGAGGACTATGCACATACAAGGATGTAGTCTCAACCACCTTCCTGGACAAGCTGTGAATGTGTCAGGTAGTGCAATGCTTTGGTCTTTGGAATAGATTTTCTCAGGAGTGCACTCCTGTGCAAGCTAGCGTGCCTCTGGTGTGTGTGGATTGAGGGTCAAGGGTGCCAAGTGGAAAAGGTGGCACAGCAAAGGCACTATTTGGACACAGCAAGGAAATCAGGCTTCTAACTCTTCTGGGCTTTTGCAGACACCATTTGAGACACCCAAAAAGCCTACTTGAAGAACTAAATAAGGCCTACAGTGCCAGGATGAGGGCAATGGTTCAAAATGAGAACAGAGCAGATTTAGATTAGAAGCGAGGAAAAAGTTCTTTAGCATGAGGGTGCTGGAATACTGCAACAGGTTGCCCTTAGAGGTAGCTGAGACCCCATACCTGAAGATCTTCAAGGTGAGGCTGGCCAAGGCTGTGAGCAACCTACTCAAGTGGACAATGTCCCTGCTGACTGCAAGGGGTTGGTCTAGATGATTTTAGGAGGTCTCTCCCAACCCAATCCATTCTATGATTCTATCTTATAGAGGTGCAAAGAGAGAGAGTGGCGAACAGAGTGAGGATACAGCTGCTTTCCTTTTCTTTCTCTGACCTGACTGTGCAACAGCACTAAGATAAAAGCACTTCAGCACAGTATTCTAAAAAGTACTGGGTGACAGTGGCAACCTTGGCCTCCTTGTTTTGTGTCAGGGATTTATGTCTTGAAGTTGTTTAAGCCCAAGCCAAAAGATAAATTGTTTCAGTTGATCTGTTTGGACTGTCAGGTTTGTTAAACTCACAGCCCCCCCAGAAAAGCCCCAAACAGGTCCTTCCTCTTATGTGGTAAGAGCTTTCAGACTGCAGATGCTGCTCCTGATTGTGAAGAGAAATGGGAGAATTTTTTTTTTAAATCAAAAGACAAGGGATGTTCAAAGACGAGAGTAACTATCTTCTCCAGATGTCCTGGATGCTTTTGTTTCCCATGCCTGTTTTTTTCTGCCCCCTTCAGATTTCACAGATTCTTTCTGGGACCCTAAGATGAAACACAGGATCTACACTCCAGTCAGTCAAATTTCCATATCAGGCTTACCTTGGAGGCTCTTTTCTTCAGTTGCTAGTCAACAAGATAACAAGGGGAGCACCAAATGTCTAGCTAGGTGTATGTTCAACCTGATTTAGGTGAATCTGCATTAGCAGTGAGGCTGGACAAGATGATCTCTAGAGGTTCCTTCCAACCCCTATCATTCTCTTTGATCCAAGTGTATTGGCACTTAACATGCACAACAGACATTTTTACATCTCCATGCTTTCTACCCTTACTTTCCCATTTTGTTTTAGGTTTTGTTTGTTTGTTGTTTTTTTTTCCTATTTTTTTTTTTCCTCTGTTATTCTGTCTTGTCTTTGCTTTTTCCTCAGCAGACATCCCTGCTCATCAAGCTGTCCCCTGGAATGATTTCTATGTGCAGGAAGCTCCCCTCTCCAACCAGCCATGTTCACAGATGCCGTTTCCTAGCACTGCAGGACAACGCTTCACAGAGCACATTTCCTACACTCAGGCACCTTGCTTGCCCTCCTCTACTTACATTCTTCCAGTGCCCAATGGAACAACACTGAGAGGCATGCCACATGCTGGAAAACAAAAGGGGGTGACAACAGCAGAGCTGAATTCATACCAGAATCACCAACCAGAGCCTGAGTTGACATCGCTTGCTGAAAGAGAAGAATCAGAGAGCAGCAGCGAGGAGGAAGAGGCCATCGTTGGTAACTGAAAGGCCAGCCGATTAGGTTTGGAGAAGGGGGAGGGGAAGTAAGGAAAGACTTCCAAGAGCAAAACTGTGACATGAATGGGAATGGAGCTTTTGTTTTCTTTTCTGAGTGGTTGCCCAAGTCCCATTATCCTAGAACTCCTTTCTTAGCTTTACCTGCTTTTACAAATGGGGACTTCAAGGGCATTACAAGAGGTGGCAAAGTTCTGTCCTCTGGGTGGCTCTTCACTGCTGATCATTTCTGAGCTTTCCAGAGGCAGAACTTCTTAAGTGAGAAGAAAGAGAATTTCCTGTTTGGATTTCCAGTTTCAGCATTTTCTTTTGGAAACAAGACTGCTTGGTACTATATGTGTGATATCCCCTCTCCCCTTGCCCCCAAACAATCTTACTGGCACATCTGATTTTTGAAATACTAAGCCACTGAACACAAAATCCTTTCAATTTTTTTCAAAGTGAGATCACATTTTTCTTACGTATCTGGAGGTTTTTTCTTCCAGATCTTGAAGAAACCCAGGATTGGTGCTGCACTTTGAGGGGAGAAAAAAAAAAACAAACAAACCCCCCCCCAAACAACAAGAGAATGGGAAAATTTAACAACCTCAAACTCTGCAATGTAAGAGACAAAGAAGAAAAAAAGATGTGAAAATAATATTTGCAACAAAAGCACTTTTTTATTTCCTTTCTTCCTCTGTTACTTTTTTTTTTTTGCCCCTTCCATGTTCCTGAGATGGTTTGCCTGCTGAGGAAAGAGGCAGGGATCTTTTGGTCAATAAAAGCTTCTGGGCTGTGGTTTGGGTTGGTTTTGGTGGTTTTTTTTTTTTTTTTGAGAAGTCTCCTCATTTTGTTATTCGTAATGAATTTTACTCAGAGGAGTGCACAGAGAAGACAAAGCTAAGTCAGGCACTGGTGGCCTGTGGCTAGAGGCAAGGGTCAGAAGGTAGGGCTGAAATCCTTGAATTAGGTATGAAAAGAGCCAAGATGCAGAATAGAGGAACTCCAGCAGCTGCACTTAATTTTAGGGACTCTAGACAGTGCAGGAAGTGTTGTTGCAAGTCCACCCTTGATTTGATGTTTGTAGCCTCCAATTACTTGTTCAAAAAAACCCCATTATTTTCAGTATAAAGCTGTAACAAAAAATGTCAGCAATGCCAGAACTGTGAAGGCTGACAGCGTTAACCAAGTCCTTGTAAGTTCTGAGCTGCTTGAGCAGCCTCTGTGAGCTGTGGATGGCTTTGAATGGCTGAGGATTGCTTAAAATTCAGGTACATATGAGCTGAGTTCTTGGGCACCACTTTCTTGAGTTGCTTGATCATCACTGATTGCTGAGGAGCTCCCCAGGAGCCAGCAGTGCCCTCAAGCAGCCCAGAAGGCAGCCTTGTGCCAGGCTGCAGCCAGAAAAGTGTGGGCAGAAGGGCAAGAGAGGGAATTCTGCCCTTTGACTCTGCTCTACTCTGACCTCACCTGCAGTACTGCCTCCATGTCTGGTGTCCCCAGCATAAGAAGGACACAGAACTAGTGGAGAGAGTCCAGAGGAGGCCACAAAGGTAATTAATGAAGACTTGACTACTTCAACCTGGCTTGGAACAGCCACAGGGAGGAGTGAGCCACTACCTTCCTGGGCAGCCTATTATAGTGTCTCACCACCCTTGTACTGAAGAACTTCTTCCTAAGATCCAGTCCAAACATACTCTCCCTCATCTTCAAACCTTTCCTCCTTGTCCTGTCTCTAGACACACTCATGAGAAGGCCCTCTGCAGCCTTTCTGTAGGATCCCTTCAGCTATTGGAAGACAGCTCTAAGGTCCACTTTGGGAGTCTTCTGCAGGCTGAACAACCCCAGCTCCCTCAACTAATCCTCTTAGGAGAGGTCCTCCAGCCTTTGGCTCACTTTTGTGGCCCTCCTCTTTTCTTACAGGCTAATCAGTTTCTGTGAAGCTGGATGCATGAAGAAGCATCAACTTTTATTCTGTTTAGCAGCTGGAATCCCCAAGGCATTTTTCACATTGCTTTGTTGTAAAGATTGCTACAGGTCTTAAGAGAAAAGGTTTGTTGCTTGAATAGTAAATATTGATTTATCTTCCTACAGTTGTGCTAAGAACAATCCATTAACAAGAAACCAAGCACAGCCCCCAAATCCATTATCTGCTAGCAGCATGGATTGCAAAGCTAGACAATGACAAACATGGGAACACCCTGGGATACTTCATTTAGCTTAATGACAGTCATCCCTTCAGAACTGATCATTAAATTGCCAGGTGTGAGTGCTCAATGCTGAGATGCTTCAGGGTTCATTGCTTAGTTGTCCCATGTCCTTACATCTGTATGATTCTATCAGATGAGGGTGATAGCTTCACAGAGATGAGAGTTGTGATAGCAGCCTGCTAAGTGTTGTCCTTGAGAAAAGAGCTGTGGGAAGTTCTTCAGTTTTCTGGTAAGCCAAGGGCTTAAATGGTCCTGTTACAAGCACTGTGATCTGTGGTGATCAGGGATGGCAGAAGCCTCTTGGTTTGAGGCTGAGGAGTGCAGAAATGTAGGTGGCAGATGGTCAGAAGAAAAGAAAGAGAGGACCAAGGACAGAGAATAATGAGAAAGAGAAACAGATGCAAGAAGATATTTTGTGTGGCTTTATTCAGGTGAGCTGGAAATCCTTATCTCATGGACAAATCTGGTTCATTATCACAGAATCACAGTGTGTTAGGCGACACACTGTGACCTGGAAAGGCCATCCAGTCCAACTCCTCTGCCAGAACAGGGTCACCTACAACAGGTCACCCAGGAATACATCCAGGTGGGTTTGGAATGTCTCCACAGAAGGAGACTCCACAACCTCTCTGGACAGCCTGATCTAGGGCTCTGCCACCTTCACAGGGAAAAAGCTTCTGTTGGGGGAGAGGTGGGGAGGAAGAAGAAACCAAACTGGCCACTAATTCAAGAAGGACATAGAACTGCTTGACAGAATCCAGCACAGAGCCACAAAGATGATTAAGACATTGGAACATCTCTCTTACAAGGAGAGTCTGAGGGAGCTGGGGCTCTGCAGCTTGGAGAGGAGGAGCCTCAAGTGTGACCTCATCTATGTTTATAAAAAGGTAAAGGGTGAGTGCCAGGAGGATGGAACCAGGCTCTGGTCAGTGATGCCCAGTGACAGGACAAGGGCCAATGGGTGGAAGTTGAGCTGTAGGAAGTTCCATGTAAATGTGAGGAGGAATTTTTTCCCTGTGAGAGTGACAGAACCCTGGAACAGAGCTGTGTAGTCTCTGGAGATATTCAAAACCTGCCTGCATGTGTTCCATTGTGATCTGGTATTAGGTGACCCTGCTCTGGCAGTGAGGCTGGACTGGATGAGCTTTCAGGTCCCTTCCAGCCCCTAACATTCTGTTATTCTTTGATTACTTGGAGACCCCCTAATGAGAGGGCAGTTCTGGGGCTGCCCGAATGTGAGCTGACATGGAGAGAAGCTGCAGGCCGTTGGTCCCTGCCATCCCACGCAGGGATGGCAGAGCCTGTTTGCCCAGCTGGCTTGTTTACACTAGCTCTGGTTTGCACCAACAAAGGCTGAAAATATTTCCCATAACTTCTGTTTGCTGTCCCCTGGAGAAGAGTCATGGTTTATTTTTACAGCAGCCTTTCCATTTGGAAAAGCACCTTCCTGTTTGTGTTGTGTTCCCCGTGCTGGGTACCAGCCCTCCCAGATCGTCCAGGCCAGGGGAGATGACACCCCAGAGAAATGCATCTGGAGGCTTGGGCTCTGCTGATTCATTTAGTTAATGGCTCAGGAAGAAAAGCCCTTTCTGTGTTGCTGATTGAATAGCAGCCAAGGGCTCAGAAAGCAAAAGTCATTGCCCTTATTTTTTTTCTTCTATCTTTTTTTTTTTTTTTTCCTTCTGACAGAACTGCTTTACTGAGTCATTTCTCAGCTTGAAAGCACTGCTTCAAACTTGGTCTACATAAAGGGAGGAAATGGAAAGGGAATCCCCAACTCCCTGCCTCCCCTACCTCAGGGAGATTTGCCCCGAGGTGCTGAGCTGCTCCCAAAGGAGAGCCTCTGCAGTGGGGAAAAGAGTGAGTAATGCTTGCAGGGATCATAGAGTGGTTTGGGTTGGAAGGGACCTCCAAAGGGCATCCAGTCCAACCTCCTTGCAATCAGCAGGGACATCTTCCTCACAGCCTTGTCCAGCCTCATCTTGAACAGCTCCAGGGATGGAGCCTTGGCTGTTGCACTATTCCAGCATCCTCATGCTAAAGAACTTGTTCCTCACATCCAAACTAAATCTGCTGTGCTCTTATTTCAAACCATTGCCCTTGTCCTGTCCCTGCAGGCCTTTGCAAACAGTCCCTCTGTAGCCTTCTTGCAGCCCCCTTCAGCTACTGGCAGGCTGCTCTTAGGTCTGCCTGCAGCCTTCTCTTCTCCAGAAGAAAAAAGTGAGGAGAAATAGTCTGTTCAAACAGGAAGAGTAAACCACCTGAAACTGCTTGGGTATATGACTGTTTTAGAGATGCTACTCTAGATCTCATTCTAGTGTTCTACCTGAGCTCCAAACCAGGGCTTTCCAAGTTTCCCTTGAAGCATCACCATTCCCCCTGTCCAGAGCTGAAGTGAGTTGGAAAAAAAAAAAAAAAAGGATGTGGGAAGATTCAATAAAAGAGGCACAAATTACACAGGACACTTGGGGATGTGAGAGGTGATGCTGCAAGGTGCTGAGCTGGAATCTCCTTGTCAGATCTGTGGGCATTCATTCCCAAATCCTCTAAGGGTTGCTCTGTATTTGCTGTGGCAGCTTTATGGTTAGGTTTGATGTTTAATCTTTTGATTCACACCTGGTGGAGGACATTTGATGTTCTTCTTTATGCCTGCAGGGGTGAAGCCAGAAGGCTGCTCTTAGGTCTGCCTAGAGCCTTCTCTTGTCCATTCCTGTGCTAGAAGATGTGTGGCTCTCTTGCAGCAGTATCAGTGATACAAGTCTTGAGAAGGTGGTTATCACACCAGAAGAGAGGTGGCCCACTCCAGCCCAGAGGAATATTGTCCAGTCTCACAGGGATTTAAAGCATTCTTTTGGCTGATTTTGGCGACAGCTTGGTCAGCAAGCTTGGCTTCTGTCAGTGCTGGTTTTAGGAGCGCTTCCTCTGTGGCCTGAGCAGGTTCCAGCCTGGTGGGCGAGACTCTTCCCACAGGCAAATCCCATGGCAAATAACTGTGCTGGACATGGTCCAGACCAGTAACTTCCCTCAGTCACAGTCCCAGGCTGAGGGACTATAAGCACAAGCAAAAATTAAAATAAAATGTCTGAAAAATAGGAAGAGGAAGAGGAAGGAGAAGAGGAGGAGGGAGGAGGAGGAAGAGGAGAAAAGGAGAAGGAGATGAAAAGGAGGAGAAGAGGAGGGGAGAAGAAGAGGAGGGGAAGAGGAGGAGGGGA
>VWZI01012826.1:0-45099 GCA_013396835.1 Psilopogon haemacephalus | reverse complement strand
AGGAGGGGAAGAGGAGGAGGGGAAGAGGAGGAGGGGAAGAGGAGGAGGGGAAGAGGAGGAGGGGAAGAGGAGGGGAAAGAAAAAGAGGAGAGGGCACTCCGTGTTCTGCTCCAAGAACTGACTTTATCAATGCAATGCTGATGAATGAAATACTTTTGAATTTTTTTTTTTTCTATTTAACTTGATTAGAACTGTAAAGCTCAACCTATCCAGTGGGGAGCAAGGGAGGCACTCCCAGCTAAATCCAATTCCTGCTTTGGGAGCACCTTTTTGCCCTTAAAGATATAAGCTTGGAGCTATTTGCACAGCCTCAGCCCCAGCATAGTTCACCAAGCATAAAAAGGAGCTGTTATCTGGAGAGGCTGTGAAGGTACAAGTGGAATTCTCCAGGCCTTACTCCTGGCAGTTGTGTCCAAAATGGAAAATATCCTGCTTGAAACAAAGCTGACAGGCAGAGAGCAAAACCCAGCTTGGAGGCTTTTGCATGCAGAGTAGCAGCCAGTGACAGGCAGCAGTATGTAGGAGTCACATCATGCAGAGTTTGACAATTTGACTGAATCCAGGAAGGTGTAGTCTCCAAAACCGCACTGCGCCCCAGAAAGATAGCGTGTCCTTTTTATTTGTGGGAACTTGCATGGTGGAGACTTTGTTTATCACATCCTATGGAATGTGATGGCAACCACTCCCACTGCAGTCCCAGAAATTGAATTTCTCTGGAAGGTCCTTTGACCTTGTCTCTCATTATGGCAAAACCTGCTTGCAACAAAATGTCAATTATTTTGTTACCTTTCTCAAAGACTTCCTCAGCAGTTTGGCCCCACACAATGATGTCGTTGATGAATTGGATGTGCTCTGGAGCTTTACCTTTCTCCAGTGCATTGTAGATCACTGAGTGACAGATCGTTGAACTGTGTTTCCACCCCTGAGGCAAACAGTTGAACTGATACTGGATTCCTCTCCAGGTGAATGCAAACTGAGGTCTGCATTCCTTGGCTATGGGAATAGAGAAGAAAGCATTACCAAAGTCTATGGTAGCATACCATTTGGCCTCCTTCAATTCTAGCTTATACCAGCGTTCCAGCATGTCCGGTACTGCTGCACTTATAGGTGGAGACACCTTGTTGAGGGCACAGAAATCCACTGTAAGGATTTCTTACAGTCACCATTAGCCTTCTGCACAGGCCAAATCAGACCGTTGAAAGGTGAATGAGCTTTCTCAATGACCTTCTGACTTTCCCATCGATGAATCAGCTGATGAACGGGCAACAAAGAGGCACGATTAATTCTGTACTGCCTGTGGTGTACAGTTTGAGTAGCAATTGGCAGTTTCAGGTCCTCTATGTCATGATGTCCCTGAAAGTTCAGGTCTAATGGACAGTTTCAATTTACCATCCTCAATTTCTACAGATGCTATACCAAAAGCCCACAGCGCTTTGCAGCAACCACCCTGCCCAATAGAACAGCGCTCCTGTGTGGCTTTGTGGCACCAGACTCCATCTGAAAACAGAGATAGACTCATAGAATGGCCTGGGTTGGATCAGAAGGGACCTCCAAAGGTCATCCAGTCCAACCCCCTCCGCAGTCAGCAGGTACATCCTCAACTAGATCAGGTTGCCCAGAGCCCTGCCAAGCCTCACTTTGAATATCTCCAGGGATATTTGTTGGGGTCGCAAAGTTGGAGAGCCCAACCACATGCCCAGGCAATCTGTTCCAGTGAATGTTCTGGCTTGGAAGGGTCCTTTATAAGCCATCTACTGCATCATCCAGTGAGCTGGACATCTTTAACTAGAAGAGGTTTCTCAGAGCCTCATTGGACCTGAACTCGAATGTTTTCAGGAATGGGGCATCTACCAGCATCCCTGAACAATAAAGATTTTATTGTCTCCACTCTCATGTAGACTCAAGTCAGACAGAACTGCAAAGCAGTGGCAAGTCCCATACAAGAAGAGGCAAACCAGTAACTTAATTGACCATCCATGGCCACTTCTAACCTGTCAGCATTTACACTGTGCCATGAGTAACCTGGAGATAGCCCAAGTCATGAATCATGACTTGCTGAATACCAGCCTCCTCATTCCTCTGTCCCTGCTGCATTGTTGATGATAGGATGTAATCTGAAATATTGAGATGCCCACCTCCCTCCTGGCAACTTGCGTCTGCCTCAGTTGTAGAACGGCTTGGGTTGGAAGGGACCTTAGGGAATCATCTCCTCTAACCTCCTTGCCATGGGCAGGGACATCTCTCAACTAGACTTGGCTGCTTAAGGCTTCATCCAACCTGGCTCTGAACACCCCCAGGGAGGAGGCAGCAACAACCTCCCTGTGCAGCCTATTTCAGAGTCTCACCACTCTCCTACTGAAGAACTTCTTCCTAGGATCCAATCTAGCCCTGCTATCCCTCAGCTTCAAACCGTTCCAGAAAACTGGGGAGGGGTGGCTGACACCTGTGCTGCCATCCAACAAGATTTGGACAAAGGCAAACCTCATGAAGTTCAATAACGACAAGTGCAGGGTCCTGCATGTGTGGAGGAATAACAGCAGGCACCAGTACTGGTTTGGGGATGCTCTGCTGGAAAGCAACTCTGTGGAGAAAGACCTTGGAGTGCTGGTGGACAAGTTCTGCATGGGACACCAATGTGCCCTTGTGGCCAGGAGAGCCCATGGCAGCCTGGGGTGCATCAGGAAAAGTGTGACCAAGCAGGAGTAGGGAAGTTCTTCTCCCCCTCTGCTCTGCCCTGGTGAGACCACACCTAGAATATTGTGTCCATTTTTGGGGTCCCAAAAATGTTCAGTTCAGGAGAGACAGGGACGTGCTGGAGAGAGTCCAACGGAGAGCTGCAAGGAAAACTAAGGGACTGGAATATCTCTGCTGTGAAGAAAGACTGAGGGGTGGGTGCCAAGTGGATGGAGCCAATTTTTTTTGGTGGTCAGCAGCAATAAGGCAAGGAGCAATGGATACAAACTGGAACATAGAAGGTTTCACCTCAGCATGAGGAGAAACTTCTCTACAGTGAGTGTGACAGAGCCCTGGAACAGGCTGCCCAGAGAGGTTGTAGAGTCTCCTTCTCTGGAGACTTTCAAAACCCACCTGGATGCATTCCTGTGCAGGCTACCCTAGGGGATCCTGCTTCGGCAAAGAGGTTGGACTTGATGATCTCTGGAGGTCCCTACCAACCTCTAATGTTCTGTGATTCCCTCTTGTCCTGTCCCTAGACACCCTAATGAAAAGTGCCCCCTGCAGCCTTCCTGTAGGGTAACTACACATTTGGGTACTGTGGGAAGGAGAGGGACCACAAAGTTCCAGCAACAAAGGAGCATCAAAGCTATTTAAAGGTACCAACCTGAGGCTGAGGTGAGATGATGGTTTTGGAAAGGGCTGCTGAGTACTCTCCCACCTTCCCAGGAGCAGAGGTGGTGCTGCTCTAAGCAGAAGGTGCCAGCAGAAGACTGCACCAGCAAAAAAGCTAAAAAAACCTGTGCTGTGTCTCCCCTGACACTCCTCTAGCCTATTCCTTCATTGTACCTGACCATGGAGCAGCACTGCAGGACAGAGCTTCCCTTTAACCATCAGGCAATACCACAGTGTTCCACAGGCAGCAGTTTCTCTGGTGGGACAGAGCAGCAGAAGCAGCACAGCAGGCCAGTTTGGGGCAAGTTGGGGAGTAAGAGCCAGCATTAAGAACAAGGCATAAAAGGTCACTTCTCAGCCACAGCCGTGAATATCTATTGAACGCAAAACAGACAGCTAGAGAGCTAGAGAAAAGCAGCATTCAATGTGACATGAATGGCTTCCTTGTGGATTCATTTTGTGGGAGTCATGCATGTGGATGCCTGTATCCAGCAGTGGGAAAAAAAAGTAGAAAACAAACCTCACTAAAACCTATTTTTGTAATTGCCAGCAAAGCCTGGCAACTGTCTGGATGTTCTAGGTTCACTTAAAAGTGACTTCTGACACGACTGAAGGTCCTCACTACTGCTGGCAGTTCAGATTAGGTCATTTCCTCAGAACTGCCAGCAGGCAGAAACTGAAAGGGTGGCTGTTTCATAATCATCATAATTACACAGTGGCCATCTGCATAAACCACCCTCTAAACATAGAAACCCAACAAAATCCAGTTTAGGCTGTGTGCATGGCCTGTGCTTGTGTTCTGTAGCTGCAGCAGCAACTTGCACCCAGAGACAGTAGCGCCTGGCCCCATTTGGCACTCCTGGGCAGCAACAGCAAGCAAGGACTTCACTTCTCTGCAAAGTGCCTGCAGCACAGCCATAGAGTAATAGAACTGTCAGGGTTGGAAGGGACCACAAAGATCATTCATC
The DNA here is from genome assembly GCA_013396835.1 of Psilopogon haemacephalus. Classification (NCBI taxonomy): domain Eukaryota; kingdom Metazoa; phylum Chordata; class Aves; order Piciformes; family Megalaimidae; genus Psilopogon; species Psilopogon haemacephalus. The sequence goes on along the minus strand of VWZI01012826.1, from coordinate 40,783 downwards.
TAGCCTGGCCTTAAAGACCTCCAGGGATGAGGCTTTTACCATTTCCTTGGGCAACCTGTTCCCATGTCTCACCACCCTCATGTTGAAGAGCTTCTTCCTAATGTCCAATCTACATGTCCCCCTCTAACATGGATCCGCTGAGTCCTGACACCCTGAAAAGTCCCTCCCCAGCTTTCCTGTAGTCCCCCTTCAGATACTGGAAGGCCACAATAAGGTCTCCTTGGAGCCTTCCCTGCAGACTGAACAACCCCAACTCTCTCAGCCTGTCCTCATAGGACAAGTGTTCCTCTGACCATGCTCATGGCCTTTTTCTGGGCATATTCCATTTCCTCCTACACTCTCACCCACCTTTGTGTTATCAGCCTCCTGCCAGCAACAGGGTGGCAGTGAAAAATAAAACCAGGATGAAACAAAGAAGATCCTATGGTACTCTGGTTGAGCCCTGTCACTGCTTGTACCACTGCCTACAGCTGGAGACTTGCTGGGCAGCTGCCTCTGCAGAGGCTTGGGAGAACAACAGGGCAGAATTTAGCTTGAACTTGACGGCAGGTTCCCCATGGAAACAGCATCCAGTTCACATTGATCCTTCTGATATTAGTCCTCACTATGGTTGTTTTTCCCCTTCTCCCTCAGAGGAATTCTTTGAGCCTCATGTCTAGAAAGTTTGCTGTAATAGTTAGAATATGCTGTGACTGATTACACTTGAAGTGCCTGAAAAAAGAAAGGATTTATTTACCCCCAAAACAAGTTAAAGCCTGCATCTTTCTTCCCACTCTTCTCCATTGCTCTTCCCACATTCTGTGGGCCTACACTCTCTTGCATTCCTTTACAGCCCTGATGTGCTAAGTTTGCTGTAAAAAAATTGACAACACTGAAAACTACCCCAGAAGAAAGCTGTTTTGCAGCAACAAATCCTGTCCCCATGGAAAACCAGTCTCTGTTTCCCTTAGGGTGCACCTCCTTCTGACAATGGAGACCATGCAGGTAGCTTGAGATTCTGTTTTTGAGGCAGGCTACCTCAGATTTTCTAGAGGATTAAGAAAAGATCTCTCAAAACCCCTCTCAACTCTCAAAAATTTTTTCTTCCAGCCTAATTATCTCACAGACAGCCCAATATAGCATTCTTCAGGACTTCAAGGTCCTTGCCCCTTAGTCAAACATTTTTTTTAAGCTTTCAACAGCAGATATGTGGTTTCCTGGTAAAACTTCCCATATTCTGCATGCAGCCTTGTTTTTCCCTCCTGTCCTTGGCTAGCTTACAAGATATAAACAGCTCTATTCCTATCCATCAACAGTTTGGATTCATCCTCCCTTGTTTTCCTGACAGCAGTGAAGTGGCACAGCTAACGGCAGCCTCAGAGCAAAGAGGGTGCAGAGCCCACCAAGACTTGTCCGGTACCTCATCAGCTCCTACAAACTCTGCACAGTCATAGAACAGGTTGGATGAGAACTCCAAAGGTCAAGTCCCTCAGATCTGGAGACATCCTCCACTAAAGCAGGTTGCTCACAGCCTTGTCCAGTCTCACCTTTAACATCTCCAGGCATGTGGCCTGAACTACCTCCCCAGGCAACCTGTTGCAGTGTTCCAGCACCCTCATGCTAGAGAACTTGTTCCTGACATCCAAACTAAATCTGCTCTGCTCTCATTTCAAACCATTGCCCTCATCCTGTCCCTGCAGGCCTTTGCAAACAGTCCCTTCGCAGCCCCCTTCAGCTTCTCTCAAGTCTGCCTGGAGCCTTCTCTTCTCCAAGCTGAACAACTCCAGCTCCCTCAGCCTGTCCTCATAGCAGAGCTGCTCCAACCCCATGATCATCTTTGTGGATTCCTCTGGACCTGCTCCATTAGGTTCATGTCCTTCCTGTGTTGAGGGATCCAGAGCTGGACACAGCACTGCAACTGAGGTCTCACCAGAGCAGAGTGGCAAAATCCCCATTCTCCATCTCTGGCCATGCTGCTTTTGGTGAAGCCCAAGCTGTCATTGCCTTCTGAGCTGCAAGTACCCATCGCTGGCTCCTGTCCAGCTTCTCACACACCAGCACCCTGAAGTCCTCTGCAGGGCTGCTCTAAATCTCATTCCTCCTCAGCCTGTGTTGGATATCCAGGATTACCCCTACCTAGGTGCAGGACCTTGCACAGGGCCTTATTGAACCTCATGAGCTTCTTCATGCCTCACCTCTCCAGCCTGTCCAGATCTCTCTGGATGGCTCCCATCCCATCCTTCAGACTTACCAACCATACCATTCAGTTTGGTGTCATCTCCACACTTTCTGAGGGTGCATTCACTCTGGCTAAGGCAGCAGCACCACATGGCAAAGACTAATTCACGTGAAGCCCCCATCCAGAAGATTTAGGTGTAAACCTAACCTGAATGGAAGTTTGAGAGTTTCCTCCATAGTCATCATCACCTAAATGCACCTTACGAGGGGTGCTGAGCTTAGATGAATTCTCATCACACTAATTACATACTGCATTTTCCACAAAAATGATTAAGTAAGTTGAACATCTCTCTTACAAGGATAGCCTGAGGGAGCTGGAGCACTTAGCTTGGAGAGGAGCCTGAGGGGTGGTCTTATTCATGTTTATAAATATGTAAGGAGGGAGTGCCAGGAGGATGGAGCCAGCCTCTGCTTGGTGCTGCCCAGAGACACAACAAGGGGCAATGGGTAGAAGTTGAGGCATAGGAAATTTCATGTAAACATGAGGAAGAATTTTTTCCCTGTGAAGGTGACAGAGCACTGGAAGAGGCTGCCCAGGGAGGTTGTGGAGTCTCCCTCTCTGGAGATATTAAAAACCTGCCTGCATGTGTTTCTGTGTGATCTTGTATAGGTGATCCTGCTTTGGCAGGGGTGCTGGACCAGATGATCTTTTAAGGTCCCTTCCAGCCCCTGACATTCTATAATTCTAGGACCTCGGCAGCCACTGCTGGTGTTGGACTGCAGCCACATTGGATGTTGGCAACCTGAACACATACACCAGAATGGAGCAAAACAGCCAAAGGCAGCTGGAAAGTAAGCTAGAAATTTGCATTCTGGTTGAGAGCAACTCACAGAACCACAGAACATTAGAGGTTGGAAGGGACCTCCAGAGATCATCAAGTCCAACCTCCCTGCCAAAGCAGGATCCCCTAGGGTAGCCTGCACAGGAATGCATCCAGGTGGGTTTTGAAAGTCTCCAGAGAAGGAGACTCTACAACCTCTCCCGGCAGCCTGTTCCAGGGCTCTGTCGCACTCACTGTAGAGAAGTTTCTCCTCATGCTGAGGTGAAACCTTCTGTGTTCGAGTTTGTATCCATTGCTCCTTGCCTTACTGCTGCTGACCAACAAAAAGAGATGAGCCCCAGCCACTTCACACCCACTCCTCAGATATTTATAGACATTGACCAGTTCTCTCAGCCTTCTCTTCTCCAGACTAAACAGGCCCAGGGCTCTCAGTCTCTCTCCATAGGGGAGATGCTCAAGTCCCCAGATTATCCTGGTGGCTCCCTGTTGGACTCTCTCCAGCAGGTCTCTCTCTCTCCTGAACTGGGGAGCCCAAAATTTGGCACACTACTCTAAATGTGGTCTCAGCAGGACAGATGGGGAGAAGAAGCTCCCTAGACCTCAGCCCCTTCAGGTGCCAGCTTCAGTCTCATGCCCAGAACTGCACAGCTGACACCACCACCACCACTTCTCAGAGCTCTGCAGGCTCTCAAACTCCTTGATGAGATGATTTTTTTTTTTTCTCCAGGCTCTCATCTATCCAAGGAGGAAAACTGGATTCTTCTGGAGTCATTGCAGCCTCTGGTAAAATACAACAGCATGCTTCACCATTTGATTGCTTTTGGAAACTAGACTTTAGGATGTCCTCATTAACACAGGGGAGTGCAGTAACACATTACAGACCTGTGTGGTTTGCAGACCCCCTTCAGTGATGATGTGCAGCATAGAGGTGAGCACTCCAGAGCTGCAGGCAAAGGTAGACCCTCCCCAGCTGTGATACTCCTCATAATAAACACCAGCTTCTTTTCAGGAGAGAAAGTGGGAACAAGGAAGGACAACTAAGAAACATTCTTTGTACCTAGAGGACAAAGACCAGAGCACAGCTGAGATACTGGAGTAGAATGCCAGATAAAGCTTTAACAGCAACTTGCTGCTAAGGATCCAAGATCACAGGCAGCCCCCACCAAAAGACATTTCAGAGAACAACAAACAACCAATCAAGCACTTAGAAATATTCAGAGTGGAAGAAGAGGATGAATTGGTCATTCCTTAGGCTAAGGGTTCCACACCAATATCTCTGCCCTCCTACATCCATCAGGCTGGGCAGTGACTGGCTAGAGAGTAGCCCTGCAGAGAGAGACTTGAGGGTGCTGGTGGATGAGAAGCTCAACATGAGTCAGCAGTGTGCACTTGCAGCCCAGAAAGCCAAACAGATCCTGGGCTGCATAAGGAGAAGTGTGGCCAGCAGGTCGAGGGAGGTGATTATCTCCCTCTACTCCACCCTGGTGAGACCCCACCTGGAGTACTGCATCCAGTTCTGGAGCCCCTATTACAAGAGGGATGTGGACATGCTGGAGTGTGTCCAGAGAAGGGCCATGAGGATGGATCAGAGGGCTGGAGCACCTCTCCTATGAGGACAGACTGAGTTGGGACTGTTCAGTTTGGAGAAGAGGAGGCTCCAAGGTGACCTTCTTGTGGCCTTCCAATATCTGAAGGGGGCCTACAGAAAAGCTGGGGAGAGACATTTTTAGGCTATCAGGTAGTGACAGGTCTAGGGAGAATGGAGCAAAGCTGGAGGTGGGGAGATTCAGATTGGATGTGAGGAGGAAGTTCTTCACCATGAGAGTGGTGAGATCCTGGAATAGATTGCCCAGAGGGGTGGTTGGGGCCACTTCCCTGGGGGTATTTAAGGCCAGGCTGGATGAGGCTCTGCGCAGCCTAATCTAGGGTAGGGTGTCCCTGCCCATGCCAGGGGGGTTAGAACTAGGTGATCCTTGTGGTCCCTTCCAACCCAGACTGATTTTATAATTCTATGATACAGTTGCCTGCTGCAAGCAGAAGTGCAGAACAGCACAGTAACTTCGGGTTTCTTCCCCCCATAGGAACCTGAGCTGTGGCACTCAAACTGTAAGCCCTCGCAACCATGCTTCTCTACTGCAACAAAGGACAAAGGCAGCCAGTGAGAAAAAAGCCTTGAGCACACACTATGGGAGTCTGCCTTGTCAAGTGGCCAAGGAACAGGGTTATGTTAGCAGGCAGGCTGATATATGAAAGCTCAGCTGGCTGCAGTGGAGAGCCCAAGCCGTCTGCATCCAAGAACCACTGCCTGCACCACCACCAGCATGGCAGACATGGAATCATAGAATGCACTGGCTTGGAAGAGACCCTTAAAGGTCACATAGTCCAACCTCCCTCACAGAACATCCCCAATCAGAACTGGTTGCTCAGTCATACCAACCTTGACTTTAAATGCTTTCAGGCATGAGGCTTCCACTACCTCCCTGGGCAACCTGTTCCAGCATTGTACCACCCTCAAAGTCAGAAGGGACCTGAAGGATCATCTAGTTCCAACCTCCATGCCACAGGCAGGGCCACTTTCCATGGACCAGGCTGCCCAGAGCCACATCCAGTCTGGCCTTAGGATGGGGCTTCCACCACCTCCCTGGGCAACCTGTTCCAGTGTCTCACCACCCGCGTGCTGAGAAACTTCTTCCCGATGTCCAACCTAAATCTCCCCACCTCTAGCTTGGATCTATTGCCATCACTACCTGACACGCTAAGAAATCTCCAAGCAGCTTTCTTGTAGTCCCCTTCAGATACTGGAAGGCCACAATAAGGTCACCATGGAGCCTTTTGTTCTCCAAACTGAACCCCAACTCTGAGTCTGTCCTCAGAGGAGCTCCAGTCCTCTGATCACCCTCATGACCCTTCTCTGGGCACATCCCAGCATATCCAGACCCTTCTAGCAATAGAGACTCCTGAACTGGATACAGTACAGAGTAGAGGGGAAGAATCACCTCCCTTGACCTGCTGGCCACAATTCTCTTGATGCAGCCAAGAATATGTTTGGCTTTCTGGGCTGCAAGTGCACACTGGTGGCTCATGTTGAGCTTCTCATAGCAAGAAAGTTCTTCCTTAAAGAGACACAGTGGTGCGTGTCTCCAACTGCATCACTTTTCTTCCCCATCAAATACCAACTCCTTCACTGAAAGCTGAGCACCAGCTCTACCCTTTCCCCAAGAAGCTACTGCAACAGAGTGGTAAGGGAGAGGATTTGAACAGAAAGCCTTCTGCTCTTCTGCTGCTGGCCATAGCTGAGTGTAACCACAGCTTTTGGAAAGCTTTTTAAAATCATCTTCACCACCCAGTAAAAACCATGTTACAATAGAAACATTTAAAGAATGTAATTTGGAACTGGGTTTTGCTTGCACACACCAAGGAATGGAAGAACAGCAACAGGGGCTGGAACCCTCAACACAGCAAGGACATAGGCTTGATGGACAGGGTCCAGAGAAGGGCTGTAAAAATGATATGGGGAACTAGAACACATCTGCTGTGAGGACAGGATGAGGGAGCTGGGGTTGTTCAGCCTGGAGAAGAGCAGCTGGCAGTATCCAAAGGGTGCTGCAAGAAAGCTGCAGAGGGACTGCAAAGGGCTGCAGGGACAGGACAAGAGCAATAGCTTGAAATCTAAGAAGAGCAGATTTAGAGTGGTTGTGAGGAACAAGTTCCTTAGCATGAGAGTGGTGGAACACTGCAGGAGGCTGCCCAAGGAGGTACCTGAGGCCCCATCCCTGGAGTTACTCAAAGTGTAGCCTGAGAAAGCTGTGAGCAACCTGATCCTAGTGGAGGATGTCCCTGCTGACTGCAGAGGCATTGGACTAAACGACATTGGGAGATCCCCTACAACCCAAACCATTCTATGATCATCACCAACCTACTCTTACAGGTGTCTTCTCCATTTTTTTGGGTGGCAAGGCACAGGAGTTATTTCCTGCTTTATACTAAACTCGTGATTTTGAACTTCCATACCATCTGAATTACAACTCCCTGATAGACATTCAATACCATCATTAATAACCATAGTGAAATCTCTCCCCAATAAGCATACATCTTACTCTTTATTAAAGTATCAAATTGTCTCCAACATAAATTACATCCAAATTAAGTAAGTTTCAAGAAAGTGAGATATTTTATATACAATATTTGCCCGAAGTCAAGATATACCTTGGTCATTTTTAACCTAGAACACAAACAGCAGACCTACATCAGTACCAAATAAAGCATTAAAAAGGTAACAAATATATAACTTTTTTGTTTAGAAATGCTTTTAGAACTCTAAAGTTAATGAGAAAGGTTTTTATAGTGCAGCAGTCTTGGGGGTTGGGGTTGTTGGTCTTTTTCAGCTCTTAGACCATTTCTCTGTTTCTGCGGATAGCACAGCACAGAACCATACTGAAGATCATGCCAAAGATCTGTGGAGAAAGTTAATGCAGGAGAAATCAGTGGACAAACACAAGCATAGAATGTTGTAAATCATGGAATGTGAGGGGTTGGAATTGACCTGGAAAGGCCATCCAGTCCAACTCCTCTGCCAGAACAGGGCCACCCAGAGCAGGTCACACAGGAACACATCCAGAATGTCCCCACAGAAGGGGACTCCACAACCTCTCTGGGCAGCCTGCTCTAGGGCTCTGCCACCTTCACAGGGAAAAAAGTTTTCCCCTCTGTTCCCATGGCACCTCCTCTGCTCCATCTTGCCCTCATTGCCCCTTGTCCTGTCATTGGGCATCTCTGAGCAGAGCCTGGCTCTGTCCTCCTGACACTGCCCTGCACATCTTTATCCACATGAACGAGGGCAGCCCTCAGGCTCCTCTGCTCTAAGCATGTCCTCAGCAGGCAGATGTTCCACAGCTTTGTGCCTCTGTCCTAGACTCTAAGCAGTTCCCTGTCCTTGAACAGAGGGGCCCAAACTGGACACATTGCTCTATCCAGATGGGGAAGAACACAGTTGCTCTTCCCAGCCCAGGGGACATATTAACACTTCATTCTGTAGTTCTCACCTCTCACCTTCACCTTCTCCCCCACTCCCTGAGATCAGAGCCTTCTCATGGATCCTTTCACCCTCAATACCTCCAAACAGATCTCTTAGAAACCACTGCCATGCCTCCCTCCTTAGGAAATAATTGATTGCCCCACACCAGCATATATGCATCCATGTCAGAGATTACTCCAGGAGTCAAACCAGAAGTGCCAACTTCCTTCCTGGCAACTCTTACCCAGCTCTCTGTCACTCTGTTGTACAGTGGATTCTCAAGATATATAAAAAGGTTGAGAAATGAGCTGGCAACATGACCAATATATCTCCACCCTATGTACATACACACACCACTGATAAAACCTTCCCACTGCTCAACCACAAGGAGGCAGATCCCAATCCAAGGCAAAAGCAGGGAGGTCCAAGCCACTCCACCCTCCACACTGCCTCAGGGTCCTGCAGCACACACCCTGATCCTGTTGCTACATGCCACTAGCAGAGTGGGGCTTGCAGACTGCCATGCCAGGCACTGTCCAAGTCTTCTGCTGTAAGCATCCTTTGGCCCTGCAACTGCCCTCTAGATCATCTGAGAACTCACCATTATGACAGCAATGCCAAGACCAACTGCTCCAATCACATTCAGTTTTGAATTGAAGACATCATCAATGGCAGCAGGGCATGACTGAAAAGAGAGAGACTCTCGATTAGTGTTTCCTCCATAAAAAAGGGGCTTGTTTCTACTTGCTTGTGCTCAGGTCTGCCAATTCCTGCTTCACCTTCAGCCAAGTCTGCTGGAACCAGAAGTGAAGATTCAGTCTTCTGAATCCTGCCTTGAACTGGCTTTACTTTCACATCTTTCAAGAACACCAGGGATGTTCCACCACAAAAGCTGCTGAGGAGTAGATTTTAACTCCATGTATCTAAACCTCTTAACTACCCCTTCACTACAGCATTCCCAATGCCTGCAGAGTTGATGGGGTGGATCAGGACCAACAGCAGCTATATCAGGCTTTTCTTTTTATTAATAGCTGCCAGTATCGGGGTAGCAGTTGCTGAGCCCCTCTCAAAGTAGATTTTAAGCCACTCTTGATATTAAGGACCATTATCAACATCTGGTGCACGGGAATGCCATGATTTCTTCAGCTGCATGCAGAGACAGATTCACAGATGGGCCAACTGGAAGCTCCCAGGACAGCAAGAATTAAGTATAATCCTTTCCCTAAAGACACACAGCATCCAAGAAAAAGGAACTTTTGCAGAGGTATAAATCTTTGAGAGCCTGGTAGCTGATCAAAGTCTCATCCCAACTCCTGTCTTGTCCCAGCACAGTGAGCTGCTGAATGCTTTTACTTGGTCTTTCCTTATCCAATCTAGAAGGAAAGAGTTAATTGAGGATTAAAGGGATATGCTGGCAAGGATTAATCAACAAAATCAGAGTATCAATACAGCACTGCTCCTTAGAGACACACAGAGCAGCCACACCATTACATTCATTTCATCTTCCAGTCAGTCTGCTGTTTTTAATGACCTAGCCCCAACTGTGCAGACACAGAGCACAAGATGAAGTCAAGAGATAAAGCTAAAATACACATTCAGGAAAATAAAAGCAAACAATAAACCCTGTATACCATCTCAGCTACTCCTATGTAGCCTAACTTACACCAGATTGTATGGACAAGATCAAAACTGCAATCTAAAGGCAGACTGAAATGTCTTGGAACCATATCTGTGAAGGCACAAAATCACCTGTAGTGAAAGAGCACAGATAATGTGGTAAAATCAAAACACAGAACTCCTGAATGATAAAAACCTTATTTCCTATGGCAAGACTCAACACAGGCCGGCTCAGTGCATGAAGCAAGAGCACAAGGCAGTTGTAAGCAGAAAAGGAAAAGGGGAGTTGAGAAATGCACAAGATGCCTCTCTCCTCTACCTGTGGCATAAACCTAATGGCTCATATTGGACAGGACTTCAGAGCTCATCTATTTCAACCTCCCTGCCATGGGCAGGGACACCTCTCAACTAGATTCAGTTGCTCAAGGCCTCATCCAACCTGGTCTGGAACAACCCCCAGGGAGGAGGCTGTCACAGCTTCCCTGGGCAGCTTATTCCAGAGTCTTCCCACCCTTGTACTAAAGAACATCTTCTGAAGAGCCAGTCTAGCCCTGCTCGCTCTCAGCTTCAAACCATTCCCCCTTGTCCCCTCGTGAAAATTCCCTCTGCAGCCTTCCTATAGGATCCTTTCAATTACTGGAAGGCATCTCTAAGGTCCACCCCCCCAGAGTCCTCTCCAGGCTGAACCACCTCCCAGCCTATCCTCATAGCAGAGATGCTCTAGCCCTGTAGCAGTATTTCAACAGGGGAAGTCAAGAAACTAGCCTGACAATGACATAGTCAGTTAAACACACCACCAATGTGCTACTCCTCCTCTTGGCCAACACTTCATCCCTGCTCCTGCCTCATGCTCTACTTCTCCCTCACTCAAAAGAGAAATGACAGCTCCCAAGCAGCACCAAGAAGGTGCTGTGGTAATAGGACCAGGCAGGAGAACACACCACTTTCTTTTTTTAGGTGAAGCCTTGGCCTTATGCTGTCCATCCACGTGAGTCCAGTGACACACAAACTGCACATTTCCTGTGCGAGCTCAGGCTTCCTGCTGACCCTGCTTGTTCTTTCCACAGCAGCAATATGTTGATTTTCCACAACTGGACTGATTAGAGACAGAGGGGTTACTAAGTAAGGGTGATGTGGGAATTCCCACAGGGACTAGAAAGGTTTGTTCAGAAGCATATTTCTCATCCACTCATCGGTGAATTCTCTTGTGCTTTACCATTACAGAAAGTAACTCAGGAATGCTCTTCTTGGGACAGGTCTCCTGGAATTGTTGCTCAAGAGCTCCTGTAAGACCACAGCAGTCCAGCTGCAGGAGAAAAAGAAAGAACAAAAAGTGAGGTTAAATAACTCTTTATTCTTGTTCCCGATCTGGTAAAAAAGGGGAAATGGATTAGATGAAGTTCTAGTACAGCCCTCAAGCAAACTGGCTTAGGCATCCTGCCAGTGTCACTGCTCTAAAGCTGATTTCAGAAAGCCTTAATTGCATTGAAGGACAAGATTCTGAAAGATAGAGCTGGATCCCATGAAACACATGAGTTTTGATGACAGCTTGTACTCCTTCCAGACCCCAGAGACCAAATATTATGGTGCCTTCTCCAGAGCAATCCTGCAAACCTGGATTTTCCCCCAACTGGCTTCCAAGTTTTAGGAAAAAAAAAAGAACTAGTTGCAAGCATTTGAGAAGTTCAGAGGGACAAAATTATTCTGAATTCACCAATGCTATACAAAGAGATCTTCTCTGTGCCATCCTTTGAGTCTCTGCTGGTTCATAAGGTACTAGATTTGTGCAGGGGACTGAATGACACAGAGGACAGAACCACAAGCTGCATTGCTGCCTAGTTAATGTGTAATCACATACTTACAGCTAACTGAAATGCTTTCAGGGTCTCTCTGGCAGCTGGTTGAGATCTCTTGTTGTAGGTTTCCTTGTAGAATTCCTTTAGCTCTTCAATAACCTAGAGGATAGCAATGAGTTATGCTGTGTTACTGCCTTCATTAAGCAAAAAAAAAAAAAAAATTGAGTCATTCACCTACACCACCCATTCTTCTGGCATGTAAAAGAGGGTGGAGAGCATTTGTTTCTCAGCAGGCACAGGTGAGCCTAACTGGTACACTCACTTCAAAAGCCACACCTGAACAGATAACACTTTTCCTTCCAAACCTCTGAGCTTCTAGGATTAGACAGAACAAAGCCTTTATCCACTGGCTACACAAGAAAAGTAACTCCCTACTCATTTCTGTACCCTAGAAGTTGCTGCATTCCCCTGCACTACAAGACAAGCAGAAAACCAACCCTGATCCCCAAGCACCTCATTTTGAAACAAGACAATCTTGACTGCTTGTGAGAGGATAATCCAGGCAAGTTACATTCTAGATGCACAACTGTTTAGCTTTTAGCTGACCCAGCTCATAGCCAGCAGTGGTGATAACATCACTGATGATCTCTTTAGCTTTATAGCCCAGCCTGGTAATGCCTGAAGAACATTTCTAGCATGCCACAGCATATTGGATTCTGGCTTCTCTGCTATGAACTATGTTTAAAAATGAGGCAGGAACCTGCTCTGTTTTGCTGGAGGTTCCTTCTAACCCAAAGCATTCTATGATTCTGTGATGATTCCATGATGATTCCTCTCCTTCAAATTCCCTAAGTAAATAGGATTTGACTAGTACTGGTATGGATTTCAGCACACTTACTTTTCTGTGGGAATCAGAGACTATTTTGGATCAGAAAGGACCTTCAAAGGTCTAGCCCATTCCTGCTGCCATAGGCAGCAGCCTCTCTCATTACATCAGGTTGCTCCAAACCCCATCCAACACAACTTTGAATACTTTCAGCCCATTTCAGCATTCCAACTCTTCAAAGCGACCTACCTTTTCTTTATTTGCAAACCCCCAGATTGCAGCAGCAATTTCAAGGGCAAAAATCACAAAAAGGAAGAGGAAGAACTGGAAAAGAAAGAGCAGAACTGAAAAATAAGATCACAACACCAAAAAACAGTATCACAGGCTTATTGCAAGCTTGTCCACTCCCCAGCATTCAACCTTATGGGGTAGGAGTCACTCAATGGAGGGTTGGCACATTGGTAAGATGAGGAAAGAGGGCACTGCACTGGCTCAGCACTTCTTTGCAGGAGTCAGAAAGCATAGCAGTGTTTTCCAAGCCCCAGCCCTCCATTTTGGTCAGTGCTAATTACAATCAATCACCTGTTAGCTCAGGCTTGGAAGCTGCCTGGGTCACTTGGACATCACAACAGCTAACACCAATTCTTCTCTCTGGGTTGTCACTTCTATTGCTTTAGGAGTCATCACTTAATACCTAGCTTGCCACCAACTCCCAGGCAGCTTCTTTGTTGTGTACCCCATAAAACAGAAATCAAAAAGTGTCATCTCTGCACTTAATTGACTACCAGGTCCAAACCACCACTGTCATCTGAAGGCACTTTCAAGATGTTCAGAATTAAAAGGCTAGAGGTATTATTTTGCAAGAAATACATGAAATTAACTTCTTCCATTATACAGAAAGAAGAATTGTTCTCCTTGCCCTGGTTCCAGTCACAGCCTTTTATTAACTAAATCTTCTGGTTATTCAGATGAGTAGTTCCACAAGTATACAGATGTGCATCAACCCAGCAAGCTCTACAGGTCCCTCCAGTCTGCAAACAATGAGGTTGCTCTCCCAAAATTGGCTTGCACAGCAGTTGTCAACTGGAAAAGCTCATCCTGTCATTAGGAACAGTAGAGGCTTGTTTCAAGGATCAAATACCACATCTTTGGGCTCAAAGATTTAAGACTGCAGAGCCTTCAACATTCACACAGAGTGTTTAATAAACAACATTCATTTTATCAGTGCCTTATTTCTGTGTTCACACATACTCCAAGTCCTGATACTTCACTGCCTGACCATGTTGCCAGCTCCTGAAGCCATCCTGTACCCAAACACAACCTGGACATCTGCGTTGAGGGCCACAAATGGAAAACTCTATTTAACATTTGAGCATTCCACGTGTAAGCATTGTGGAGTCTAAACAATCAGCATGGTAACATCATCTTCCTCTCAGTTACTATGCTGCTATAAGCTTAAACACTGCTCTGAACACTTACCAAGCCAAGCATACACTGGGATTCCTGCAATGCACCACAGCATCCCAAGAAACCAACCAGCATCATAAGTGCACCAGCTCCAATAAGGATGTAAACTCCTAGGGCAGAGAAAAACAGAGACATATAGAGGAGATAAGGGAGATCTCAGCAGCAAGGTATATATTTAGTTGCTCCACAAATGACACTTGTAGCTGTTGACAAGGGTTTAGCTTCTTGACGGAGATGTTCACAGAATCAGAGAATTAACCAGGTTGGAAAGACCTTTGAGATCATTGAGTCCAACCTGCCACCTAACACCTTCTAATTAACTAAACCATGACACCAAGTGCCTCATCCAGGCTCCCAGCAAGGAAAATCGCCAAAAAGAAGGGCTGTACTTATATTCCAAAGCTATCATCTCAATAATTCAGTCCATTGCCTCACAATTGTTATTAATAAATTGAAGTTTTTGTTTCATGTGTACCAACACTGCAATTTAAAGTTTTAGGAAACAGGAAATATAAAGCCACCTAAGACAAACTAAGAGGCAACTTAAAACTGGAACAGGGCTAGAACTACCAAGTTATTGTCAGATGAAGCAAGTGCTGTAATTAAATAGCTAGATCCAGCAATTTAACATCTGAGAATTCTTGAAGCACGCTTCCTCTAGAAGAATGGGTATTAAAAAGTATCATAATGGTTTGGGTCAGAAAGGACCTCTGAAGGTCATAGAGTCCAACCCCCCTGCAGTCAGCAGGGACACCCTCCACTAGAGCAGGTTGCTTACAGCCTTCTCAAGCCTCACCTTGAATATCTCCAGGCATGGGGCCTCAACCACCTCCTGGGGGCAACCTGTTCCAGTCTTCCAGCACCCTCATGCTAGAGAACTTGTTCCTGACACCCAAACTAAACCTGCTCTGCTTTCACTCCAAACCATTGCCCTCATCCTGTCCCTGCAGGCCTTTGCAAACAGTCCCTCTGCATCCTTCTTGCAACCTCCTTCAGCTACTGGCAGGCTGCTCTTCGGTCTGCCTGGAGCCTTCTCTTCCCAGGCTGAACAACCCCAGCTTCCTCAGTCTGTCTTCATAGCAGAGCTGCTCCAGCCCCAATCATCTTTGTGGACCTCTGGCCCTGCTCCCTCTGCTGAGGGCTCTAATATCAGGTTTTAGGTGCTTTCCTATCTCGTTTTAACATCAGGAAGCAGTGAATTATTCTACAGCAGTACAATTCTACACCCCAGCTACCTAACCCAAAAGCGTCCCTACCTGCAAGGAACTCAGTGTTTTCTTCAAGTCATATCCAATGGTCTGGGGACCATAACACCCAGAATTAGGTGAGATGCATGGTGGAGCATAAAGAGCAAGCTAAAAGCCTCCATTTATGCCCAATCCTCTTCTCTTAAACTTGGCAAGTATCAGCTTAAGCATTACAGCTGCTAGCTGGTGAGAGCAAGTGAAACAACACCCCATGGATAGCAAGAACACATCATCCAGGTAGTCAAGACAAGGGATCAGCACACATCATGCAGAATTAGGATGATATTTCCAGCAACATAAACAAAAGCCAGTTCTGGTCTTCAGAGAGCAAATAAATACTGTTTAAAGAAAGCCATACAGCAAACTTGGTCAGGCCAATGCCAGGCACAAATCCAGGCTGGGTGCAGGGTGGGTTCAGAGAAGCTCTGAAGAAAGACGTAGAGGTGCCAGTTGCTGAAAAGCTGCCCATGAGCCAGCAGTGCCAGCCCAGAAGGCAGCCTTGTGCTGGGCTGCAGCCAGAGGAATGCAAGCAGCAAGGCAAGAGGGGATTCTGCCCCTTGGCTCTGCTCTAATGAGACCTCACCTCAAATCCTGCCTCCAGTTCTGGTGTCCCCAGCATAAGGAGGGAACATAGATGGTGGAGAGAGTCCAGAGGAGTCCACAAAGATGATACAAGGGCTGCAGCACCTCTGCTAGGAGGAAAGGCTGAGGGAACTGGTGGTGTTCAGCCTGGAGAACAGAAGACTCCAGGAAGACCTTAGATCTGCCTTCCCATCTCTGAGGGGATCCTACAGGAAAGCTGAAGAGGGACTTTTCCTGAGGGTGTCTATAGACAGGACAAGGGGAATGGTTTTAAACTGAGGGAGAGCTTAGACCAAAGCTTAAGAAGAAGTTCTTCAGCAGGAGGGTGGAGAGACTCTGGAATAAGCTGCCCAGGGAAGCTGTGGCTGTCTCCTCCCTGGGAGCATCCAGAGCCAAGTTGGATCATGCATTGAGCAGCTGATGTTAAGTGATGTCCCTACCCACGGTGAGGAGGCTGGAGTAGATGAGCTCTCAGGCACCTTCCAACCTGGGCCATTCTATGATCCTATGAAATTACAAATGGTGTTTTCTAGATGCAAACTTGTTAGCTGATAAAATAAATATCTACTTGACAAAGGCTACACAAACAAGCAAGCCTGACATTTTTTAGCAGGAAATTCCATCATTAACCTTTTCTTATCTCTGCTTCTACTTGCTACCCTTTTGAAAGGAAGAGTTCATCAGAAACTTCTACTTCAGTTCATGTTTACCTCAAAATTTTCCTGTACTAATTTGCTTTGTTACTAACTGCAACCCAACTTATTTTTTTACAGTTACTATTTGAAGCTGCAGTTAGTAACTACTCCCAGGAAAATATTAAAGCATTTAATTCTTACTAAGCTTTCTTTTTTAAAAACTCAGTTTAGCCTACAGAGATTTCAAGCAGTACATCATAATATGATAATATGTTTGAGAATGTGGGAGAGTTGGGATGGGAGTACCCAGAGTAAGCTCAATGTTAGCTCAATGGTTGAGATTTACATTTCTGTTCCTTTCCAGTATCTGGAAATGTTTTTTGGCATCTTTAAGAAGAACTCAGTTTGTCACTATGTCAGGTATCAAGAATGAAATGCAAGCTGTCTCACAAATCAGCTGTCTGCATGCCTATGGCCTATTCATGAAGATGCACAAACATCCCAGTACCCCCTAGCTGTGGTCTCCAACAAGCCCACCTCATCATTCCTAACACTGCTCCCTGCAGATACAGTCTACACTGCTACTACAAGGCTGCAACACAAGTTGTAGGTCCCAGCAGACCTTACAGTCTATACTGACCCTTCAGGTATGAGTTTGGATGCTGTGACAGACTGAGTAGCTCACCATGAGAGCAAGAGAAAGACCAACCAAACCATGCTGGGGGTGGCTAGGAAGTGGTGCTATACAGGACTTAACAAAAATCCAGGCGCTGCAGAGATGTGAAACAGAACGACTGTCCAAATTAGAGGTCAGACATGTCCATGAGAAAGGTCCATCTCTGAATTTGCCTTCTTCCCAATTGCTTCAGGCCTTCAAAAGCATTCAAGTGGTTTCATGACAGGTTTGAGCACCTACAGGTGGCAACAGACAAAGCAGCATGTGTTCCTCTGCCCTAGCCTCAAATGACTGGAGATAAAAAGCTTACAGATAAGAAAAATTTGGTTTAGTCAGGAACTACGCCATCAGGATCAAAACCTGATATGCCAAGGAATACAGAACAACATGGAGTGGGTGCAGAGGAGGGGCAGAAAAATTATCATGGGGCTGAAGCAGCTCTGCTACAAGAAGGCTGCAGAGGGACTGTTTGCAAAGGCCTCCAGTGACAAGATGAGGGCAATAGCTTGAAATGAGAGGAGACCAGATTTAGTTTGGATGTGAAGAACAAGTTCTCTAGCATAAGGGTGCTGGAACACTGGAACAGGTGGCTGAGTCCCCATGCCTGGAGATATTCAAGGTGATGCTTGAGAAGCTGTGAGCAACCTGCTCTAGTGGAAGATGTCCCTGCTTAATGCAGAGGGGGTTGGACTGGATGACCAATATTTTCTGACCCAAACCATTCTACAATTTTGTGAATAACTTCCACCTGGCCTAACTGAAGTTGCATTGCTCTAGGTCACCTGTAAGAGTTGCTCACGCAGACCAAGACATTTGTGCACCCTTTCCACTGCATTCAGTATCTCTTAGTACTCAGGGTTGTAAGAGTTGTAATAGCATACAGATATATGCTCCTTCTGAGGGAGATAAGGTGAGAGTTGGAGCTTTGAGTAGCTTAGGTTGGTCACTCTGGATAACAAGAACAGTTTTCGGTGTCATCTGTAACTACTGAGAGCGAAACTCCACTGATTCATACTAACAAAAGTGTCAGGAAGAGGCTTCCCCTCTGTCTACCAGGAGTCTCTGGGATTACAAAATGCTCAACCACAGTGTTTAAGCTGGGAAAAAAGATGAAGTGATAAACAGTACATGAAGAGCCAAGAAACCACAAGCATGACACTACTGCTGTCTTGCTGTCTCTTCATGAGCTTGAGACTTGACCTGTACACCAGCCAGGGGAAGCTGCCCTCTCCCCAAGGCAGTTCAGGGATGTTTTCATAGAATGGCCTGGGCTGGAAGAGACTTTAGAGATGAACTAATCCAACTTCCTCAACTAGACCAAGTTACTCAAAGCCCAGTCCAACCTGACCTTGAACATCTCCAGGGAGGGGGCAGCCACAACCTCTCTGGACAATCCATTCCAGAGTCTCGCCATTCTCATACTGAATAATTTCTTCCTATGACCCACTTTAAATCTATTCTCCTTCAATTTAAATCCATTTCCCTTTGTCCTATTAGTGGTCACTCCTGCAAAAAGTCCCTCTGCAGCCTTCCTGTAGGATCCCTGCAGGTATTTATTGGAAGGCAGCTCTAAGGTCCCCTGAGAGTCTTTTTTTCCTCCAGGCTTTCTAGGTCTCTAGCCTTCAAGGAAGACAAAGGTTTCTAAAGGCACCTGCAAACCAGGGGGTAAAGCCATGTCCTTCCACACCCTGAGCCTCCTTCCCAGCTTACCTGTGTAAAATGTTGTGTTATTGGATTCCAGCTCAAAGATGCTTTTGGTCTGCGAATCAAAACGAAGCCATAGTCCAATGGCAAGAACTGCTGTCCCTGCAAGCTGTAGGAACAAACGAGCCTGGTTAAGGAACACTGATTAAACACATGAGTAACAACATCAGAAGCAAACACAGGATATGTAGGTCTTATTTAAGAAGGTGGTGACAAACTACTGGCATAAAAGGATGGGGACAGCAAAAAAAGAGCAAGCAGACTTCCTGACAGGAGGCATCTCGTTGACAGGTGTGTTTACACATGAAACTATTCTTGTTCCTCACTCGAAATACCTGAGAGTGTCAAGTTTCAGTGTTTCCACTGACCCCTCCCCACCCATTGTTTGGTTCTGGGTGGCTGCAATGCCACCCCAAGGCTAAATGACCTTCAATCTTCACATCCAAGGACAAGTGCACCACAAGAAAGAGCCTTGTGTGACCAGATGAAAGTTTTAGCACATGGAAATGGTAAAAATTCAGTGTACCCCAGTTTTGAGGGCATTCTTTCCTGAAATACAGGAGAAAACAATAAAACAATACAATAAGCTCCAGTGCTGAAGGGAAGAGGGGGGAAATACAGTCTGCTGAGCTAGAAGCATTGCTGCGTACTGATTTGGAATGAAGCAATCAAGTTTCAGATAATATTTAGTTTTATATTATGATCATCTTTGCCTCTGCACCTCCAGGTTCCCCTTAACATTGGTGCCTGCACCTATGACATGTTGTGCATGTAAATTAGCTTCTGGCTGAAACACCTGGCAGAAGGCAGAGAATTGCTGCAAGAGAAGGAATTGCAGATCACAGAATCACAGAATTGTCAGGGCTGGAAGGGGCCTCAAGGATCATTTAGCTCCACCTGCCCTGTCATGGGCAGAGACACCTCACTACATCTGGTTGCAGAGCCACATCCAGCCTGGCCTTGAACACTTTAAGGTATGGGGCTTCTACCACCTCCCCAGGCAATCTGTTCCAGTGTCTCACCACCCTCATGGTGAAGAGCATCTAATGTTTTATCCAAATGTCTCCTCCTCTAGCTTGAGTCCACTCCCCTCAGTTCTCTCCCTACCTGACATCCTAAAAAGTCCCTCAGCTGCTTTCTTGTATGCCCCTTCAGATACTGGAAGGCCACAGTAAAGTCTCCTTGGAGCCTTCTGATCTCCAAACTGAACCACTCCAATTCTCTCAGTCTGTCTCCACAGGAGAGGTGCTCCAGATGCTAGGTTTACTTTGAACAGACTGCGTCCTGCTTGCTTTATCAAACAAAAACCTGAGGTGGTCCTGCATGCAGAAAAAGAAACTGGGGCAACAGAAAGCTGCAGAGTGTGCTTCTCAGACCTTCATTCTCTCCTTTGAAGGCCATTTAACTAGCAAAGAAAAAAAGCTCTACAGGACAAATCCCACACACTGCAGCTGACAAAAAATACTTAAGGAGCAAGCACCAAGCTTATAAAGTCTGAAACTTTGATTAGGCAAAGCATTCATGGAAAGAAAAACCCCAAAGACTTATCTCTGATAAATTCTTTCTAGAAGGGAACAACATTCTTGGCTTCTGGACAAGGAACTGCAAATTGTTTACTGATGTCAGTTTTTGATGAGAATGTGGAAGGTATTTCCACAGAAAGCCCCTGTAGGTATAGTCACAGAATAACAGAAGGGTCTGGGTTGGAAAGGACCTCCAAAGGTCCAACCCCCTCTCAAATTTATCAGTTGTCCAGAGCCCTGTCAAGCCTCACCTTGAATATCCCACAGATGCAGCCTCAACTGCCTCCCTGCGCAACCTGTTCCAGTGTTCCACTGCCCTCAAGCTAAAGACCTTGCTCCTCACATATTTCCACAGCAAGCCAAACTCCCTGTGCTGTCCCCACGAGGAGCCCAAGAGCCCTCTCTCCCCATAGGAGTGTTTGCTACCCATGCCTGTCAGAATCAGTCATGGTTGGAAGGGACCACAAAGTTCTAACCCCCCTGGCATGGGCAGGGACACCCTACCCTAGATTAGGCTGCACAGAGCCTCATCCAGCCTGGCCTTAAACACCTCCAGGGATGGGGCCCCAACCACCCCCCTGGGCAACCCATTCCAGGGGCTCACCACTCTCATGGTGAAGAACTTCCTCCTCACACCCAATCTTAATCTCCCCACCTCCAGCTTTGCTCCATTCCCCCTAGTCCTGTCACTACCTGATAGCCTAAAAAGTCCCTCCCCAGCTTTTCTGTAGACCCCCTTCAGATACTGGAAGGCCACAAGAAGGTCACCTTGGAGCCTCCTCTTCTCCAAACTGAACAGCCCCAACTCTTTCAGTTTGTCTTCACGGGAGAGGTGCTCCAGCCCTCTGATCATCCTTGCGGCCCTTCTCTGGACACACTCCAGCATGTCCACATTCCTCTTGTAATGGGGGCTCCAGAACTGTCTTTTCTAGCCTCTTTGGCTTGCTCTTCCAAGAATAAAAAAAAAAAGTGCTGGAGAGATCTGAAAATTCAAAGTGAAGAGGATGGAGCTAATCAAGAGCTTGCAGGAAGGTATGTCCCTGGCAGATTCACAGCAGAAAGCATCCCAGCTGCAGGGTGAGGGGCTCAGGTATCAGTCAAGAGTGAAAAAGAGATGGTAGAAAAACCAGCATTTCTTGTAGGGCAGGCACCTGACTCCCAAGTCTGGCTCAGAGAGGACCTGCAGGGGTGCAGCTTGGAAAAGAGATGAAGTGATAGACAACACAAAGAGCCAAACCCAAACAGAGGGTTCCAGACCTATGTGAAACAGAATTTGGTAGTGTCAGGGGTGTGTAGGAGCAGGCTTACTCACAAAGCACTCAGCAAGAACAAAGCCTGCACTTACCCATAACAAGGAAAGCATCAGGTATGCTGACCAAATAAGTTTAAGAAGAATCTCAGCAGTACACTGTCAAAAGAGCATTATTTCTATTTATTATGCCTCAGTAGCACCCCAGGGGAAAGGAGAGGTACAAGAGGGGGACTGGCCCAGGGAACAGTTGCTGCTCTACCTGCAGTCACTTGAGAACAGTCTTAGCAATCTCATCTTACTTCAAAAGCCAGGAGGGCTTATTGGTAGGAAAATACTCGTACACTGATAACTCAGTCACCCAATACTTACTAATCTCCTGAGACTGTTTCCTAGGCCAAGCAGTCCTCAGTTTATGTAGGCATCCAGATCTGCATCATCAGAAGCCTACAACCCCTGCTTGTTTTGCTAGGAAACCATGAATTGCAAAGCCAAAAGCCTAAGCACGCCAAGCTGTGTGCAGCTACCTGTGTTTGTGGCTTGACAGCTCAGTGCCCGAGAACTCAGGGGCACTGCTGCAAATGGAGCAGGGCAGAGCAAAGCATGAATTCCAAACTCAGAGCTGATCCTCCTGCAGACCTTTAAGGCCAGACTGTTCACAAGGTGAAGAAATTAAGCCATCCTACAGCCCTGTAGATAATCTTACAAAGCCAAGCAAAGCAGAAGACTCAGCTGCCTTCCAGCACCTAAAGGGATTCTACAGAAAGGCTGGAGAGGGACTTCTTACAAGGGTGTGTGGAAGCAGGACAAGAGGGAATGGTTGGAAGCTGAGGGAGAGCAGGGTTAACCTGCAGCTTAAGAAGAAATTCTACAGTAAAAGGGTGGTGAGACTCTGGAATATGTTGTGGATGCTACCTCCTTCAGGGTGTTGAAGGCTAGGTTGGATGAGGTCTTCATCATCTGAGTCTAGTTGAGAGGAATCCCTGCCCTAGGTGGGGAGGCTGGAGTAAAGGAGCTTTGAGGCCCTTCCAACCTGAGCCATTCTGTGCTTCATTAACAAAGTGGTTGATTAACACTATGGAAAGCAGACAAACCTAGTATGGGTCCTTTCCAAAAACCAAACTTAATTCTAGCTGGTGAGAATGACTAAATGGTAATTTTTTCCCTTCCTGAGAAAGCAGTCATCCTGTACAAAAGTTCAGAGGTATGAAACTTATCACGGGATCACAGAAGAGTGGTAATGCGTAAGGCTAGTGAACTGCTCCACATCATCAGAGAAATGGCAGAATGAAATCAAGTGGTAATTCTCTCCATGATGGACTGGGGAGGAAATAAAAAAGGCAGCTCCATCTTGCAAGAAAGTGGCTTTTTGTCCCAGTTTCAAAGCAGCCTTGTGTGTTCTCAAATTTATGCTCTTCCTACCCACAAAGGCCACTGAAGTAAAAAAAACAAAAAAAACAAAAAAAAAAGTTTTAAAGCAGAAGGCAAGAAAGGAATTTGAAGTCTTAGGTTTCCATCAACACACTGTAAGACAAGGGCACCACCACTATCCTCAGAGGAAGAGGCAAGCCCAGTCCCATGGGCACCCGCTGCACTTGGCAGCTTCTGAGACCAGTCTGGCACACCCGAGGCTGCCACATGGCCACCCCTCTGCTCACAGATGCTATGCCAGAAGGTTTTTTTGGCAGTTGTATTTGGGTGGGTTTGGTAGCTGTGTTTTTCCTCCCCCAGGAAAGGGGTGCAGGTCCCTGTGTGGCCAGGCTGTTCAGCAGCAGATCCCTTGAAGAGCTGGTGGTTGAGTTTTTCATCCAAGTGTTTTCCCAATCTAACAGACCCTGTTTTGTCATAGGAGTTGAGTAATAGGTGATATTTCTACATAAATCTACCCTGTGATTAAAAAAAAAAAAAAAACCCACCAAACTGTCAGTTAACCTCAACTTATTCACTTCATGTGCAAAAAAACCTACAGAGCTAAGGGGAAAAAAAAGCAGGCTTAGCTACCTAGGAAGCATGGAGGTAGCATGTGCCTGTAGTAAGGACTATAGGAAAGGGAACTCAGGACACAGGGCTTTTTTAACCAATCTGACCAAAATGTGAAGTTAAAGGGGTCCTACTCACCCAATCCCTTGGAACAACTTGTCACAGTGATTCTCATGCCCTGGTACAAGCATGCTACCCACATCCCTTCTTGAGCTCAGAGGTTTCCTTGGTTTTCCCCTAACCATCTTGCATCTCCCTGTCAATTTCTGTTTGACTTAGCCCTATCCTGTAGCTGCAAAGGACAGCAAGTTAGGGGAGGTGATCCTGCCCCTCTCCTGCATGCTTGTGATACCCCACCTGGAATAGTACACCCAGCTCTGGAGCCCTCAACACAAGGAGCACGTGGACCTGACAGAGAAGGGCTAGAGCAGGGCTACAGAAATAGCTGGAGGCAGGAGGAGTTGGGTCCTCCCTGAAAGAGAAGACTCCAAGAGAGCCTGAAAGAGAAGACTCCAAGGACACCTTTCAGCACATGAAGGACACTACAGGAAAACTGACAAGAGACATTTTATAAGGGCCTGTGGCAATAGGACAAGGGACAATAGTTTTAAATTAGCATAGAGTAAGTTTAGATTGGATGCTGCAACAGGTTGCCCATGGAGGTCATGGATGCCCCTTCCCTGGAGATGTTTAAAACCAGGCTGGATGAGGCTTTGAGCTACATGGTCTAGTGGAAGGTGTCCCTGTCCCATGGCAGGGAGGCTGGAACTGGGGAATCTTTAAGGTCCTTTCCAATTCAAGACATTCTACAGTTCTATATGCAAAGCAATAGAATTACCAGGTTGCTATTCCTCTAATCCTATGGAGATTTTTTGGGATTGGGCTTTTTGCTTCACCTCCCAGGTCACAGTCACATACAAACATATCCCCATTGCCCCAAAGGCTCCACTCCTACACACATCTTTCTGCTTATGTTTTGGCCCATTTCCCTTTCTTACACAGCCCTGAACCTCCTCCTCGGACTTCTTTTCCCACCCACCCCACACTTTGACAACTGCTCTCTCCGAACTCAGCCCTTCCCATTGCTGTGATCTTCCCATACAGTTTTGCCTCCAATGGTGCATCCCGACATTGATCTTTGACACCCTGCTTTTTCAGCCTTCATGTGACAAGAGATAACAGAAAGGGATCTGGAGTGCTGCAGAAAACAAGTCAGGACCCGCTTAAGAGCAGCATCCCAGCTCTGCCTTCCCCACCTCACTATACTTGGTTACTTTCATCAACCGAGAGCATTTGGGAATGCCATCAGTTTCCACTTCATTTTCCCTTTATCACCCAAGGTTTGTCTCACACAGGTCTCCCAGCAGAAAGTCTGCACAGAGTATCATTAGACTTAAAGATACTGGTATTAAAACTGGGGCTTTTGAAAGTGGAAATTTCAGTGTTTAACATGTGTTGCTGAATGCTTTGGGAAGCTGAAAACGTTTCTTATAGGTTTAACCACTATTTAGCATGGACCATTTTGTTGAGTCCCTCCTGACCTCATTAGCTTGATCCAACTCAAGAAAGGGCAACCCCCAAACAAACATCCATCTGCTACAGACAGTTGACAGCATTCTGCCTTTCTATGCCTAGAAACACTTCTCAAAGGGGCTGAAAGTCCAAGCAGTTACCAAATGACAGCTTGGAGCTAACAGAAAGAGCTTTCAGAGGGGAACTCTTCCCCTTACTCTGATATCCACCAGCCCTTGCTCCACTTCCACAGCATGGAAGATCTGACTCAAACCTTCCTCTGCAGACAGGCAGACAACTGACTGACTGTGAAAGACTTAGCACATGAGGAAGGGACTGAGAACATTATGAACAGTAACAAACTGTACACTTCTGTTCCCTCTATAAATAAAGCCTCATAGTCAGTAAGTACAGGCAAGCTTCACCATCAGTCTAAACCCCTTAATTACATGATTAGTATCATCCACAACAGCAAAGGTTTTCAAACTTCTGAAAAATACCCAACCAAACACTTTCTTGCCACATGTGCAATAAGTGCCAGCAGTTGTATAAGAAACTGGAACTATTTCCAAACTCCTCCTTAAGAGATAAAAAAAACCCACCACTGCAAAGGAAGTGTTTTCTTGCAGCTTAGGCTAGCTTCAAGAATGTTGTGGGCTAAGTTAATGGCACAGAAGTTATCGCAACTTCCAGTACAGTACAGAAGTTATCGCAACCTCCAGTACAGTAGGAGCAGCACTACAGAATTCCTGAACCACTGCCAAGACTAGTGACCATTTCATACAAGTTGCTATTCAGTTTACTCTATTTGCAATTTAAATTGTGAATAGGAGCTAGGACTACTGGAACTCGAAGTACAAGTAGTTTCCCATCAGGTTTCTCAAGGCAACACCCTCCAACTCCAATCCTGACTTCACAGCACTTGCTAGAACTAAAACAGGACCTGAGCCCAAGCAATGTTTTGATTCATACACTGCAGTCAGCAACGAAATCAGTTGATTACAGAAAGCAAACCACAGATATTTTATCTTCCTTTTGTGTGTACCTACCCATACGCATGCTTATTTCCCTGTTCATCTTGCAAGCCTTGATCTGAGCCTAGAAGACGCTGTACAGAAGTCAGAGCACTGAATTGCTGCTGGCTGCTCTTGGTGCAGCATGAGCAGAAGAGATTATGGCTCAGAACAAAGTCATGGGTATCTTCAAGTTACAGGAGGAAAGAAAAGAGCTTGCCAGGCCTAATCTTGCTCCAGCAGGCACTCCCACAGACAGCTGCATTTGTTTAGGACACAAACCTCTCTGAAGTGCAGGGACAGCCAGGACAAGCCAGTTGCTTTATAGTGCAAAGGAGCAAGAAAAACTACTTGAAGACTCAAGATGAACTCTGATTGTATGCTACAGCACTTCACTACCAGCACATTAAATATCAGCAGCAGATGCATTTGTATTCTACAAAATTCACACGGGGAAAAACGTTTAAGTTTAATGATGCAAGCCCTTGCTTTTGTTCAGCAGCAGCCAGCCAGTGAGATAACAGGCAGGCTGCCATGCCAAGTGCTCACACCGTGTGCACTGAGCTGCTTAGCAGAGCCAAGTTTCACCAGGAAAACACTTCTTCACCAGGGCCAACAAGCCTGAGCAAACCCCACTAGTGAAGGGAGCTCAGCTAGAGGCACTCATTACACAACTCAAGGTAATCAAACATGTGCTCATGCTAAGGTTGTTTGAAACCAACTTTGACCAGACCACTCCACTGCCTGGGGTTTAAGGCACATCATGTGAAGTTTCCACTGACTTCTTGCCAAGCTCAAACAAGTTTGGCAGAAAAAAAGAAAAACCTTTGTATTAGTTCTGTGGCAACCTTGACACCTCCCTTCCCCACCCCAAATCAAAGCCCAAACTTCCAAAGGCTTTTAACTGGTACAGCTTTCATTACATATCAGACCCAAAGACTTTAGCGCCAGCACTGATGATGCTGAGAGACTCTAAGGACTGCCTGCAGACTCAAGCAGGAGTGTATCAGCACCACAACAGAAGCAAAGAGCCTGCTAAATGGAGTAATACTTGAAGGGAAAATTGAAAGAAAAAAATGTAGCCACCTCTCATCCCCACAGTTGAGAGGAGACTTTTTTACTGTCGTGCTTGAATAGATCAGGAGCTTAGGTGATCCAGTCTCTACAAATGCAGTTATTCAACAGATTTACAAAGCAACCATCCATGTATTCCTCTTCCCACCTTCCACACTCAAGCCACAAGCACAGCTCTGAAGTCCCAAAAGTTTCAGAGGATGTCATGCTAGAGAAGCACAACCAGCATGGTCTTGCCATCAAGACAGTTACAGCCTAGCACTGCATCCTAAAAGGGGGCTCCTCAAGAATGGTTATCAGAGCACAGTAGGCAGTAGCATCTCCCAGTTTGTATGTTGAGGGCTTACAGGCTATGCAGAGACACAGACAGTACCTTTAGAGAATTCACTGCAGGCTGCTGAATACCATTAGCTAGGTACCCCTTAAGCTACACAATCCACACTACCTGCTGCAGAAAAACCACCAGAGCCATGCCCTCCTCCTTCCAAATCTCTTCTCACTTAGACCTCGGTTCTTGCTCACTGTATAGTCAGTCCCTAACTACTACCTAGCCCATTGTGATCATAGAGACCTCTAGCATGTTTCCTTGTTTTCAAGCTAGACAATCCAAATTCACTCAGTTCCTGGTAGCAAAAACCCTCTTCCTCTCCCAAACATCACCACTACGTTCCTTTCAAGATGGTCAGAGAACCAGAGCAGCCCACAGCACTGGAGAACACCAGCACATCACAAATTTGTACAGGGGCACTCTTCTAGGTCACTGAATTTTAAAGCTGATTTTCCTCTAAGCACCCACCTGGTGCTTCTGTGAAGCCATCATAGACTCTTTTCTCCCAGGGCTTCATCACTGCCACCAAACCAAAGAGTTTGTAACTCCAGACTCCTTCCTGTCTCCCAGATGTTACTTGAGCTCTATCCACCTTTGACAAGTGCCACACTTCTCCTCACATAGCCTGCTGTTAGCATGCACCTGTCTTCATTGCTGAGACAAACAGATGCTACTCAAGCCCCAGATTGTTACCTCCCAGGTTAGGTGGAACTATATTGCCTACCATGCTGCTGACTCCTGCATGCCAGTCCTGCTAGCTCCCTCCACCACAGGAGAGCTTCACCTCAGCTCTACCCCTGCTCAGTCAACAACTTCATCCTGCCAGGATCTAACTCCAAAGCTGCATAGTTTCCTTAAAAGCCCTGAGATTTACAGGAGACCCTGAACAAGTGAACCAACACCAAGTGGCTCTCCCTCTTTCCAAGATCCAGAATTCAGATGAAGAGTTGCACAAAGTCAAGCTTCTCTTTGCAGTTCGCATTCTCCTCTCCAACAGCACATCTCCACATGTACACCAACTTTTAAAAGAATCTTCTCCTCCGCATTTTCCACATGTGCCACTCTACATACCCTAGAATGACAAACTGAAAAAAAAAAAAAAGCCTCAAATTCACCACATTCCAGCCCTCCAGCACTGGGGTGGGAGATGAACAGGATCTTTATCCAGTCACAATGAGCTAAATGCTGTATGAACCTGGGAAATTGTTAACCAGCATTTACTGTTGTTCCACCATGAGAAAACATCATCTGTAAGGGATTCAGAGAGCACAGAACTTTCCCAAGGTTTTCCCTAAGCAGCCCTAGCAAGAGCACATCATTCCCAACAGTCTCCTACAGGATTACAGTCCATAAGGACTCCATAGGAAGCTCCATGGTCCTAATGTGTCTGAAGAGAGGTATCTTAGTAGGGTTTGCTCCTGCAAACTACTCCTGAAGCTTTTCTTTGACTAGCCAGCATTTAGGAGCCTTCATCTCTCTCCCTCAGCACAGCTCCAGCTTTGAGTCTCCTGTTTTTTGTTTTCATCCCCTTCTATACCAAACTGTTCTATTTCTTGCTACCTCTTGCCCTCACACAAATCTCTGATGAGGTCAAACACAGCCACCTAACATCAACCTACAACTATCTGTATGCCATTTGAGTTCCTCATCTGCCCTTTTGAGGCAACCTATTTCAAGAAAATCAGTACTGTGTAAAACTTGATCACAGCTTCACCGGACCTTGCAACTTTTCTTGCTTCAGGAGGTGCACTAAACCTGACTACATCACCATTCTCAAGTAACATCTGGGCCACAGGACCTCACAGCCATGGACTATCCAGAAGGCTTGTCCCTCCCATTGAGAGGGTTCCCCAGGCTAAAGCCCAGTCGCTGGTTATGCCTTCAGTTTTCAGATGAGGGTCGCACTCAGGCATAACACTTTTGCTCAGTTTAATTCTATTACTTCATTTTTCACATCTCCAATGACACTTAAAAAAAAAAAAGGCTTTTATCAGGGTTGTTCCCTCCCTCTAGTGCTGCCTGCCCCAAGATACTTTTCTTTCTAGACTGAGTTTTACTGGACATCTATCAAGTTTCTGGGCTGAACAGAAAACACCTTCCTCACACAGAAGTCAGATGTACCAGTCAGGAATGAGGCACTGCTGGACTTGCTGCTCACCAACCAAGAAAACCTGCTCTGGAATATCTTGGTTGGTGACAGCTTCAGTGATCACAGTATCATGGAATTTGGGCTACTGCTGAGCACACTGAAGGTTAGTTCCAAAGCAAAGATTTTTAAGTTTTAGAAGAGCAAACTTCACTGTGCTCAGGGCTTAGTTTGTAGGGATTGGTGGGAAGCTTCCATAGAGGACAGAGGAGCTACCAAGTGGTGGGAGTTCTCCCTCAAGAACCATCTCCTAGACACAAAATCTGTGCCTCTCCCCTAAAGGCAAGGGAAGGAGGTGGAACAGGATATCCCCTTGGCTTAATGCTGAGCTTCTGTGTCTGCTCAGAACCAGAAGAGAAACATACCAAAGGTAGAAAAGTGGAACATTACCTATCGAAGGTTACAAGGGTATTACTAAGATGTGCAGAGATGCAATTAGGAAACCAAAAGCTAAGCTTCAACTGGAATTGGCCAAAGATGTCAAAAGCTTCAAGAAAGGCTTCTTCAGACAAATGAACAAGTAGAAAAGGAAAGAGACTCCAGGCCCACTATCAAACAGAAGAGAAGAACTAGTCACCAACAACACTGAAAAGGTAGAGGTCCTCAACATCTTCTTCACCTCTCTCTATATTAATGTTTCCAGAACCTGGGCCATGGGAACAACAATGCAGGTTGATGTGGACACAGATCCACCTTCAGTGAAGGATAAGTTCGTGTGTCAGCTGTTGCAGGAGCTTGAGCTGTATAAGTCAATAGGCCCAGATGTCTTCCACCTCAAGATGGCAAGAGCTTGCTGATGTCCTTGCAACGCTGCTGTCTGCAATCTATGAGCAGTCATGGATACCAGGAGACAGCTAATGTCACCCCCATGTAGAAGAAGGGTTCCAAAGAGGACCGTGGCAACTGCAGACCTTCAATCCCTAGGGAAGTTATGGACCAATGGCCTAGGTGGTCTGTGCGATGGGTGGGAACTGGCTGACAGGCTGTATGTACCCAGAAGGTGGTAATTAATAGTTTCTTCTCAACTTGGCAGCCAGTTACAAGCGGGGCCCACCCTCCAGATTAATATTGGGCCCAAGGCTGTTTCATATCTTTATAAGCAATCTGGCTGTTGGAATCAAGAGCACCTTAATTAAAAGTTTTCAGACAACACCAAAATGAGTGGAGACGTTGACACTCCCAAAGGGAGAGCCACCTCCAGGAAGACCTGGACAGGTTGAACAAAGTTCAGTGGGACAAATGTAGCATCTTGCACCTGGGAATAAATAACCCACAGATACAGCACAGCCCAGGAGCCACTTAGCCAGAGAGCGACTTTATGGAAAGGGAGCTGGGGGTCAACAAGCTCAGCATAAGTGAGCAGTGTGCTGCAGTGCCAAAGAAAGCCAACAGGATACTGGGTTACATCAACCAGCACATTACCGGCACAGATAAAGAAGTCATTGTCTCTCTCTACACAGTGCTTGTCAGGCTACACCTGGCACACCAAGTACAGTTTTGGTCCCAGCTGAACACAAGATAGAGAGAGGCAGGCTGGAAAGCATCCAGAAAAGGACCAGATGATCTTTGGAGTCACTCCCAGCCTAGCATTCTGTGACCCCACTGCTCACTCTCCCCATGAGTCTTAAGGGGCAATAAGTGTTCTCCAGTGCTCTCGTAAAGTTCTTCACAGAGCTTCCCTGAATTGAAGCCCAGTTGCACTTTTTTATGTTGCTGAAACACAACTTTCACTTGAGGGATCACAAGTACTTAATCCATTTGCATTGTGTCTTCCAGCCATCCCATGCATGTGCAATATTGTAGTTCACTCCAGGAGTGGTTTCTTTTCAGAGCTCCAACTTAATTTCTTCAGATCAGATGGTGAAAAGGAAACACAGGCATTTTTCCACTGTAGCTGTAGCAGATAGCCCAGAGAAAATTCATTTTCTGAGCCTCACACTTCACACCTATGCATCAGACACACAAACAGTTGTGCCGTGTACCCTGTGTCATTTGCTGCAAAGCAGATGGTGCAAAATTCAGGTGTCTATGGTCTGAGCGCTTGAGAAGCAGCCACCCCCTCTCAGTGAAGCTATGCTTTCCCATGCTAGCTGGCAAACACAGAGCAGTTGTGCCTGGAAGCATACTGGAGATGCCATTCCCACTGATGCTGTGCTCCTACATACCAAAACTTCCTTAGGATGATCTTTCCAGGACACTGCCCAGAACACCCACGGCAGAAACCACACCTTCATCTGAGCCTCCCAACAAGATGAGTTCGTACACACGACCACCACAAGCATCAACTTGCTTAACAGCTGCTCGCCACCGCCCTTCGCAGCCTTCGCACTGGAAAAAAAACCTCCCGAAACATCCCTCGCGCAAAGTTTGAACGAGCTCTTTATGCGCTGCTAGGGGCGGTGGGAAGCCACCTTCACACCCAGCACCCCACAACGGCAACTGGTGCAACACACAGTTAACCCTACGCTACCCACGGCCTCATTGAGCAACAACAAACAGAAAAAAAGGTAAGAACGTAAAGTACCTCACCGCGTGTTCCATGCCCGGCCACCTCCTGCCGAGTACACTACACGCCGCACGTTTGGTGTCGCGACAGGTAACCCGCTGCCACCCGCCATCGGCGGCCGCACAGCCGGGGACACGCCCGCCCCACCGAGGCAAGGCTGCTCAGAGCCGTAAGACGGGAACAACACGGGGGAAGAGGCACACACCCGAGAGAGCGCCGGGAGCTCCACCCGGCTGCGCGGAGAGCCTCGCAGTTAAGGTGCCGCCAGTCGCCCCCCGGCCCGGGCGCAGCTAACACGCCCAGCCCAGCAGCGGTAGGGGAAAAAGGCGGCGGNTAATAAAAGCAGCAAAATACAACAAGGAAAACCAAACCCGCCGCTCCCGGCAGTTTGCCTTTCCCCACCCCGTTCCCATGAGCGTCCTTCCGAGTAGCTCTGGCAATATACCCCTGCACGCCCCGAGCTCCGCAGCGACGTCTATCTCACCCAGAAAATGAAGTTGAAGCCGAAGAGTAAGTACTTGATGCACTTGGTGCCTCCTTTGACGGGCATGGCGGCGGTAAGGTTACAGCAGCAGCGACAGTTACCAGCAGAACACCTCCACCCAGCACCACTCCTTAAATCCGGCTGTCCTCGGGTCTCTCCCAGGCTCTCCCTTCCCGTTGTCCCTCTGCCCGCCCCTTGCCCTGCCGCCCAATGACCCGCTCCCGCCGTCGATCCGCACCTGTGGCCGCCCCGCCCCGAGAGCGGTCTCTCCTCTCGTCTCGTCTGGTCCCCTCCCTCCCTCCCTCCCCGCCCCATCGGGGCGAGCGAGGGCCTGGGATCCCCGGGGCGGGGCGGGGCGGGTGCGTTATTCTTTCATCCACGGCCCTGGGTGCCGCGGGCAGGGGTGGTGCTCCCAGCGCCGACATGCTGCGTCCCGGCGCCCAGCTGCCGTATTCCCGAAGAAAAGAATGCGATGGTCGTGGCCGTGTTCCAGCCATTGCTTTGCCTGCTCTAGCAAAGATCTAGTTTAACTTAAAGGCGTCGGTCTAGTTTAAATGGGTATTGCCCCGTTCAATAAGTGCTTTAATCTTTAGAACGTGCCTGTGCAAAGTTACAGGCATGCAGTTTGGAAAAAAAAAAAAAATCAGGTGGGATAGGTTTCATCCCGCACGTGCCCTTAGGTCATCCCAATTGTGAGAGAAAAAACTTGTTAAATTTCGGTGAAGAACTTACTTCTGATTTTTTAATGGGGGGGTTCAGCAGTCAGCATCTTTTAGCTCAAGCGTGAAAACTGGGCGGTTGTGCCTTAGTTTGTCTTTAATGCAGTGCTACTAGAAATTCAACACTTACAAAAAGTAACAAAAAAAAAAATGCCTGGAGCAGAGCAGGAAGAACAGAAAAAAAACTTAGTGAAAAGCAAGTAAAAACATGTTTGGGCTATTATTGCCAAAACAAATTATAAGATAGGGCACATTCCAGGACTAATACAGTGGAGAAGACATTGCATTGGGTGGCTGTTTCCCTGGGCAGGTTTCAAGTGAATACATTCCTAATAGAAAGTAAGACAGGAAAATAAAGAGCTAGGAAAAAAATCAAGTGTAGCCAGAGAGGTCTGCTGCTGTGCCACAGAGAAAAATGGGAAAGGAGAATTTGGGAAGGGTGTTTCTGAGGGCTATGAAGATCATGTAGGAGCTGGAGAAGAGGCTGTTTGGTCTGGCGAGGATAAGACTGAGAAGGGATCTAATAGATGTCTATAAATGTCTGAGGGCTAGGGGTCTACTGAAGGCAGTGAAACATCTCCCTTTGAGGACAGGCTGAGGGGCTGGGGCTTGGAACAGAGGATCCTGAGGGCTGCTCTCATTCATGTGGATAAAGATGTGCAGGGCAGTGTCAGGAGGACAGAGCCAGTCTCTGCTCAGGGATGTGCAATGACAGGACAAGAGGCAGTGGGGGCAAGCTGGAGCAGAGGAGATGCCACAGGAACAGAGGGAAAACCTTTTCCCTGTGAAGGTGGCAGAGGCCTGGAGCAGACTGTGCAGAGAGGTTGTGGAGTCTCCTCCTCTGGAGACATTGCAAACCCACCTGGATGTGTTCCCGTATGACCTGCCCTGGGTGGTCCTGGTCTAGCAGGGGGGTTGGACTGGATGCCTTTTCCAGGTCCCTTCCTACCCCTAACATTTTGTGATTCTGTGTTTACATTTAAACTTTAAGTCAAAGTGTAAGTTCCAAATTAATTCAGACTCTCTTTTACTCCTGCCAGTGATGAAGGCAGAACATTTCAGGAAAGAGTGACTAGGAAGATGTCATAGTTTTATTCAGAGGAATAAAAAAACACATCTGATTTTTAAGTTGCCACAGAAAAAAAAGTAGTCCTGATGCCTCTTGATTTTTTGTAGCAGTTTGACACCATTGAATCTGTAGCCTACAGTTTTAACTCCTCCTCAAGTCAAATGATAATGTAAGGTCCTCCTGCTGCAGAAGGTAGAACTTCTATCTGGCTTTCGATGTGTGAGCAGTCTCATGTCTGCAAGGTAGGAGCCTAAAGCTTGTTATAAACAGTAAGCTGTTGGTAGCGACCAAGGCTGTGACTACAAAGGGTTGTGAAAGACCTTTTTGGAAATAATTACTCTGACACTTACGCAGCTCCAAGCATGATTCATCTAACTACTATTTTGATGTCTGCATCTCTCAGACCTTTTGGTATAGGTGAGGCTATTTTAAGACCAGAGGACAGAAGTGGGGTCGGGGCTGTAGCTGCTATTGAGAAGTGTGTGATTATCAATACAGATGGGGGGGGTGGGGGCATGGGGAGAGGAGGTAGAAAGGAATTTTCTGGAAATGGACTTGGGGTTGCTGGTGGGTGAGAAGCTGGAAAGCTGGATAGGAGCCAGCAGTGGTCACTTGCAGCCCAGAAAGACAATGGCAACCTAGACTGCATCAAAAGCAGTGTGGCCAGAGATGGAGAGAGGGGATTCTGCCACTCTGCTCTAGTGAGACCTCACCTGCAGTACTGTGTCCAACTCTGGAGCCCTCAACACAGGAAGGACATGGACCTGATGGAGCAGGTCCAGAGGAGGGCCAGGAAAATTATCATGGGGCTGGAACAGCTCTGCTAGGAGGCTGAGGGAGCTGGGGTTGTTCCACCTGGAGAAGAGAAGGCTCTGGGGAGACCTTAGACCAGCTTTCTAGTACCCGAAGGGGATTTACAAGAAGGATGGAGAGACACTACTGCTTACAAAGGCCTGCAGTAATAAGACAACTGGCAATGGCTTCAAACTAGAGTAGATTTAGGTTGAAACAAGTTCTTTAGTATTAGGGCATTGGAACACTGGAAGAGGTTGCCCAGTTCTGGAGCCCCTGTTACAAGAGGGATATGGATGTGCTGGAAGGTGTCCAGAGAAGGGTCATGAGGATGATCAGAGGGCTGGAGCACCTCTCCTATAAGGAGAGATTGAGGGATTTGGGGCTATTCAGTTTGAAGATAGGGCTCCCAGATGACCTTATTGTGGCCTTTCAGAATCTGAAGGGGGCCTTCAGTTTCTTCTAACTCTCCCTTGAGAACTGAAGAGGAAATGATGTTGAATAGAAATCCCTGGGCTGGAATACGTCTGCTATGAGGATAGGGGGTGTATTGATTGGGGGCGATTAAAGAGGCTGAAATTATAAGTTATGTAGCTTTTATAATTTCCAAAGCCCCACCCACAATCTGTGTATAGTTTAGTTTAAGTTTGGGTTCTAATTTGGTCGGGAAAAGTCTTCACGAGGATGTCTTTTCTTGTATTTCAAGAAAAATCAGAAAAATGGAAAGGTTTGGGCATGAAACAGCTTTGCCCTACTTACAAATGGGAGACTGTCTCAAAGTCCATGTGAGGTTTGTGTCTCCAGGTCCATGTTCAGGTCTCAGTGCAGGTCCCAGTGAAGGTCCGAGCAAGTCCTGCTCCAATCTGTCCAGCTGCTATATATATACTGAGGTGATCTGTTGCCTCCCTGTTCAAGCCCATGGAGGGTGGGAGAAGGCACTTCACACCTATTGTACTAAGCCTCCGGTGACAGAGGTGGGGAGGGAGGAAGACCGTTTCCTGCCGCATTCACACCTCTGGTGGGGCAGTGGACTGTGGTGTGCCCTGCCAAAGTTCACACCTCATTCAAACCTCCAGTGGGGCAGCGCTCCGCGTTGCCTCAGTTCACACCTCATTTAAACCTCCGGTGGGGCAGTGCCCTGCCCCGCCACAGGGGCACCCTAGAGCTGCCTTCCAGTCCCTGAAGGGGTACTACAGAAAGGCTGCAGAGGGACTTTTCATAATGGTGTCTGGCAATAGGACAAGGGGGAATGGTTTGAAGCTGAGGGAGAGTAGGGATAGACTGTATCTTAGGAAGAAGTTTTTCAGTAGGAGGGTGGTGAGACTCTGGAATAGGCTGCTCAGGGAGGTTGTGGATATCTCCTCCCTGTGGGTGTTGAAGGCCAGGTTGGATGAGGCCTTGAGCAGCTGAGTCTACTTGAAAGGTGTCCCTGCCCATGCTGGGGAGGTTGGAGTAGATGAACTCTGAAGTCCCTTCCAACCTAAGCCATTCTGTGTTGGTGAAGTAGTGAATATTGCTGCTTTGAACCTTTCAGCTCACAAGAAGTCATTCAAGGTCCCTGAGTGTTATGGAACTGTAGTTAATAATAAGCTGTTTATTTTTTTTTTCTTGTTGTGCTGAAGTCACTGACTTGGAATAGCTTCTGTGAGGTAAGCCAATAAGCAAGAGTAGGGTTACAGACTCTTGGTATCATCATGTGGTCATTTCCTACTGATCACGCTGTGGATTGCTGCACTGTTTGGAAAGCCTGCAAAAAGAAATCACTTCCCCTTTCCATCAGCATTTCTCTTTATTTCACAAAATCTTCCCTGCAATCTTGGAACAATGCTTGAAGTCCTCAGGTGGGATCTGCTGCTTTATATCACATCCTGGGCAGTGTCCTAGAAAGCCTGTTACCATCCATAGGTAAACCCTTAAGACTTCAGTTGCCTGTGTAGTGCTGAGCTGCAGCTTTTGCTTCGATGTAAGGAAGGCACCTGATCACCTACTTGACATCATCTTGTATCTGGGAATCAGCTGACAAAGACCCAAAACGTGTTCCTAGTGAACTCAAACATCTCTTGAATTGCTAGGAGGTACCTGACTGCATTGGAAACTGAGGATGAAGTTGCCATGTTATTTTAAGGCATGACACAGCAAATGCTCTCAGTGGTTCAGAGCATTTGATTAGTCTCAGCTCATGTCCAACATGAATCAGCTCTGAAGCTGATGCAGAAGACTTCATGTAGGTGCTAGATGTTTTTGTAAGAGTTGAAATTTGCTGAAATGATTGTGGTGCCTCTGCTTACGTGAATGTTTATTTCAGTGATGGAAACATCAGCACAGATCATCGAGACTTACATGAGGCAAACCAGTCTGAATCTTCAAGAGGAGGAAGAAGTATGCTAGGAACTAGTTCTTTAGCATGAGAGTGGTGGAACATGGGGAGGTCACTCAGGGAGGTAGTGACAGCCCCATCCTTGGAGAGATATTTGAGGTCAGGCTGGACAGGGCTCTGAGCAACCTGCTCTAGTGGAGGATGTCCCTTGCTTGTGACTAGGTGGATTTAACTCCATAACTTTAGAAATGCTCATCAGCAAGTCTGGTGTGTATAAATCTGCATTTAAGTGCCTTGACTGAAGTGATTAACTTAAATTGCTAAGCTTGGAGATTTTGCCAAGTATCTTTATTGCAAAGCAAGTCACAGAAAGTAATCAGAAAGGGCTGTTTTGTTTTGTTTCCTTTAAGATTACCTTTTGTGCTTTCAATAGTCATAAAAGGTGCTAGAAGGGAATGGAAATTGCTCTCTGGTCTATGACAAGTGAGCAGCAATGGTGGAATTACTGTGACTCAGCTTTGGAAAGACCCCTCTCCGTTCCCTCTGCAGAATGGTCCCTTTTCATCCTGCATGAATAGCCTGATGCTGTGCAAGACACTGCTCCATCACATGTTGGCGGAAGCTATCTGAGTCTGCCTCTGTGCTGCCTTGTTTCCTTGCACTGTCTGACCTGCTAGGGCAGGGTGGGGGCTTACAGGAGGTGCTGCTCCCTTTTCCCTTCCAGATGAATAGTTTCCCAAGGAAGACTTAAAACCCATCAAATTATATCCTCTGCAGACATGTCAGAGAAGAGTTTGCCAAGTGCAACCAGTTCTCTTTTAAGATTAAAAACTTAAAAACTACCTCCTGTGTTCATACCAAGCTGTGCAGCTGAGGGTGTAGTAAGCATCATGTAAACTGTAAGCAGTAGCACTGCAGTCAATATCCAACTGATTATTGATGCGCTTGATTTTTTTCCGCCTTAAATCTATTCTTTTAAATTTCTGTTTGGTGCATACTTGCTTGCCTCAAGTTTTTGTGCTTCTCCCAGACTCATGATTCTCTTGCTCTGCTCTAACCTGAGCATGGTAATTTCACAGAATCAGTGTTAGGGCTTGGAAGGTACCTGGAAAAGGCATCCAGTCCAACCCACTGCTAGAGCAGGGCCACGCAGGGCCTCTTAGCTAAAACACAAACTTGCTATTCCCACTTTTGAGTTTGTGGGTGGAGGAGGGAATGCTCTTTGAAAAGGAGAGAGGAATGTGTTTTGAAGAGGGCTGGGTTCATAGTTCAGCATTATCCTGCAGCACACTAGGAGAGTCAGCAAGTATGCAGCATGGAAAGTTTTGCCAGCTAGCAGCAGAGCTCTGGAGGACTGGAATAGATTTTTTTCAGAAGGCTGTGAGAGCTGAGTGCTCAGCCACTCTGTTCTGATCTCAGAGGTGACAAATGTGTACAAGTCTGGGTTTCCCACTGCTTAGCAGAGCTAAGCAGTGGGAAGCAGACTTGGAAGCAGAGCTATTAGGGAAGCTCCACATCCCGTTTTAGTGCTGGGATTAGCAATGGATGTTTGAAAAAACCTCTGTGGCCTGAAAGGGGATAACTCTGCCTTGCCTTGGCTGCTGTGAGCTATGTCAGGCAAGGGGAAGCAGCACAGAATGGCTTAGGTTGGAAGGGAACTTAGAGATCATCTGCTCCAGGACAGTGCTTCCTGGGAAGCTGCTCAGTGCAGGGTGAGAAATTTAAGGGCTAATGAGTCTTAATATTATTTCTATTTAGGTGTCCAGCTTGAGATAACAGGTCAGGAAACAGAGTATTTCATTGCTCAGATCTCTCTCTATATATATATATATATACATAATTTCACAGAATCCGTTCTATGTGGACTTCCAATGTCTCCAAGGAACCTCTGGAAATGTACAGTTGAACTGAAGTTCCTGATGTTGGTGTAAATACATGCAATTGTTTAATTTCAGGATATTTAGGAGTTTCAGGTTTTTTTAGATGTGTAAATGTTTCACGTGTTCAATAGCTGTGTATAATATCTGCAGTATGTTTGGTTGCTGGAAGCTTTTTGTCCTCTTTCTTTCATTTTTTTCTCTTTAAGTTGTCTTATCAAAAGGTGGGAAACTCCCTTCCAAAGATCTGATATCTAGGTTCAGGATGAAAGGGAGGAGAGGAATGTCCTCTTTGCAGATCATTTACTTTTTCTCTGGGAGTGAAGCCAATATTTCTTTTTTCTCCTATTACATTTCATATCTGGTTAAATCCAGAAGTGACAGCCTTCCCATTGGTCTGATTTGTGGTTAGCTTGTTTAGATTTCAAGGGCTCTTCAGCAGAGATGGCAGCAGCCTGCCAGATACTTCCCTGCTGGATGTGAATCCAGGTATGTTCTTCTAATTTTGCAGCTCCATACTTAAAGGTGTATAGGAACAGTTGCAGTTGGATCTGCATGGTCGACACCATGCTTTTTGCCTTCTCTTACCACAAGTAAGCAACATAGGCACTGGCACTGAGTGCACACTCGGCAGCTTTGCTGGTGGCTCCAAGGTCTGTGGTGTGCTGGACTTCATTTGAGGGATGGATGTGCTTGAGAACTGGCCCAGTTCCAGCTGCATGAGGTTCAACAAGCCAAAGTGCAAGCTGCTCCATCTGGATTGGGCCAAGCCCAGGCACAAATCCAGGCTGGGTGCAGAGTGGGTTGAGAGCAGCTCTGAAGAAAGACACTTCTTGTTGATTGCTAAGAAGCTGCTCAGGAGCCAGCAGTGCCCTCATGCAGCCCAGAAGGCAGCCCTGTGCTGGGCTGCAGCCAGAGGAGTGTGGGCAGCAGAGCAAGAGAGGGGATTCTGCCCCTTGACTCTGCTCTGCGGAGAGCTCATCTGAATTACTGCCTCCAGTTCTGGTGTTCCCAGCATAAGGAGGGGACAGAGCTGGTGGAGAATGTCCAAAAGAGACCACAAAAATGATCCAAGGGCTGGAGCACCTCTGCTGTGAGGATAGGCTGAGGGAAATGGAGGTGCTCAGCCTGGAGAAGAGAATACCTCAGGGGGACCTTACAGGTGCCTTCCAGTATCTTATGGGATTCTGCAGAGGGACTTTTCCTGAGCATGTCTATAGACAGGACAAGGGGGAATGATTTGTATCTGAGGAAGAGCAGGGCTAGAGTGGATCTTAGGAAGTTTTTTGGTAGGAAGGTGAAGAGACTCTGGAATAAGCTGCCCAGGTAAGCTGTGGCTGCCTCCTCCCTGGGAGTGTTCAGAGCCAAGCTGGGTCAGGCCTCAAGCAGTCGCATCTAGTTGTGAGGTGTCTGTAGCAAATATGGAGTGGTGCTATTTACAATGGCAAATGGTGACAGGATGAGGGATGGTGATTTGAAATGAGAGCAGGGTAGATTTAGACATTAGAAAGAAGCTCTTTACTTTGAGGGTGGTGAGACACTGGAACGGTTTGCCCAAGGAAATTAGGGATGCCTCATCCCTGGAAGTGTTCAAGACCAGGTTGGATGAGGCTTTGAGCAACCTGATCTAG
>VWZI01012825.1:37080-47388 GCA_013396835.1 Psilopogon haemacephalus | reverse complement strand
TGGGGGTTGAGGTGGAAGGGGGTGCAGGAAAGATGGGAACACAAAAGTGAAAGCCTTGGAAAGTGAATTTCTAGACTGGTTGTGCCTGGATGCTCCAGCTGCTGCCAGGCCACTCTCAGCTCACTGCCCCCCAGCAAGCCTTCCCCCAACCCTTGCTTGATTTCATCCCCAGGTGATGGTGAAAGGTGAAACAGAGGCAGTGGTGCTCAGGAAAAAAAAAACCAAAACTTTCTCCAAGAAGGTTTCCTCCTTATTGCCACCAGCTCTGGGGTTTGGGTTGCATCCTCCCCACCCACCAGCTCTGGGGTTTGGGTTGCATCCTCCCCACCCACCAGCTCTGGGGTTTGGGTTGCATCCTCCCCACCCACCAGCTCTGGGGTTTGGGTTGCATCCTCCCCACCCACCAGCTCTAGGGTTTGGGTTGCATCCCCTTTACCCACCAGCTCTGGGGTTGGGTTTGAATCCCCACCCCCAGGTGATGTGGAGCAGAGGAAGTGGTGCTGGGAAAACCTTTTCCCTTCAGGGTTTTTTCCTCCTGTGTGTCTGTAAGTGAGGGATCTTTGGGGGGGAAAAAAGAAAAGAGATGGAGAAGCTGCCACGAGGTATGCTCTACACATCCACTCACATCTAGACAGGGCTGTACAGGGGGGATTGGTGCTCAGCAGCCAGCAGCACCAGCTGTTGGCCTTCCTGTATTGGTCCTTGTGGAGCAGAATGGGAATGACTGGAGCAGTCCTGGGGGAATTCCCGGATGTGCCCAGCCAGTTTTCAAAGGGTGGGGCTGAGTCTTCTCGAAGAGATGGGGAAGTGTGTCCTGGTCCATCAGCAGCTGTAGAGGAGGGGATCTGATTCTTCAGCTTGTAGGTTGCTGCTGGGTGAGAGATTTAGTCAGTGGGTGGCAGAGGTTCAGCCACTGGTTGGTAGAGATGCAGCCACTGGTGGCAGAGGTTCAGCCACTGGTTGGTAGAAATGAAGCCACTGGTGGCAGAGGTGCAGCCACTGCTTGGTAGAGATGCAGCCACTGGTGGCAGAGGTTCAGCCACTGGTTGGTCGAGATGCAGCCACTGGTGGCAGAGGTGCAGCCACTGCTTGGTCGAGATGAAGCCACTGGTGGCAGAGGTTCAGCCACTGCTTGGTAGAGATGAAGCCACTGGTGGCAGAGGTTCAGCCACTGCTTGGTAGAGATGCAGCCACTGGTGGCAGAGGTGCAGCCACTGGTTGGTCGAGATGAAGCCACTGGTGGCAGAGGTTCAGCCACTGCTCGGTAGAGATGAAGCCATTGGTGGCAGAGGTGCAGCCACTGCTTGGTCGAGATGAAGCCACTGGTGGCAGAGGTGCAGCCACTGCTTGGTCGAGATGAAGCCACTGGTGGCAGAGGTTCAGCCACTGCTTGGTAGAGATGAAGCCACTGGTGGCAGAGGTTCAGCCACTGCTTGGTAGAGATGCAGCCACTGGTGGCAGAGGTGCAGCCACTGGTTGGTCGAGATGAAGCCACTGGTGGCAGAGGTTCAGCCACTGCTCGGTAGAGATGAAGCCATTGGTGGCAGAGGTGCAGCCACTGCTTGGTCGAGATGAAGCCACTGGTGGCAGAGGTGCAGCCACTGCTTGGTCGAGATGAAGCCACTGGTGGCAGAGGTTCAGCCACTGCTTGGTAGAGATGAAGCCACTGGTGGCAGAGGTTCAGCCACTGCTTGGTAGAGATGCAGCCACTGGTGGCAGAGGTGCAGCCACTGGTTGGTCGAGATGAAGCCACTGGTGGCAGAGGTTCAGCCACTGCTCGGTAGAGATGAAGCCATTGGTGGCAGAGGTGCAGCCACTGCTTGGTCGAGATGAAGCCACTGGTTGGTCTCACTGCCTGGGTTTTGTGGAAGGCAAATCCTTGTGTATTAAGCTGCTGCTTGACACCTCCCACCAGTGTGCTGACAACATCCCTCTGCCCCCTCCCCCACCTTCCTGAGCCCCTCAGCATCTCTGCAGCCTTCCTTGGCCTCTCCCCAGCAGCTCTCTTGTCACCTCCAGCCCTGCTCAGTCCATCAGCTTTCTGAAAACGTTGCCCCAGTGCCTTTTCCTGGGGCAAATCCAAACCAGCCACACAACCCAACCCCTCCTCTGCCATCTCATTGCTGAGGCTCCAGCAGCAAACTCTTCCTTCGGGGCCCCAAACCAACCCAGGTTGAGCTTTCTTCTCTTCCACGTGTCCCAGGGCAGCACCAGCTCAGTGTTCCACTCCTTCCCTTGCTGCTGTGAACATTATTTTTTAACTTGCAGTGCTCAGCAACTGCTGCTGCAAAGAAGAAGGTTCCTCAAGCTGTCCTTGGAGAACATCATCCAACATCCTCTCGACTTTGGCTCATGATGCAGCTGCAAAGGTCCCTTTCAGAGTCCAGCTGAGTTGCATTCTTGAGTGGGGAAACACAGCAGAAGGTGGGAGAGGGGGGGAATTAAAATTTTTTTTAACCTCCTAAATGCATAAAAACAGTCTCAAAGGAAGGGAGGGAAACTCCCTCCAGGTTCCAGTGCAGAGAACTCCAGATTTCAGTGTCAATCCCCAGGGGATGGTGACCTGATGTTCTCTGACCTGCACAGGGAGATCTGGAGCTGTTTCTGGGGCTGGCAGCAGATAAAGCTCAGCAGCAGAGTCCTCTCCTCACTTCAGGTGGCTTGGTTTGGTCCAGCTGACAGCCCACCTGTGAGGGGGGACTCCCCCAGCCCCCACCATGAGCTGTAGCTTGGGCTGGCACATGGTGGTGTGGATCTACCTACCTGCTGCTGCTCTACCTGCCAAGCTGCAGCTTGGGCTGGCTCATGGATGTGTGGATCTACCTATCTCCTGCTGCTCTACCTACCAAGCTGCAGCTTGGGCTGGCACATGGATGTGTGGATCTACCTACCTGCTGCTGCTCTACCTGCCAAGCTGCA
The DNA here is from genome assembly GCA_013396835.1 of Psilopogon haemacephalus. Classification (NCBI taxonomy): domain Eukaryota; kingdom Metazoa; phylum Chordata; class Aves; order Piciformes; family Megalaimidae; genus Psilopogon; species Psilopogon haemacephalus. The sequence goes on along the minus strand of VWZI01012825.1, from coordinate 44,469 downwards.
GATTGGGCTGGCTCATGGATGTGTGGATCTACCTATCTGCTGCTGCTCTACCTACCAAGCTGCAGCTTGGGCTGGCTCATGGATGTGTGGATCTACCTATCTCCTGCTGCTCTACCTACCAAGCTGCAGCTTGGGCTGGCTCATGGATGTGTGGATCTACCTATCTCCTGCTGCTCTACCTACCAAGCTTCCAGCTTGGGCTGGCTCATGGATGTGTGGATCTACCTACCTGCTGCTCTCCTACTGAGATGTCTGCTGCCTGCCTGCTTGGGAGAGGATGTCTGTTGTTGGGGAGGGGGTTGCTGGCATCAAACCCAACCTCCAAAGCCCTTGAAGTTCTTTTTCCTCCCCCCTCCTTGCAGCTCAGCACTGGTTGCTAATTGGCTCTTGGTGACGTTTCTAGAAAGCAGTGGTGGGGGTGGTGGTGGATGCTTGCTTGGTGCTCTCTAACGTGCTGGTGAGGCAGAGTGGGGGAGGTTTCAACCATCTCCAGCTTCTGGGGTCGATGCTTTGGGTGCAGGGCTCTGCTTGGCATGCAAAGGTCTGTGTGTGGCAAACGTGGCTGTGGTGGGAGCGTGGGAGAAGAAACCTTCATCACATAGGGAAGGGAGGTTAGAAAGCACTTTCTGATCGTGGCGAGACTCTGCAACAGGCTTGCCCAGGGAGGCTGTGGATGCTCCCTCCCTGGAGGTGCCCAAGACCAGGTTGGATGAGTCCTTGAGCAGCCTGGGCTGGTGGGAGGTGTTCCCTGCCCATGGCACAGGATGATCTTGGAGGTCCTTTCCAACCCATCCCACGGATCTATGAAATTGTTGCTCCTTCGAAGCATTTGGTGGGGGGAAAGTAAAGATCTCTGCAGCAGGAGTTAAAAAAGGAGAAGCTTCAGGTATCCAGAAGAGACATCCTTGTCGTGAGGAGAGCTTTGCCTTGCCTCCAGGAGCAGAGTGAAGTGTTGGCAATGTCAAACAGCCCCGGGATAGGGTCTCCAGGTTTGGAATAGTCCTTGAGTGGTGAGATCTGTGGGTAGCTCTTCACCTGCAGCCAGCCTTGGGGGTTTCTCTGCTGTGTCTCAGACAGTCTGGGTGAGTTGGCTCTGCTGGCTCCAGGAGCTTCCAAATGGACGTGGCCAGAAAGCTGTTTCTTAACTTTCCTGCCCTCCTTTGCTCACAGAATCCTCAGGAGTCCAAACCACAGGGGAGGTTAGGAGGAAGTTCTTTGCGGTGAGGGTGGTGAGACACTGGCACAGGTTGCCCAGGGAGGTTGTGGAGCACGGAAGCACAGAATGGGATCCAAGTCCATCAAGTCCAACTTAGCAGCCAGCCCTAGCCAATGGCACTGAGTGCTTCACCCAGTCCTTTGTTGAATGCAGGAATCATAGAATCACAGAATCAGGCAGGTTGGAAGAGACCTCCAAGCTCATCCAGCCCAACCTATCCCCCAGCTCCAGCCAATCACCAGACCATGGCACTGAGTGCCCCATCCAGGCTTTGCCTGAACACCTCCAGGGATGGGGACTCCACCACCTCCCTGGGCAGCCCATTCCAATGCCAATCTCTCTCTGGCAAGAACTTCCTCCTAACATCCAGCCTGAACCTGCCCTGCCACAGCTTGAGCCTGTGTCCCCTCATTCTGTCCCTGGGTGCCTTGCAGCAGAGCTCAACCCCAGCTGGCCACAACCTCCCTTCAGGCAGCTGCAGAGAGCAATGAGCTCTGCCCTGAGCCTCCTCTTCTGCAGGCTGCACACCCCCAGCTCCTTCAGCCTCTCCTCTTGGGGCTGTGCTCCAGGCCCCTCTCCAGCCTTGCTGCCCTTCTCTGGACACCTTCCAGCACCTCAACATCTCTCTTGGATGAGGTGATCAAGGCTGGAAGAGGTGCCCAGAGCCGGTGGGCACCACTTGGTATTTCCAGGAGGGCCAGGTCCAGGCAGCTGCTCTCTTTTCGTTGCTTGGATGAAGCAATTCCTGGGGCTGTTGGAATGGAGGAAACGGAGCCTGCAGATTAAAGCAAAGTCTCTGTGCTGGCCAGCAGCAGGTTTAGGGGGAAAGGATTTCTAATCCAAACGAAGTAAACCAAGCCCAAACACCTCTCTCTTCCTGGGCTGGTGGCTACTGGACTGCAGGATGCTCTTCCTGGGGGTGGGGCGGGGAGATGTGGTTATTTCTCTGCACTGCTCAACAGCTCCTCCACAAACCACTGCTGGAACCTCTCCTGGAAAGTGCTTTTCTTGCCTGGGTTGGGGTTTGTGGCTTTGAGTTTTTGGGTTGGGTTTGTTGCTTGCTTTTTTTTTCTTTTTTTTTTTTTTTCCCTGTTTGTTCATTTTCTGGTTTAAAAAGTCAACCCTTTCCCCCCAAAACTTGTAAAAGGACTCTGCATGGCTCCCTGGTCTTTCTCCAGAAGTCAGAATGAGATGGGGACGAGGTCTTCTGCCAAAAGCTCAGGAAGGTGGGGGAGTGCCAGGCTGTGTCGTTCTCCTACTCCGTTCATTCCCCTCTGCTTCAGTTCATGACATGCTGGGAAGGAGCAGAAAGAGCTATTTGTAGGGAGTGAATTGTAGTAGTGGAAAAAAAAAAAACAACAAACTCCCACTATCATTAAAAAAAACCCCAAAACCTGAGTATGTTTGGGTGTAACCCTCTGGGAAAGAGTGACAGAGCCAACACTGGCACCATTCGGAGCTTTCTTGGCCTTTCTGCTCCTCTGAGGACTTATCCTCGGTGCACAGGACCATGAAAAGGCTCCTGCAGGGTGCAGGAAGGTGGCTCTGCAGCCATGGGCACACCTTTGTCTCTGCAGCCACTTGCACACCTTTAGCTCTGCACCCATGGGCACACCTTTAGCTCTGCAGCCACCTGCACACCTTTAGCTCTGCAGCCACCTGCACACCTTTAGCTCTGCACCTATAGGCACATCCTTAGCTCTGCAGCCAAGGGCACACCTTTAGCTCTGCACCCATGGGCACACCTTTAGCTCTGCAGCCACTTGTATGCCTTTAGCTCTGCACCTATAGGCACATCCTTAGCTCTGCAGCCACCTGCACACCTTTAGCTCTGCAGCCACCTGCACACCTTTAGCTCTGCACCTATAGGCACATCCTTAGCTCTGCAGCCAAGGGCACACCTTTAGCTCTGCACCCATGGGCACACCTTTAGCTCTGCAGCCACCTGCACACCTTTAGCTCTGCAGCCACCTGCACACCTTTAGCTCTGCAGCCACCTGCACACCTTTAGCTCTGCAGCCACCTGCACACCTTTAGCTCTGCAGCCACCTGCACACCTTTAGCTCTGCAGCCACCTGCACACCTTTAGCTCTGCAGCCACCTGCACACCTTTAGCTCTGCAGCCACCTGCACACCTTTAGCTCTGCAGCCACCTGCACACCTTTAGCTCTGCAGCCACCTGCACACCTTTAGCTCTGCAGCCACCTGCACACCTTTAGCTCTGCAGCCACCTGCACACCTTTAGCTCTGCACCTATAGGCACATCCTTAGCTCTGCAGCCAAGGGCACACCTTTAGCTCTGCACCCATGGGCACACCTTTAGCTCTGCAGCCACTTGTATGCCTTTAGCTCTGCACCTATAGGCACATCCTTAGCTCTGCAGCCACCTGCACACCTTTAGCTCTGCAGCCACCTGCACACCTTTAGCTCTGCACCTATAGGCACATCCTTAGCTCTGCAGCCAAGGGCACACCTTTAGCTCTGCACCCATCTGCACACCTTTAGCCCTGCACCCTCCTGCACACCTTCAGCCCTGCACCCTCCTGCACACCTTCAGCCCTGCACCCTCCTGCACACCTTCAGCTCTGCACCCTCCTGCACACCTTTAGCCCTGCACCCTCCTGCACACCTTTAGCCCTGCACCCTCCTGCACACCTTCAGCCCTGCACCCTCCTGCACACCTTCAGCCCTGCACCCTCCTGCACACCTTCAGCTCTGCACCCTCCTGCACACCTTTAGCCCTGCACCCTCCTGCACACCTTTAGCTCTGCACCCACCTCCCTGGTGCTGTCCTCCCCATGCTGCAAAGTGCCTCTGTAGTCAGTGGCACTGGGCTAAAGATGTCCTGGGTCTAACCCAGTCTTGCTCTGCCTGTTTTACAAACCTATTGGAACCTGCCAAACAGAGAGAGACAGGCAAAGGAGTGAGGTAAAGACCAAACCTGGTTTCTTGATCCTCTGCTGGGGGCACAGACCTGCTAGGAGAGAAGCAGCAAAACAAAAAGTCAAATCTCCAACCACTCCCTTTATGGCCCTGAGCTTCCCCCTTTTGTTTCTCAGGACGATTTTGGCTCTTCCAAGGGACTTTAGCAATTTTGATCAAAGCTCCTTTTGCTCTGAGCACCCCAGGAACAAGCACTGAACCCCCTCAGGGGTGGCAAAAAAATACCAGAAGAGAGGCTAAGAGCACTCTGAAGCAGAGCCAAACCCAGGCCAATTTAGCCTGGCACAGGATTTTGATGCTGTCTTCCAAAGCTCCCCAGAATTTTTCCTGGCCACGAGTCCAGCCAGGCTCTTCTCCTTCCCAAGGACTCTGGCAGTCAAAAGCTGTGCTTACCTTTCCTTCTCAGCCATGTCTTGTCTCTCTTCTGCCCTGTAAACACAAACCACCCTTGAAACCTCTCCTCTAGAGTGAGGTGAAGGAGCAGAGTGTCCAAGACCTTCCTAGGCAGACAGCTGGAGCCCAGAGAGAGAGTCCAGGCCAGCTCAGAAGTGACCACTGGCTTCTCACTGCTGTGCCATGCAGGATGCCAATGCTGGCCCTGGAGAGATGCAGCTCAGGGCTGGACAACTTCTCCTCCAGCAGCTAATGCTGACCAGAATCATTGCATTGGGTTGGAAGTGACCTTCAAAGGTCATCTTGTCCAACCCCCCTGAAGCCAGCAGGGACACCTCCAGCTAGAGCACCTCCTCTCCAGCAGCTAATGCTGACCAGAGTCATTGCATTGGGTTGGAAGGGACCTTCAAAGGTCATCTTGTCCAACCCCCCTGAAGCCAGCAGGGACAATTCCAGCTACAGCACTTCTTCTCCAGCAGCTAATGCTGACCAAAGTCATTGCATTGGGTTGGAAGGGACCTTCAAAGGTCATCTTGTCCAACCCCCCTGAAGCCAGCAGGGACAATTCCAGCTACAGCACTTCCTCTCCAGCAGCTAATGCTGACCAAAGTCATTGCATTGGGTTGGAAGGGACCTTCAAAGGTCATCCTGTCCAACCACCTTGCAGTCAGCAGGGACACCTCCAGCTAGAGCACCTCTCCTCCAGCAGCTAATGCTGACCAAAGTCATTGCATTGGGTTGGAAGGGACCTTCAAAGGTCATCTTGTCCAACCCCCCTGAAGCCAGCAGGGACAATTCCAGCTACAGCACTTCTTCTCCAGCAGCTAATGCTGACCAGAGTCATTGCATTGGGCTGGAAGGGACCTTCAAAGGTCATCTTGTCCACCCCCTCGCAGTCAGCAGAGACATCTCCAGCTAGAGCACCTCTCCTCCAGCAGCTAATGCTGACCAAAGTCACTGCATTAGGTTGGAAGTGACCTTCAAAGGTCATCTTGTCCAACCCCCCTGCAGTGAGCAGGGACACCTCCAACTATAACAGAATTGCCTGGTTATAATATAAATAATGATAGGGGAGAGCAAAGACATCCCCCCAAAAATGAACCCATCCTCCACCTCCCACCCCCCCCAGATGAATCCTACCTTTCTTTTCTGGCCTTGATCCTCTCTTCTTCGTACCTGCAACAAGCAGGAAATATTCTTTCAGTGCTGCCCACTCAGAGCTCTTCACTTGTCACAGAATTCCTAAATCCCAGCATATTGGGATCAGAAGGGACCTCTGGAGATCATCCAAGGACCTCTGGAGATCATGCAGTCCAACCCCCCAGCTCCACAGCAGCTTGCTCAGGAGCACAGTGGCCAGATAGGGTTGGAAAGGACCTCTGGAGATCATCCAAGGACCTCTGGAGATCATCCAGTCCAACCCCCCAGCTCCACAGCAGCTTGCTCAGGAGCACAGTGGCCAGATAGGGTTGGAAAGGACCTCTGGAGATCATCCAAGGACCTCTGGAGATCATGCAGCGACCTCTGGAGATCATCCAGTCCAACTCCCCAGCTCCAGCAGGGCACCCACAGCAACTTGCCCAGGAGCACAGTGGCCAGATGGAGTTGGAAAGGACCTCTGGAGATCATCCAAGGACTTCTGGAGATCACGCAGGAACCTCTGGAGATCATCCAGTCCAATCCTCTGCTCCAGCAGGGCACCCACAGCAGCTTGCAAAGGAGCACAGTGGCCAAATGGGGTTGGAAAAGACCTCTGGTAATCATGAAGGAACTTCTGGAGATCATCCAGTCCAACCCCCTCCCCTGCTCCAGCAGGGCACCCACAGCAGCTTGCCCAGGAGCACAATGCCTGGGGGGGGGGGTTTGGAAGCTCTGCAGAGGAGACTCCACAACCTCTCTGGACAGCCTGCTCCAGGCCTCCAGCACCCTCACACCAAAGGAGCTTCTCCTCCTGCTCAGGTGGAGCCTCCTGGGTGCCAGTTTATGCCCATTGCCCCTTGGCACCACTGAGCAGATTCTGGCCCCAGCCTCTTGCCCCCTACAGGTCCTTCAGCACTGCTCAGCTCCCCTCTGGGGCTGCTCTTCTGCAGGCTCCACAGCCCCAGGGCTTTCATCCTGACTCCAGACAGCATCCTGCTGCAGAGAGCTTTTGTCCTGTGCCTCCTCAGAGCTAGAGGTGCCCCAGGGTGGCCCCAGGGGTACTCACTGTAGGACACAGTCTGGGATCTGTACATGCTCCATGGGGATGAGCTGCTCCAGTTCCTCCAGGCTGTGAACGTACTGGATCTTGTTGATAAACTTCACACTGGCACACAGAGAGAGAAAAAGAGGCTGTGCTGGAGGCCTTGGCTGGATGCTCTCTCCATAGGAAGTCAAAATGGAATGGTCCTGGTGGAAACTGAGAGCTTTGCACTGCTGCATCCTCTGCAGTCTGTGTGCATCCCTCCCACCCCGGGGCTGACTGAGTGGTGGTGAGAGGTCACCTGCCTTGGCACTGACCCCCACCTCAGTGTCTGGAGGGGGGAGAAGGGACCACCACTCCCCCTCTTCCCAGGGAATCTTTGTGCTGTATCCACTGGGAGAAGCTTTGGTCCGGATCCAGAGCACCACAGTATAGATCCATGGGATGGGTTGGGTAGGAAGGGACCTCCAAGGTCATCCAGCTCCCACCCCCTGCTGTGGGCAGGGACACTTCCCACCAGCCCATGTTGCTCAAGGTTTCATCCAACCTGGCCTTGAACCACCTCCCTGGGCAACTCGTGCCAATGCCTCCCCACCCTCCCTGGCAAGAATTTCTTAGAATCCTAGAATCAGTCAGAGTTGGAAGGGACCACAAG
>VWZI01012822.1:0-47873 GCA_013396835.1 Psilopogon haemacephalus | reverse complement strand
GCTGCTTCGGGGAGGCAAAGGGTGGTGGTGGGGAGCAGAAGCTGCCTGGGGGAGGTAAGGAGTTGGGGGGGGAGCAGGGGCTGCTTGGAGAAGGCAAAGGGTGGTGGTGCAGGGGGAGCAGAGGCTGTTTGAAGGAACTTGCTTTGCTTTAAGACTTAAAGCTTTCAAAAGAAGAAATAAAAAGCAATCACTGTACTTAATTCCAGGAAGAAGCAATGTATTGTTAACCAGGAGTGATCTGATCTATTACTTGCCAGTAATAGATGTGATAGATACTTGCCTCAAGAAGCAGACAAATGGGCTGAAATTATTAAAAACCAAAATAAAAAAGACTGATAGAACAACAAACCAGTTTTTAAATACCATATATCTCAAACCAATGAGCATTCTGTACCTAACCCCCATATTGTAAAAAGAGTATCTTCTAGAAAGGTACCATTTAACTGGACTCTTTAGAAGGTTATGAGCAAATCTTTCACACACAAAAAAAACCCCCAACCCTCTTAAGGAATTTGACTGGGCATGGAATGAGAGACAATAGTATTATATAAGAAGCAAATTATGAGGCTGGTTGGTTTTCAATTTGACAAATATTAACAGTAGAGTGCCCCATGGACCTGTACTGAAACAGTGGTTTTTCTTCACATATTCTTTCATCTGGAAAAAGAGAGACACAGGCCACTGGCAGCATCTGTGGGTAACAAAAAGTTATTAATACTACTTTCAGGGCTAATGAAAATTGTGAGTGTAACGGGATAAGCTTAATTAGGCTCGATATCCTGTGGAACAAGGGGGTCCTAGTGTCCCCCCCGAGGTTCTTTTGGGTTCCGGTTGGCAGAAACAAACGCACGTGTTGCTCAAACGCCAGGTGCAACACTTTAACAATCAGAACTCAGGAAACAGAGAGGCTACATACAAAATAAATCCCTACCGCGCCTATAAAATGCCCATGAGGCGTGAGGGGGGGGGAAGCACGCTCCTTCCCAGACCCGCAGGGCGGGGGAAGAAGAGAAAACCGACTTAGCCCAAAACAGGGAAATAGAGAGAGAGAGAGACAGAGAAGGGGGTCAGCCTTGCCGCTTCTCTGTGTCCGTTGCTATGCTTCGCTGCCTGTTGCTGTGCACGTGGCTGGGCTCCTCAGCAGCCACGGTGGGAGACGACGCTGAGCGGGGAGAGTGAGGAAGAGTGGAAGAAAGAGCAACTAATGGTTGCTGTGCCCCCCCCTTAAATACCCTAGGGGGCGTGTGAGACTGACCAACAGGCACTCAGCATTCTTCAGCTGGCCAATTGATTCAAAAAGCTCCACGCCTGTGTGCCGCCCAAGGTATCCCTGGCTCCTGGGGCCACGTGGGGTGCCCCTGCCCCTCAACCCCTACTGGACCTTGGACGGTAGGGGGAGGAGAGAGCCCAGGGATTGGACCAATTCTAGGGTGTTTGTCACCCCATAGCAGGACATTCCACCCCGTTGCCTTTGGGCAGTCTCAAGCATCAAAGCTAGGGTATTCACACCCTAATACAGGACCCTAACTAGATCAAGGTCTGAGTCCAATTAGGTCTGTCCCTCGTTGGTCATTCTCTCTGGATGTCCTCGGCGTTGAGTCTTCTGGAGAGGTCAGGCGTCCTCCTCGATGACGGCCAGTCTGGTCCCTCAACAACTGGTCCAGTCTGTGGCGAGTCAGGCTCCATCCGGTGTCCAGGTCCTGGTCCAGCTTGTACCTGTACAAAGGAAGCTGGCCTCTGTGCGCAGTGACCGGGCAGCTGGACTAAAGGTTAAGAAGGTCCCACCGCGTGCTGGTGCAGTGTGTCTTTCCCACAGGTATTCATGGCTTCCCGGGCATGTAGCCCTCTGGGTCTGCCAGTGACACCTTTACTAACACAGGTGGCCCTGTCTGCGTTTCTAGCGGAGAATGATAGGGCTTGCTCCCTGATCTACCTGACAGGTGCATCCTGCTGAGCTGACTCCGCTCCAGATCTGTCATCACCTCGAGATGTCTTGTCTGGCTGCGGCAGGCAGGAGATACTGGTCCGTGCAGGTCAGGCTATATCTGGGGAGAGCTGGAGCAATACACAAGCATTAATACAAGCGTTGCTCGCCCCCTTTGCCTCCCCCTTGTCCCCACCCTGTAGAGTCCAAAAGGCCTCAGGGTACTATTGGGGAGATGTCACCCTTACCAGCCAGGACATCAACTCTTAGGATGTTTCCTGGTTATAGGCTCAAGGCAGGCCTCCCATCGGTGCAATGCTTACCACCTGGGAGCCCTAGCTTCGCCTTGGCCAGGTGACAAACACTAGGGGTACCTGCGATACCACCGATCTGTCTGGTGGGATGGCAGGTTTCCCAATCCTTTGCCTGCTGCGTGTTTAATGCACTATTCTATGCCCCAGTATCGATAAAGTGTAAATCAGCACAATTTGGCCCTGTGGGAATTATAGGCAAGAGGGTGTGTGTGTTTATCAGACCACTAGGACATGTATGAAGCGACATGGGTGGTCTGAAACTAACATGGCCTTGCCTAGTGTCGTGGATAATCCCTAGACCCCCTATCACAGGGAATGAAAGGATTATCCACTGCAGCACGTGGATCTGCTGCTAGAGAGCCCTCGTTACCCCCACCACTGCTACTACTGTCTCCCGTTTGCCACCCCCCATGCCCTTTCCAAGCCCTGAGCACTAGGGATTTTATTAGTCCCATTTTCATGCACTCTAATAAGTGCTTTGGCACACCCAATGCCATAGCTTCTTGGAACCAGCTCTTGCGGGGTGAAGCTCGCTTCGGCCTTCTGTTCCTCTCCTGGTTCCTCCCAGAGTGGCGTCTGGATTGCTGTGGGCTGCTGCGTGGGCTGCGGCGTGGACTCTTGGCTGGACTTGCTTGCTGTGGTGTCTTCTCTGTGTGGCGTGCTTCTCGTTTCTTGGAGGAGCTGGTGTTGGGGGTGTCAGCGAAATGTTTCCCCTTCAGAGGTCTCCGGTCTCCAAATCCAGTCCTCTGTCCGAAGCTGGACAGTGTCCTTTTCAGCTTCTCTGTGTCCATCGTATCAGAGTCACTGAAGGCTGGCAGGGGCTTTGCTATTTTTGGGCTTGTGGTGGCCCCTCGGTCACGGCCACAGTCAGTGATCTCTTGTCGGATCACTGGGTGGATCACCTTTACTTGGATCCACCTGTCTTCCCCGTCTGTAGTGGCGTCTGAATTGCCACAGATGCCTAGAGGCTTTGTCGTCTCCGGACGGACGTTTCTTCCACTGTCAGCAGGGGGCGTAGGCACGCTCGATTCGGCAGGGTCTGTGCCTTTATTTCTTTCGCTGTCAGCAGGGGTCGCAGGCGCGCCCGATTCGGCAGGGTTAGTGCCTCGTGGCGGTGAGGGCACAATCCGGACCCGCACAGGCTGGTCCGGTCTAGCAGGCGTGTTTGCCTGCGGAGCTGGCGGTGACGGTGCAGGCAGTTTATCTGGCAGCGGCATGTTTGGCAGCGGCAGGACAGGGTTAGACTCAGTGAAACCCGTGGGAAGCCTATCGGCCACTGGCTGCCCATGCAGCTGCTGGGGTGAGACTCGGGAGACACCTGCGCTCCCGTCCCCGCCTGGCCCCGGCTCGGTCGCTTCTCCCGAAAAAGCCGCGAGCGGTGAGGACACCTGGGCGCCCAGGGGGTGTCCGCCGGGCTCATCAAAGCCCGTGACTGGCGCGCCGCACGCAAACGGAAAAGCCGTGAAGGCGGAAGCGGGGGGTGCTTCACCCACGCCGGTAGATGGGTCTCTGGCGGGTGTGGGGAAATCCCTGGGGGTCAGCGGCAGACGGACCTTCTTGAAAAACCGCTAGCGCTGTATCGCGCATGCGTGGAAAAGCCGTGACGGGGAAGTGGAAAGACCCCAAAAAGGTGGCTGGGGAACTGCCTGCGCACACGAGTTCCTTTTCACTCCGCGAAGCTGCCAAAATTTCCGATTCTGCCCGAGCTATCTCTCGCTGTAGGCAGTAGATTTTCTCCCTATTCCTAAAAAATTCCGGGAGCCCCCGTATCACGCAAGCGGCGAGAATCGCGATTAATTTGCGGGGGTGGCTCACTAGGTTCTGGGCAACCTTAGCTGGGTCGCCGGCATAGCTCTCTGCCCTTTCTATGTCTGATAGGGTCAGACTGTGTCCCAGTTCGTGTAGAATCTGCACAATGGAAACCTCTGCTCGCTGCGCCATTTATGTAATGGGATAAGCTTAATTTGGCTTGATATCCCATGGAATGAGGGGGTCCTAGTGTCCCCCCCGAGGTTCTTTTGGGTTTCGGTCGGCAGAAACAAATGCACGTGATGCTCAAACGCCAGGTGCAACACTTTAACAATCAGAACTCAGGAAACAGAGAGGCTACATACAAAATAAATCCCTACTGCGCCTATAAAATACCCGTGAGGCGCGAGGCGGGGGGAAGCATGCTCCTTCCTGGACCCGCGGGGCGGGGGAAGAAGAGAAAACCGACTTAGCCCAAAATAGGGAAATAGAGAGAGAGAGACAGAGAAGGGGGTCAGCCTTGCCGCTTCTCTGTGTCCATTGCTATGCTTCGCTGCCTGTTGCTGTGCACGTGGCTGGGCTCCTCAGCAGCCACAGCGGGAGACAACGCTGAGCGGGGAGAGTGAGGAAGAGTGGAAGAAAGAGCAACTAATGGTTGCTGTGCCCCCCCCTTAAATACCCTAGGGGGCGTGTGAGACTGACCAACAGGCACTCAGCATTCTTCATCTGGCCAATTGATTCAAAAAGCTCCACGCCTGCGTGCCGCCCAAGGTATCCCTGGCTCCTGGGGCCACGTGGGGTGCCCCCGCCCCTCAACCCCTACTGGACCTTGGGACGGTAGGGGGAGGAGAGAGCCCAGGGATTGGACCAATTCTAGGGTGCTTGTCACCCCATATCGAGACAGTGAGCAATACCAGAATCAGAACAAAGAAAGGTGAAGGTTGGTGATTAACTTCAAATAATGAACTGCTCATATACTCCAATGCTTTCTAGGACTGGCTAGAAAAGATTGCATGCAAAATATTAATGAGGTGTTTGCTCAGTGTGTTCTGGTAGACAAAACCAAAGTACTCCAAGTGTGCCCAATGTTACAGGAATGCTTACATCATACAATACTTGGAACAGTACCCAAGGGATTGGAATATGGAGGTACAGGTTGAGGATACATGCATGTAATTTTCACTTTAAAAGACTTAATGATATCCATAAGGATATAGGGATAATTTAATGTAGCTTCTGCATTTAGCTAATCTATCCAGTGATAGCATACATTCAAAGATGAACTTGCATGGCCTGTAGTAGCCTGTAATATATGTTCCCACATATACTGAGTATATGTGTGTTCCTGAGTATACTGAGTATTCCTGAGTAGCCTGTAGTATATGTCCCCACAAGGGGAAAACAGAAGGCATAGTAACACCTGATCATTTGTTTCAGTCTTGTAGCTCATTAGAGTGACCCTTCTGTACTGCAGCTTTTCCTGGCTGTAGAGGTGGTTTTTACTGAAGAATGACAAGCAGACACTTGTAGTTAAAACACTGTTAATTGTTATTGACATATATGCTGTTATTAAAAAAAAAATGCAGAGACAGTACATTTAAAAAACCCTTATTTGCACATCACTCCAAATTATCCCTGTGTTACATTCAGCCTAAGTAAATCGTTCAACTAGAACCTGCAGGATGAATCCTCAATAAAAACCACCACCAACACCATTTAAGTTACTACAAAACCTCAGCATTTTAATCTTGGAGACTTTTCAACCTTGCAATGTTGTTGTGGGACAGCATTTTCTTCTTAGAAAGAAACGGGGTATACCCAAAGAAGTCCTCTCCAGTGATGGAGTTTGCTTTTCCTTGTTCAGTTCCGCATTGCCAGCATGGCATTTATGTCCCAAATGAGATTCCTTAACTGATCCATGATCTGCTTCAGCTGCTGGTTCTTCTGCTTCAGTTTCTGTGGGAAGAGTTTAAGAGAGATGATTTTTGTGAAGAGCTCAAACAGCACACTCAAAACTCAACATGAGTTACAAAATTATTAAATACTGCGTGGATGCTTTTCTCTGTTGCCTGTGAGCGGTACCGGCAGGATAATAACTCCTCTTTCAACCACTGGAAATAAAACAAAGGATTGAGGGTTAAGGACCATTGCTAGAGGGGGAAATGCTGTTTCTTTTCACAGCAGTGTTCTTATCAAAACATTTGATCCCTTCAACAACTGGACACTTGTGGGGACTGAACAGAAGGTAGCTTGTTAAGGAAGACAAAAGAATTCAGGGATGTGTGCAGAGAAGGGGACCTGGGGGTGCTGGTAGATAGTAGCTGAACATGAGCCAGCAGTGTGTCCAGGTGGCCAGGAGAGCCAATGGCATCCTGGTCTGGATCAGGAACAGGGTGGTGGCCAGAAGGACAAGGGAGGTTATTCTTCCCCTCAAGACCAGGCCACACATTGAGTATTGTGTCTAGTTCTGGGCTCCTCAATCCAAGGGACGTTGAGGTACTGGAATGTGTCCAGCTGGTGAGGGGCCTGGAGCACAGCCCTGTGAGGAGAAACTGAGGGAGCTGGGGGTGTTCAGCCTGCAGAAGAGGAGGCTTGGGGGTTACCTCATTGTTGTCTACAACTACCTAAAGGGAGGTTGTAGCCAGGTGGGGTTGGTTTCTTCTCCCAGGCAACCACAACAGAATGAGGGGACACAGTCTCAAGTTGTACCAGGGGAGGTATAGGTTGGATATTGGGAGGAAGTTCTTCCCAGAGAGAGTGATTGGCATTGGAATGGGCTGCCCAGGGAGGTGGTGGAGTCGCCATCCCTGGAGGTGTTGAAGAAAAGCCTGGATGGGGCACTTTGTGCCATGGTCTAGCTGATTGGCTAGGGCTGGGTGCTAGGTTGGACTGGATGATCTTGGAGGTCTCTTCCAATCTAGTTGATTCTATGATTCTACAATTCTATGTTGTACAACTTGGGTGCACAGAAAAATGAAGGATTAACAGTAGGCATCTGAACAAAGCACAAGTTATGGGTGAAGCCAGTCAAGGTTTTCCAGCCCTTCTGCCTATATAACCCTGATGTGCCCATGGGTCCTGTTTTGAAACAGATTCCCAGGCATGTGCAGGTTACACTCAGAAGTAAAAGTGAGTTTGCTGTTCTTGTATTTCTTCAAACACTCCTACAGTTTGCAAAAAATAAATACATAATGTTAAATAATTCCTGTCTTCAAAGAAGAAAGATCAGTGCATTGAAATATCTCACATCTCCCTCACCTTTCATGTTTCATAAAGATACACATATATATTATCTGATTTATTCACTTTCCTGCTCAAATTAAAGCTGTCAAGAACTAAGTTACTGTGTATTGTTAGCAGCAACCTACGTCCTTCATCTCAGTCTAATTTGGTAAGATGTCAGCCTTTACACATTAGACATCAAACTACTTATTCATTAGGGAAGTCCAGAGTTCCAAAATGAAATGAAAGCACAGGAGAGACTTGTTACTATCAAAAGAGGACAAACTATTCAAGCCATTTTGGGTTTGACATAACTGTTATCTCCAATACACATATGGCAATACATTAGATGAGTGACTCAGATCAGTAATAGAACCAAGGAACTGGAACAATGATAAAAGGAAGCAACAAAAGAAGCAATATCCTGAAAATCTGTCCTTTGAATTTTGATGTGGACAGCACACCAATGTTTTCAAGTTGCCCAGATGGCCAGCTGGGAAAGAAGTCCAGAGGGAAAAAGGAAGTCTGTTCACTTCAGACCTGTAAAAATGGTCTGAATCATTATGGTTACTTAGATTATGTGGGAAGCATAGCAGATTGAGTATGGGAATTATTCCTGAACACAGTTTTCCAGGTGGACATGTTCCCTGGAAGCAGAGGTAACAATGAGTTCCAGATCCCTGAGGGAGATGCGAGAACAGATGTAGGACAGTTCACATGCACCAACTTGGAATTTCTAGTCAAGCATTTGACAGACTAAGATAAGTATGTGCATTTATCTAATGCTTCTTTCTTTTCCATGTGCTAAGCCAAAATCTCACAATATAAATCACAGATCCAACTCCTAAAGACAAAGAGTAGTCACCACAGCATTCAAATGACAGAACTGCAAGTGCAAAAAGCTACAAAAAGCTCATGATCTAAGGTCTTGATGCTATAGTTCATACCTGTGACATTTTTAACCGTGTTTGTCTGTCATCCTTGACACTCAATCTTAGGGAAATCAATAAATGTTACATCAAGCCTAGCAGTTTAATGCAAGCTGGCACTCACTGCTATGGCATTTCACTATTTTTCAAAGCCTTCACCAATAGAAATGGAGGCTGAAGAGTCAGTGATGGCTATTAAAGCCACAGATTAAAAAGGAAAACCATTAAGATCAAAATTCAGATTGTGTTCTCTCTCCATCCATGTCTAACTGTACAGTTAAATACTGTTATGTGGGCATGCTCACATGAACTTTATGCAAGTTATGCCCAGCAGTCTAATTTGTTTTCGTTTCTTGTTCAAGTGTTAAGAAACTGTGAATTGCTTGACCTTCACTTGATTCTAGAGATGGGACCCTTCAAATTGGATGTCATGTGTTTTTGAAGTATCTGTGAAGACAAGAAGTGTAAAGTTGTTTATCTGAAGATAATTTTAGACCCTTGTCTTCAGTGGAGAGTTATTTCCTTAGCTCTTCTATTCTGCTTTCTCTAGAGATACGAAAAAAACATCTCAGATGAAGCACCATCTTCAGGCAAAAAAAAAATAATAGAGGGGGGAAAAAAATCCACTTCAGAGAGCACGGTCTCCTAACTGAAATGCATTTAGTGACCTTTGTTACCAATCTTTGACAGTGGTCCACACCACAAAGTACTACAGAATTAATATATTCTGCACCACTGGCGAAGCTGGCCTCTGCTTAAGACTTTGCTGAGCCCATCAGAGCTCAGCTCTATCTAGCCTTGGAAAGGTAAGTGAAATGGCCTGCTTGGAAAAGAAGCAAGGACTGTAAGCAGCTTCTGCAGCCATGACAAATTTTAGTTTGAGCAGATTGCTTGCAAGCTCTCTCCCACTCTTTCCTCCTTCTACTGAAATGATTTAAGTTGAACTCTGGACTGCTTCTCCGGATCAACAGTTGTATGTAGCAAGAAAAGGTACTTCATCCTACATACGGGCTACAGCTTCTGATTTTATCTGCCTTAAGAAGGCACAGGAAAATTATCTTATGTGAGGTGGTTTATAATGAGTTTGAGAGATCTAAATTTATCTGCTACCTGTAAGACATGCTTCTGTTATAGTCCCTCTCTGTCAGAAAAGTGATCCGACTGAAAAAGGATTCAAAAGGGTCTTCCTTGGTGATATTAATTTTCAATGTGAGTAACTATCCATTTTGACTGACACTGTAAGTACTAAAGCCAGCATGATGACACTGACAAGGACTGTGCCTTCCAGTAAAAAAGACTTTAGCAGCATTAGATCAGAACATTTAGGAAAACATGTACAGAAAAGACAAAATCCACATTAAAAAAAAAAAAAGGAGTGGGAGAACCCTAACATATATCTAGAAAACAGCTGCCTTTCAAGGAATGTGCCATAAAGAACTTGACACATTTCATACAGATTTGGTTTCAGTAGGACACAGAAATTTTGAGTGAAAAAATTTTTTGACTGAAGTTCATTTTTGGCTCACTTGATTTGAAATCTGTGCTGTTTAGACCGATCCACAACCTAACATCAGATGCTGGAGCGTGTCCACAGAAGGGCCACGAGGATGATCAGAGGGCTGCAGCACCTCTGCTATGAGGACAGACTGAAAGAGTTGGGGCTGTTCAGGCTGGAGGAGGCTCCCAGGTCACCTTCTTGTGGCCTTCCAGTATCTGAAGGGGGCCTACAGAAAAGCTGGGGAGGGACTTTTTAGGCTATCAGGTGGGACTAGGACTAGGGGGGAATGGAGCAAAGCTGGAGGTGGGAAGATTCAGGAAGTTGTCCATTATGAGAGTTGTGAGGCCCTGGAACAGGTTGCCCAGGGGGGTGCTTGGGGTCACTTCTTTGGAGGTGTTTAAGGCCAGGCTGGATGAGGCTCTGTCCAGCATAATCTAGGGTAGGGTGTCCCTGGGCATGTCAGGGGGGGTTGAAACTAGATGATCCTTGTGGTCCCTTCCAACCCTGACTGATTCTATGATTCTATGTATCACGATTTTCCTTTGTACTCTGTTCCTATCCCTTTCTTCATCTTAAGCTCATCTATCTTTCACATTTTAAAACCTAAACTTAATTGTGAGTCATTATTCTGTACTCAATCCATTTTGTCACAAGTTCCTTCTTCAGGCAAATGTCAATATAATGGTGCAAACAGTGTGGACAAGTAAGATTGTATTCCCACCGATGCCTTTAAGATAATCAAAAGTTGCTTATGTTGTACAGGCCTTTTTTTTTCTTTTTTGCTTAAAAAATAAAAGCTATTTCCATCTTGAAAATCTTATATAAAAGCCATTCCCCTGAGTGCTATGGCAGCTCTAGTTTTTACCTGCTCTGTTTAACACCTGCAACAGTACAGACCAGAAGTACACCTAGGCATAACAAAGCATTAATTAATAACAGTGGTAGTACCTTTACTTACAGAAATCTCAGCAAAATTAAGGCAATTATGTTTACTTTGCTGATTACAGCTACTACAGAGAGAAGTTGCTTCTAGTTTTTACCTTCTCTGTTTAACACCTGCAACAGTACAGACCAGAAGTACACCTAGGCATAATAAAGCATTAACTAATAACAGTGGCAGTACCTTTACTTACAGAAATCTCAGCAAAATTAAGGCAATTATAGAATCATAGAATGGTTTAGGTTGGAAGAGACCTTAAAGATCATCCAGTTCCAACCCCCCTGTGCCATAGGCAGGGACACCTCCCACTAGATCAGGATGCTCAAGACCTCATCCAGCCTGGCCTTGAACACATCCAGGGAGGGAGCAGACACAACCTCCCTGGGCAACCTGTTCCAGTGCCTCACCACCCTCACTGTGAAGAATTTCTTCCTAACGTCCTATTCAAATCTCCCCTCAGCCAATTTGAACCCATTCCCATGGCTGATTACAGCTACTACAGAGAGAAGTTGCATCATCATTTTCATGAGCATGTTACTCCTCCTGACTGTTAAAACTGCTTGTAGGAAGTGATGGTTGAAAATCCCATGAAGGTGACAAGGGCATCTGCATCAAACCCAAGGCATTTCTAGAGAAACATAATGTTTGTGATAAGTGAGAAAAAGTAAATCTGTGGTAATTTATCCTGTTGTGGTTTTTGTTTTGTTTTTTTTTTAATGAGGCCTTCATAACAAAATCCCTAAAGTAAGTAGGTGGAAAATCTTTCACTCTTTTTTTTTTTCCCCTCCAGTTTTATAGTCAGCAGATTTACAATGTTATATGCACACAGCAGGGAAAAAAAAGATAGAAAAAAATGCCTCAACACTTTGCTCATCAAACTCTTTTCAGCTGACAGGTGCTGTCCTAATTTATGGCTACTCACTCAATGCCTAGACCCACTTTCCATCATAATCAGTTCCCATATCCATCTATTTACAATATATTTTCAAATGGATAAAATGTGTTCATCACTAATACACTAACTGCTGTGCAAATGAGCATTAACACACTCATTGTTCAATGACTGTATCTTTTCCTGATGTTGTTCACAGGCACAAGTGTTCTTTCATAACTGCAAATGATTGATAGATAGACAGATGATGGACAGACAGACAGCCTCTCTCCTCACCTGATGGCTGAAAGTAAAACTACTTCTTCTGCACACCTAAGCCTTTGTCCCTGAAAGAAGCAGTGGCAGCCTGTGCTCCACTGCATGCTCAATATTTCTCATATATTGAACTAGACAGTGTGCATCCACTCCTCTGTTGTTCAGAAGAGGAAGAAGTGTGTTCATTAAAGCTGATGGATGTTTGCTTAATAGCAATTATTTATTATTCAGTGATGAAGCCTGAGGTCTTAAATTTATTGAGTATCCTCTGAGCTATGTATCTTGTAATGGAATTATCCATTCCCCAAGGTGCTCCTCCATCACACCCCTCAGAGCTGCATTCTCATTATTAGTGTGAAAATCACACAGCTGCATGATTCTCAGTCACAGGAACAATATGGATAAAACTGGAGTGCCTACTTTGTCCAGAGACATCTAAGATCTATAACCATTGCTAAACTTTGTATTTTAAAAGCTCCCCTTGTATTCAGAAGACAGCTATCATGAACTGGAAGGGAGAAAATGAGTAACTACACTCATGGCAGAGACAAGGATAAAAATCCAGTTCTGGAGTGCAGCGTTCAGCTGCTTACTTACTATTCACATTAAAGGAAGGATTCTTCCTTCTCATTCCTAAACTCCCTGCTCATTCAGCACCCTCATGCAAGCTACACAATGCATAAACCAGGATCCTTATAATCTTATTTATCACAGTTTACTCTAAACTGTGCCAAGTCTGCAACAAAAGCAGAATACTGACAGCGATGGAGAGATGGGACGCTACTCAATGCAAGCAAGATGTCTGTTTATTGTGTGCAAAGCACCACCTTATATATTCTAAAAATCAAAGGTTTTACATTGTGTCACATAATAATTGGTTAGTGCAACTGTGTACAGCAAGCAATTGGTTAGCAACCTGTTATAAGGACACAACTCCTTATTCGGACAAAGCTTACATTCTTTTTGCTTGACACTGCTTAGCTCCTTGACCCTCGTTACCTCTAACAAAAACATCTGCCAAGTTTCTGCTTTTTACATCTCTTTAGATCTTCAGTGGTATCTATCTGTGCTCTACCAGTAACTTTATGCTAGTTCAGTTGCATTCTGTACCCATGGCTTTCATCCCACTAAAGTCAAAACATCTCTGCGCACCAGTCTCAGTACTCTGAGCAAAGGCTAACAAAGGAATTCCCTACAGAATACCTCAAGGATTCTTTCAGAAAAGAAAGGACTAGGGCAGAGGAATCAAATGTGATTATCTAATAAGGGTTGTCTGATGTGCAAAAGGGGACAAATGGGATGGTATAGTGTTTCCTAACTTCTCTCAACTTTGTAAACATATAGTATAGAATATATATAGTTTTAATATAAGAAGCTAATTGAAATCTTTGCATGCCACATTTCACATGAAACTGAAAAAGAAGTATTTAATTATATGGAACAAAAGGCATGATTGCTGAAAGTGATGGCTGATGACAAAACAAAACCACTCTAAATAATTTTCTACTGGAGATGGTGAGAGGCTTCTGATGAAAAAAGAAACATCTTCAACTCGTCTTCAAGAAAGGCGAGGAGGATCCAGAAAACTACAGAAACTATAGGTTGGTAAGCCTTACCTCTGATTTCAGAAAGTCTACATAGCAAATTTTTCTGAAAGTCATGTCCAGACATATGAATGATAAAGTGACTGGGAACAGTCATCTTGGATTTACCAAAAATCTGTTGTCTTATATTCAGAAATGTCTGTCTGTATAACCAAGGGGACAGCAGGGAATTTACTTCACTTCCATCTAAGCCAGGCTTTCGAGACAGTCTCAAATTGTCAAATTGGAGAGATATGGTTTGGATAGGAGGATTATAGGGTTGATGGAAAACTAGCTAGACACTGGACTCTAAATGACCAAGGGACAGCTGGTCACTCCTGATGTTTCTCAGGATTGACACTAAGGTCAACATTGTTAATATTCTCATTAATGACTTCTTCACATTTAATGACTTAATTGCTGTATCAAAGTATTAAATTCGAGGAAGTGGTCAGTGGTAGGATGTCCAATTCAGAGGTAGCTGGGAAAAGCAGGTAACATCTGAGGAACTTCAGTCAAAGCAACGCCCTACATCTGAAAACATAACAGAGTTGTCCAACAGCACATGCAGAGGGCTGACTGAGTAGAAAGATTTACAGAAAAGAACCTCAGATACTTTCTAAACTTTCTGACAAGTTGCACATGAGTCAACTGGATATTTTGCAGCAATGAGGACTAACTGCACCCAGTGCTGTGTTTGCTCACTCTCGAGCAGAGAAGGCTAAGGCAGGATCACAATGCTGTCTTCAGCTACCTAATGAAGGTCACAGAAAAGCCAAAGCTGGACTCTAATTGAATGTACACAGAAAAATGATGAGGGGCAGTGGACATAAGTTGCAACAAAGAAAAATCCAATACAACATTAGAAAAACTTTTACAGTGCAAAATGGGCCCAGAAAGGGTAGAATTTCCATCCTTGCAGATACTCAAAATGCTGAATATGAGCCTGAGCAACTGAGCTTGCTGGTCCTGCTTTGAGGTGGGGATTGAATCAGGTTATCTCCTTCCACTATGATTCTAACATTGAAGAGAGACATTTTGAGTACCCTAAACAGGATGAAACTGGCCTCAGTGCCTATTAGTCTGCTGAGAAAGTGTCAAAAATAAAAAATTCTTCCCCTCTTGTTAATGTATTCCTAGATGTGCATTCCTGTTTTGGGTGAAAAAGGATTCTACAAATACAAAACAAATTAAAAATACATGCAAGAAGTATGAAAGATGTGATGCAGGTTTTCAGCACTGTCAAAAGTAGTTTTCAGACTAAATTCTCCAAAGAGAAAGACTAATTGCAATTTGCTGTCATTTAAAGGACTACTTCTCTAAACCACAGCAGCTGCAGTGCCCAACGGTTTTGTTATCAAATAAGCCCCAGAGCTAAAATTGTAACAGGTTAACTTAAAAGCCTGTCATGTAGATTTGTCACTTCCCCTCTTAGCAAGATCACTGTTAAGCAGTTCGCAAAGATTAATTAAGGATATCAAACATGATTGTTTTCTAAAGGGTCACCTGGAATGTCCTAATGCTATTTCACACCATTTAATTTTCACCCAAAGGTACTGAGACTACTAATTATGTGATGGTTTTCCTAAATGCTTTATTTGAAATGAGACCTCGAGCACCTAAAAAACAAAAGCTGTACTTGCTCCAGTTCTAAAACTAAGCAGTGAACAAAACTGCTGATAAGGCAGCAACATAGATTAAAGTGTTCTCAGTCTGTGATTTTATATCTTCTGTTGTAATTCCTGTCTAATGCACCACAAGACCACGGACCCAAGTCACCTTGAAGTCACCTGGCATCATGAAAACACTACAGATGATGCTACTCAAGGTTAAAAACCCTGTATATTGAATATAAAAAGCCATCCTCCAAAAATATAAAGACAAGTGAGGAAATTTTGGCATTTGTTGTGAATAGTGTTTATGTTTAGTGAAAACTGGATCAGGACTCGTATTAGGAGATCAGTGTAAATGTTAAACTGATTCTGGAACAGTAAATTATTTATTCCAGAGAACAGTCAACCACTCCCAACAACTTAAAACTTCAGAAAGCAAACGCAGGTAAAAGTAAAAGAAAATAACGTATTCGGGAACTGTAGGAGAGAGTTGTTTAGTACAAGAGGGAAAGTTATTCAGTGTTCAACAAATAGGTTTTTTTGTTGTTTTATACTGATGGTGCATTCTTCTTAGACTTGGGAAAAAACCAACTTTTTAAGATTCATAGATTTTGCTTAAATCTACAGCTCCTAAGCATGACTGAATTGCTAGGACAGGAATTATTTTTCTTGTAAAGTACTCTGTATTCTAAATTAATGGGCAACTACACTTATTCAAGGTGATCTCATTAAACCTTCTGACTCAAAAAGTAAGCCCATTATAGGAGCACAAATAAATAAGACTAGAAGGTATCATTATACAACGAAGCAACATCAAAAGCTTCTGTAATATTTAGAGACTCTGCTACATCAACAGGTTCTCCTGACCCATGACCGAGATAGTGAGCATAGGTGATGCTCCTCTCCTTCCCCATTGAGGATGATCCTTTCCCAGACATCCACAGTAGCAAAGCAGAGCTGCTATGTTTCATGTCAGTGCCTCCTGCAAGGGGTCATGTTTTTGCTTCAGAATATATGATCCACAAGGTTTATATGAGCTACTTAATTTTGACTGCTGCACACTACACAGCAGTCAGCATCTTTCACATACATCTAGAGCCACTAAAGAGATCAGACTGGCTGGGATAACACAGCAAGAAGGGCAAAATGTAAGAGACTCAGGAAAGGTCTAAGAATTCAAATGTCTTCATCTTGCCAAAGTACTTAATTATTGTAATAATGTTTTTTTGGTGGGTACAAGTAAGAAGTAAGACTGAAAAAAATACTATCACAGCGAATAGAACTAGGTGAAAAGACAACTGCATGAAGGAAGGAAAGAGTCTGGGCCATGAATATAAAACCTTCTTCATCTGCTGATTTCCCTGCGTATTTCATCAAAGGTTTGTATTACTGAAATTTTGCTACAATAAACAGAGCATAACTCAGTTGAAGGTTGACTTTACATGCTACAGATGATGGAAAAGCTGTCTGGAGCACCAGCCAAGAACCAGAGAGGGCTATCTTAGCCCAGCAGCCAGTGTCAGAAATTAGACCAATTAACCAGATCCCAGTTATTTTTCTTGGCAAAAAGTAACGTTTTCTTTATTTCTAGTAATAAAACCCAAAGCATTTCCTTTCTGCAATGTATTAGGATCTGAACTTCAAAGTGGTGGTACTTAGATTGCTGCAGGGAGAGACACACATAAAAAAAGAAATTGGTGCCCTTTCAAAAGCAAGAAGTTTCCATTTCTTTTGCAGCAGATACTAAGCATCTGTCCACAAGGATACTACAGAAACTTCAATTATCTTGTGAAGATTATTGTAGAAGGTCTGAAAATTAGGCATAGGTATCAAACTGCAAGGATGAAAGAGTTGGGGCTTTTCAGCCTGGAGAAGAGAAGGCTTCGGGGAGACTTTATAGCAGCCTACCAGTATCTGAGGGGGGCCTACAGGAGGGCTGGGGACTATTCACATCCTGTAATGACAGGATGAGGAGTAATGGGTTCAAACTGGCGGAGGGGAGATTTGAACGGGATGTTAGGAAGAAATTCTTCACAGTGAGGGTGGTGAGGCACTGGAACAGGTTGCCCAGGGAGGTTGTGTCTGCTCCCTCCCTGGATGTGTTCAAGGCCAGGCTGGATGAGGTCTTGAGTGACCTGATCTAGTGGGAGGTGTCCCTGCCTGTGGTGGGGGGTTGGAACTGGATGATCTTTGAGGGCTCTTCCAACCTAAACCATTCTATGATTCTATGATCTCAGACCATTTTTAAGTGAAGGTTTTAACCCGTTCTTAATTACTAACGTGCTACCAATGGTCCTGTAACACCATCAACTATTTTAAGGTTCAGAACTCATCATAAAATTATTTTTCACAAGACTACATCAAGGAGGTTTACAAACATATTAGCATTCAAGTACAACAAGGAGGGCAAAACCATGTCCCAGAACTATTAAAAATACAGCAAATAGGGACAGTCAAGCTTACCAATGCTTAAAGATTGCAAATAAATGTGCATACATTCACAGTAAACATTATATACAATAGAATATATAAAACCCTGCTACGTCAGCACTGTGAAGAGAACAGGAAGGCTGACAACTGCTTTTCTCTAGACTCACAGTCTTAATTGTCTCCTGTACAATATGCACACATTTATCCAAATAAACGGGTTATGAAAAATTCAGTGCACCTCTGATTTTTATAGACATATTGAAATACCTTAAAAGATTTTTAAATAGATTTAAATTCTACCAACTATTCTCTCCAGAAAGAAATATTTTGCTCATTTGCTTCCTCTGTTCAGATACATCCATAGATTACTCCTCTTTTTTATTCTTATTTGCAGATATTACAGATACAGAAATATTTAATTAATCCTATCTGTACTTTAAGATTGAAGAACAATGATCAAAATTGTGGTCTGGTCAAACTACATGTTTTTAATCTCAACATTATGTTTAGCAATTACAACAGCATATTTATTTCCAGTTTTGAATCTGTCTTTAGTAATTGTACTCAACTGCATACTGCCACTCCACCTGAAATAGTTATATGCCAGAGGTATTTACTACTAAGTTTTGTGGTAGTCAC
Source organism: Psilopogon haemacephalus (assembly GCA_013396835.1). Taxonomy (NCBI): domain Eukaryota; kingdom Metazoa; phylum Chordata; class Aves; order Piciformes; family Megalaimidae; genus Psilopogon; species Psilopogon haemacephalus. Next base: position 29,885 of record VWZI01012822.1, on the reverse strand, counting down.
CCCACATTTAATACAGGAATCCAGAAATTTAAGCTTTGTAATGACAAAATGACTTTTTTTTCAGTTTTAATGCAAATCAATTTCAACTCTGTTACCTTATTCACTTCCATAATTTCCCTTCTCTCTTCACTAGCAAAACGAAGCTGACTTGCAGCACCACGATCGTCGTGCTTGGAGCCATCCTCTTCAACATATGGAATAAGTTGCTGTGAAGACAAGACACATTAGCTTTAGGAGGAAGAAAATAAAACTAAAAAGGAAACCAGGAGACAGATAAGGTGTTAGCATTTTCTCCAAACGTTCAAGCTTCTCGAAAGGAAGTGAAAACAAGCTCACTTCATCACCTTAAACTCAGGGGCCATGGAATGACCTGCCAGTTCTCCAGAAAAAAATATGTGACACAATCCCACATATTAGCAGTCTTAGCAATTTCACAACTGCAGGCAGAACTCAAGTCTTTCCACTGTAAAATTTTTATGACAGATCATAGAATGATTTAGGTTGGAAGGGACCTCAAAGATCATCCAGTTTCAATCCCCCACCATAGGCAGGGACACCTCCCTCTAGAACAGGTCACTCAAGGCTTCATCCAGCCTGGTACAAACAACCTCCCTGAGCAACCTATTCCAGTGTCTCACCACCCTCACTGGAAAGAACTTCTTCCTAATATCCAGTTTACATCTTCCCCTCCGCCAATTTGAACCCATTACTCCTTGTGCTGCCATTACAAGACCTTGTGAATAGTCCCCAGACTTCCTGTAGGCCCCCTTCAGATATTGGAAGGCTACTATAAGGTCTCCTGGAAGCCTTCTCTTCTCCAGGCTGAAAAGCCCCAACTCTTGTAGCCTGTCCTCATAGCAGAGCTGCTCCAGCCCTCTGAGCATCTTTGTGGCCCTCCTCTGGACTCTCTCCAACAGTTCCACGTACTTCTTGTGTCTGAGGGCTCCAGAACTGCACACAGTACTGCAGACAGGATCTGACGAGAGCGGAGTAAAGGGGGAGAATCCCCTCCCTTGCCCTGCTGGCAATGCTTCTCTTAATGCAGTCCAGCTGCATTAAGAGTTGCTGTCTGGGCTGCATATTCACACTGAGGGCTCATGTTGAGCTTTTCATCACCCCAGACCCCCAGGTCCTTTTCCTCATGGCTGCTCTCCAGCCATTTGCCACCCAGCCTGGAGTTGTGCTTGGTATTGTGCCGACCCAGATGCAGGACCTTACACTTGGCCTTGTTGACTTTCATGAGGTTGGCCTGGGCACACCTCTGCAGCCTGTCCAGGTCCCTCTGAATGGATCCCTGCTCTCTAGCAAGTCGACTGTGCCACACAGCTTGGTGTCATCTACAAACTTGCTGAGGGGGCACTGATTCCTCTGTCCATGGCACTGACAAAGATGTTAAACAGCACTGGTGCCAGCACTGACCCCTGAGGGATGCCACTTGGCACTGCTCTCCAGGTGGACATTGTGCCCTTGATCACCACTCTCCTTGTATTCTAGGATCTAGATGATCTTTGAGGTCTCTTCCAACCTAAATGATTCTAGAACTCTGCAGATTGAGATTTTAAGCTACTATTCCTTACTAGGAAATATCACAAATTTGAGGTTATCATTATTATAAGTAGTGATACAGTGATACAGTAGTGGTTACCATTATTATAAAGTAGTGATATAGTGTTTAGTGATAAACTAAACATAATTAGAAGTAGTTTTGCATACCTACTTGGCTAATATCCTAATGATGGCCAAATAACTATTTTAGTGGGCCTCTGCTTGGCTGCTCTTAAGAGCAGGCACACAGTTCTAATAATTTTTTTTCCACAACATTTTTTTGCTGTGATCTCCTTAGGGACTCTGTGTACTATTGTTTTTTGTAAGCTTCAACAAAGCCACAAATCTTTCATAAAGACTTTGTGGATGAATATTAATGTACATTCCCTTTCCCGAAATAATAATTAGTAAATACACTAAATACAAAACAAATACATTCTCCTGTGTCAGACAAACCCCCAAGCTACTAAAATTTTTATTAAAAAATAATTACAAGCTGTTACATTTTATACATAACATACCCTCACAAAGTCTACTGTTGGTTTTCCTGCCTTGACCTGAGAAATGCTAAAGCTGATAGAAAAATTACATCCTCATTCATATACACATTACAGACAAATGGGGGAGTAGTAATTGATGCAAATGAGACATTAGTTTAAGTCTTGGAGAAAGATGCTCATCACATGCATATTAAATTGTTGCTTAAGTTAGGGTGTCACATTATGAAGCATTCAGCAGCACCCTTCAGCATTCTGATAGAAAACTTTGATGCAATCTGCTGAAAATTTAAGTGCCTTCCATGCAAAAATTTTTGTAGCTTATTCTTATTGGGCTTATCAAACTTGACAAAAACTACCACACTAAACTCTGGCATGAAAACCTAGCAAAGTTTAAAAAAGTTTAACATGAGCCAGCAGTGTGCCCAGGTGGCCAGAAGAGCCAAAGGCATCCTGGCCTGGATCAGGAACAGTGTGGCCAGCAGGACAAGGGAGGTTATTCTGCCCCTGTACTCAGCACTGGTCAGACCAAGCCTTGAGTACTGTGTCCAGTTCTAGGCCCCTCAATTCAAGAGAGATGTTGTACTGGAACATGTCCAGAGAAGGATGATGAAGCTGGTGAGGGGCCTGAAGCACAGCCCTGTGAGGAGAGACTGAGGGAGCTGGGGGTGTTCAGCCTGCAGAAGAGGAGGCTCAGGGGTGACCTCATTGCTCTCTACAACTACCTGAAGGGAGGCTGTAGCCAGGTGGGAGTTGGTCTCTTCTCCCAAGTAACCAGCAACAGAATGAGAGGACACAGTTCTTTGCACAGAGAGTGATTTGCTATTGGAATGGGAGGCTATTATTGAAAATTTGAAATAAGAACTGAAGAAAACCCATCCAAGAGGAATGGTGTGCCTCTATCATGCACCCCTCCTAATAAAACACAAGACAGGCATCTATTTACTTCAGAGAATACACAGATAAAAGAAAATAAATTCTGGCTATCAATAAAAAAAATGTGCACAAGGTGTCAGTGACACCTAGCATTAAAAAAGCTCAAAGAGACTACTCATTTTCTCTGTGGTGATACTTTTTCATCCTGGTTAACAAGAAAAAAACCTGTGAAAATTAGCAAAAGAACAAAACCCAAACAGACCAGTCCCACCTTGTGAAAATAAGACACATCAAAAGCTTTTAATGGGGCACAAGTACTCAGCTATTGCACACAAGTCAACAAGCCAAGAAAAAAGTTGTGTGAGGCTTTGGTGTTTTGTTTTTTTTTAATGGGAAAGTTATCTCATGCCCTTGCTTGCTGTGAAGTTTCCAAATATGTTCCTCTGAAAGACAGCAGCGACTGCTGACAGAAGGAAATCAGCAGTCTAGAATGAACTCAAGGGTAAAATACAATGGTTAAGTGACTAAAACTCAATGGACAATCACAAGTCCATTAATAGAGTTACCTCAGAATCCAGAGGTCAGTAATTAAACTACTTCACAATTCTGGCTAATATAGAGCAGCAGTAACTTAAATCCAAACACAAAGCAGGCTTTAAGAATACTACTAGGAATCAGAAACAACTGAATTTATGAGAGAGAAAAAAATGAAGTTTTGATTTTACTAGGAATAGCATTTTTGTTAGGGAAACTTTTGGTCAATCATCCTGCCTGGAACTCTTATGCTGTTCAGTTTTCTGTCACCATTGCACATCCAATTTAGTTCATACTTGCTCAGCAGGTTAAAAGTAGCTGAGTGAGGGAACTCCAGAGGCACAGACTGATGGTCAGAGCAAGACAGTAATTCTTATTACTCAGGCAGCCAGGCTGGCAGGTCAGAGCTTAGGGCAGCCTTTTTCCCGCTGTAGTAAACTTCTTTTTTAAAAATCCCCAAAACAACTTATCCTGACTCTTCTTCCCTCAAGGAAACATTCCTTGGTGAGTGCACCAAGAATTCTTGAGGTAAAAGTCTAAAATTTTTAAATATGTTTGATTTCAATACTGGATCACTTCCACCTTGTAAGAACTGTTGATGTCAATGTGAAAGTTTCACAATCTTTCAACCAGGTCCAAACGTGCATTGAGTAATTTCAGTCTCACTGAAAACTTATGAGTCTTCCACTACAGCTCAGGAGAACGGATGATACCCTAAGCAGAGAGTAGTTACCCTGATTTCTAATTTCTGTGTGAATAAAGATACTTACTTCTATGGGAACAGGATCGAGCCCAGCACAGTTTTCATTGCATTTGTCATAGACTAATCTCAGTTTTCTGAAGAGTATTGATAGCTGACGGAGGTGTTCTTGCAGCTTTCCCAGTCTGTCTTGGTATGTTCCAGTATGGTAAGTAACACCATTTGGTAACTTAAAGGAAGCAAAACCCCAAAACATTAAAAATATCATGTTAAAATTTCTGCCACATTAAATAAATAACCTAAAATAAATCAGAGGGGGCTCTGTACATTTCAAAATATGATAATCATAGAATCATAGAACGGTTTAGGTTGGAAGGGACCTCAAAGATCATCCACTTCCAACCCCCTGCCATAGGCAGGGACACCTCCCACTAGAACAGGTTGCTCAAGGCCTCATCCAACCTGGCCTTGAACATCTCTAGGGAGGGAGCAGCCACAACCTCCCTGGGCAACCTGTGCCAGTGTCTCACCACCCTCACTGGAAACAACTTCCTCCTAACATCCCATTTAAATCTCCCCTCTGCCAGTTTGAAGCCATTAATCACAGTATCCCCACAGAAATCACTGACATTTCTATTTTCTTTATCAGCAAACTTCTGTATTTTATCTGCTCTTCTAATTTGGTCTGCCAAATGGCCACTGTCAAACAGCTTCACGTATCCTACACTTTGATCATTGTCAATCCCTCTCTCTTTCAATTGAATATCTTCAAAATGCTTATGCATGACACTGCTGTTATTAGAATATTACCCAGTATCTCAGTGTCTCAATCCCAGCTCACAATTCAGAGACACAAAGTGAATTCCCAGTTAGCAATGTAAGCCAACCACAGAAGGAAATTGACAGAATTGTGAAAATACAGAAGGAACCTGGGTGACAATTTATCTTCTGCTCTCAACAGAAAAGCACAACAGAAGTTTGTATGTTTTCTCAGTATGTAGTCACAAATAAGGATTGTGTCCACTTCAACAACAAAGAGAAATGCCAAAAAATTCTAGGTGGAAAATATCACAGAAAAAGACCAATGAAAACTTCTCTAAAACTATCCCTCAAACATTAAAAAAACCCAGAAACATAACTGGCATATAAAAGGACTTCAGTTTTCATAGAGGAAAACACAGATACTAAGTCTTATTAGAGTATATTCATTGTGGAGGAGATAACAACTAATCACTTCTGAGTGTTCTCTATCGTCACTGTGTACAGAGTAAGCAAACATATTATGAGCAGCATTCACTTCTCTAATCAGCCTCATATACTGGTGGCTGGTGGTAAAAAAAGATGGTAAGTTAAGGACCATAAAAAGTTATTTCTCACCTGCATGTTTCTCAGTAACTGGAAGATTTCCATGGTTCGAAATACAATGTCCTGCACAGTTTCTTGGCCAATTCGACAGAGGGAAGCTGTATTCACCTCCCGAGCTGCTTGAGCCTGTGTCCCTGAGAAAGCACCAGGCGGCATGCCTGCCCCTGAGAGGGGGGGAGTTGACATCGCTTGGTGTTAACCTGTCCCACTCGGTCCAGCTGCACAAAGACGTTAGGATAAGAGGACTAAGTACTTGTTTAAGACTAGCATAATAAACTTCTTTATATTGGGTACATTGGTCCTTAATACAAGCATATGGTCCTGTCCATGACAAAACCATTCAACTGATAAAAGATGCCACAATGTAGTACCCTTTAGTTTTGGATGCCCCTCCTTTAACCACTACAACTTGGCTGGGCAGTGGAACTCAGAATGCTTCCTTCATAGCTTAGCTTGGTGTTAACCTGTCCCACTCGGTTCAGCTGCACAAAGACGTTAGGATAAGAGGACTAAGTACTTGTTTAGCATAATAAACTTCTATATATTTGCTACATTGGTCCTTATACCAGCATATATTCCCATCCACGACAAAACCATTCAACTGATAAAAGATGCCACAATGTAGTACCCTTTAGTTTTGGATGCCCCTCCTTTAACCACTACAACTTGGCTGGGCAGTGGAACTCAGAATGCTTCCTTCATAGCCTCGCTTGGTGTTAACCTGTCCCACTCGGTCCAGCTGCACAAAGACATTAGGACTAAGTACCTGTTTAAGACTAGCATAACAAACTTCTATATATGGGGTACATTGGTCCTTATACCAGCATACGATCCCATCCACAACAAAACCGTTCAACTGATAAAAGATGTCACAACGTAGTACTCTTTAGTTTTGGATACCTCTCCTTTAACCACTACAACTCGTCTGGGCAGAGGAACTGGGAAGGCTTCTTTCATAGCCCCTATGGGACGAGTTGCCCGCAGCTGTCTCAAGGGAACACGAAAGAATCTTTTGCTCAGCTCCGACAGGCAGAACCGCAGCCCTTTCACTGGGCTCCCGGCACGGCACCGGCACCGGCACGGCACCTGCCCGACTGTCCCTCCCCCCGCTGCACGGAACCGCATACCCGCGCCGCAGCAGGGCTGGTCTGGACACAGGAAGCGACCCGGTACCGAGCAGGCACTCCTCGGGCTCTCCCGGCCACCCTCGGGGCTGCAGGCCGCCGCCGGACGAGCAGGCCCGGCCATGCCTCCGCAGCTAGGCCGCCCGCCCGAGGAATCGCGCAAGGTTACCGGGACACAACACAGCCTATGCTCCGCTTCCCCCCGCACACACACACACCGCAGCGCCGCAGCCCTGGGCAGGCGGGGGACGGGGACGGGCTGCCTCAGGCCCCGTAGCCCATGGTTGGGTACAGCCAGTGAATAAGAGGAACGCCGCAATTTCGCGCTGCTGCTCCGCGGGGAGAGCCAAGGCCCCCCCCAAACACCTCCCCCGCCCAGGGGCCGAGCGACGGCCGGGGCCGGTACTCACGGGGAGCGGGCGCCGCGTCGCCGTGGAAACGCACAGGAGGAAGCACTCGGCGGTACCCCCCAGGCACCGGCGACCCGAGGTGGAAGTGACATCACGGGGCGGGGTACGAGGAGGGTTGGGGTACGGGAAGGGCGCGGAGCGAGAGCCGCGGGTAGAGGGCTGAGCCCGGCGGGTGTGTGCTGGAGCTGCCTGCAGTGCCGGCACCACCTCGCCCTTACAGACCGTGCAGGCTTGGCGGCGTCGCTCGCTCCGCCGCGCACGGGCGGTCCGCGGAAAGCCTTGTTCGGGAGCTTGCTCGTCTGCCTGTCTTGGAGAATCATTTCATTGTTTAGGTTGGAAAAAAAACCCAAACACCTCTAAGATCAATAAGTACCTGCGACTTAAGGGTTTCTTAGGAAGAGCAATCTTGAAGTAGTTAACGCTGTATTAAAACCGATGTTGCGAATTGGTCTTGTGTGAAACGTATTGCAGTTGTAACGCTATAAAAATAGAGGTCTGGTGCATTATACAGAGCCTGGAGAAAGAGGAAGGCAGTCAACATGAAGGGACAGAACAAAGGTGTTTTTTTTTTTTCTCATCTCAGAAACACATTATTTATGGGGAGTTCCACCCCACTCTCTAAACCAAGGATTTTTGCAGCTTGGCTAAATTCTTTCTGGCTTGCTGCTTTAACCAGGGTGCAGTGTAAATAATCACGGAATCACAGAAAGCGGCTGATTGGAAGAGACTGCAAAGATCCTACAGTCCAACCCTTGACCCAGTACTGAAGGTCAATGCTAAACCATGTCCCTAAGCACCAGGTCCACACGCTGCTGACACACCCCTGGGGATGATGACTCCTCCACTGCCCTGGGCAAATCATCCCAATGTTTGATAACCCTCTCTGTGAAGAAGGATTTCCTAGAACCCAGCCTGAACCTCCTCTGGTGCAGCTTGAAACCAATTTCCTTTAGTCCTGTGGCTTGCTATCAAGGAGAAGAGGCTGGCCACTTCCTCACAACAACATCCCTTCAGATAGTTGCAGAGAGCTATGAGGTCTCGCCTCAGCCTCCTCTTCTCCAGACTGAAAAACCCCAGCTCCCTCAGGTGCTCCTTGGAGGCCATGTCCAGTCCCTTCACCAGCCTTGCTGACTTCCCTGAACATGCTCCAGAACCTCGATGACCTTTCTGTAGTGAGGAGCCCAGAACTGAACACAATACTCGAGGTAGGGCCTCATCAGTGCTGAGCACAGGGGGATGATCACCTTCTTGTTCCTGCTGGGCACACTGTTTCTAATACAACCCAGGATGCCATTGCCTTTCTTGGCCACCTGAGCACACATCTGACTCATATTTAATCCGCTGACAGCCAGAACTCCCACGTCCCTCTCGGAGCTACAGCTTTCCAACTACATATCCCCAAGTCTGGAACAAAGTTTAACAAAGACCTTGGCATGAAAAATACAAAAGTAGTTTCTCAAACAAAAGGCGGGGGGGAGGGGTTGGGGAAAAGTGTTTTAATTGTAAAAAGGGGGATATTTTCAGACAGAAAAAAAAAACACCAAAACAACCATCCCAGTGTGTCTGGCTAGACAACACATCTGTTCAAGAATTGAGCACAAAGGATGTTGTTTTCCTCTTCTGGTTGCATGCCCAAGAGCTCTGTTGGCACTGCTTAACTGTCTGCCCCAAATCTGATGGCATGAGAGTAATGAGCAATTCAGACCACCTACTCTTTGGAGTTGCCAGGCACAGACTACATACACATCCATATCCTGAAGTATATGACTGTCTCGTACAGTAGGCAGCTGAAATACAGAGCCAAGTCTGCATGTGAAAGGTGGTGAAGAATGTTGCTAGGGAGGCCTAATGTTCTTCCTTGACAGTATATGGAACCACCTAAATCTGCTTTTTCACTCCTTGGCAAAGGAATCCCCTTATTTTAGATAAGTAATATTTTCTTCCTTGAATGTGTAAAAGGTATATGTTTTTATATATATAAATATATTGTATGTTTGCATGTTTGCTTGCTTTTTAAAAGCAATCTGTTAAGCAGCTGATCTCTGACTTCAGTTCGGGCCAAGTACTTTCATCTGGAAGATGTCCAATTGGAGCTCATCTTTCACATCCATTTCAATTTCTGTGGCATCAGTTCAACCACTGTCTTAGGATGCTGCAGCCTTTGTTGTTGGGCTGTGGAGGAGCTACCAAAAAGATAAAAAAGAACATATGTCTGCATGTAATATTCTAGTCCATTCAACTGTAACTCGAATTTGAAGTTAGGACTCTTCAGAGTCTTTAGTGATTATCATATTCCCAATAATAATGGTTTATGATGTTTTAGGAGGTTCTTTCCCATACTCTGAACCAGTCCGGAGATGTTGTGGCTGTGCTCTCTCAGGACAGCAAAAATGCTCAGGAGTGAGGCAAGAGGATAAATGTTGCTTTTTAAGAACACCTTTCTGTAAAGCAGCCAATATGCTTGCAAGGCAATGTGAATAATTCTGTCTGAAAATAAACAGAACTCATAGGATTCTTGGATCATCCTCTCTTTTCCCTGAATAAGGAAGAGTGTGCTCCCTACTAAGAGTCCTCATGCTATTCCCTTGCAGCAGTGCTTTGATGCTGCTCTAAGAGATGGGTTTAGAGGAAATACGTTAACAGGGAAAGGATTTCTGTTCTCAGTCCTGTTCCATTCAGGGTTTGTGTGTGGATTCAAGGAGAAATAATGGGACTTGATGGAACCTTTGCAAACAGAAAACAGGCAAGGCACAATTTTACTGTTGCCAATCTATGACAGAGTGCAGCATGGCACAAGTTTTTGGTTTGGGCTTTTTGGTGTTTGGTTGTTTGGTGGTTTGTTTTGGGTTTTTTTGTTTGTTTGGGTTTTTGTCAGTTTTGTTGGTTTTTTTTTTTTCTGCATGTGGCCAACACAGATGAGCTGGGGGAAGTTTAATTCATCAGAGTTTACATTTGTAGATCAGAGGAAATGGTTAAGGACTGTGATTAGCTGAGGCAGATTGTGGGCTTGGAGATTTTTATGTGGTGTGAGAGGGTTTTGGGACAGTTTTCCCCCTTCAGACAAGTATGAACATTTGGTGAGGAGCATTTGGAGAGAAGCAGGATCATTTGTGGTAGTGCTGGATAAGATTGGATACAGTAGACAGGATTGGAGCCCAAACCATTGGAATGAAGGGCAGCACTCCATGCCCTTGCTCAGCAGAAGCTGTTCACTGAACTTGGGTAGAGCTGGGTTTGGACCTTGCTGCCATTACATAATTCTCTTGCACAGCCCTTTGGTGCTGCAGATGGTATAACAACATCAGGAGAGCAAGGTGGGAGGGGTTCATCCTTCTTGATTTCCTCCTTTCTCTTTCATCCTCTGTTTATCTATAAGCAAAATGCCTATAAATGTTACATATTATTGGCACTTTCTGCTGAGGCACAGAGAAGCAGAAGTGTTAAGCCTATTTGGTTTCATACACATATAACCAACGTTAGTGGTTTACCATAGCCTACCAAGCCACTCCCTCACTCCCTGTCCTCAGCACGACATGGGGAGAAAATAAGGTTAAAAACTCATGGGTTGAGATAAAGGCAGTTTAATGAAAGAAAGCAAAGGGTGCACAGTCCTACTGTAGACTGATTCAGGCAACACTGCAACAGGTGTCTTCTCTCATATATTGTTGGAACCTGTGTTGCCTCCAAACTCAATCACATCCATTTCCCAGAACAGGAAAACAAGCATTAATGAGTAGTAGGGAAGTCAGGTAAAGTGTGATCAATAAGTGCACATTTGAGAGGCTTAAAGTGTGATGTAGTTGTTTGGCTGTGGGTCTTGCATGCCCGTTTGATCTTTACTTCTCTAATGTTTTCTTCTTGCTCTTTAGCTCAGGAATGTTAGTGTTAGCCAATTCCCCTCTCAACACTACAGACCTACTTTTGTGTTAGCTGCTTTATAGGTTCTGAGATAATTTTGTAAGGTACTTTTTCCATTTTGGCCCAGCTCAGGCGTTATGGTGTTCTGGTGTTTTCTCACCAGTGGCACATGCTCAGAACTTTCTAGATTTTAAAGCCTTTTGGACCATGACCCAGGTACCAAGTGGTAGGGAGGTCAACTGATCATCATTTTCATTTCCAGGAAATAAGAAAGGGAGTAGGACTTGGGCATGCCAAGGGGATGCCTTGGTGCTCTGGTCCACTCCAGAAGGTGATTGTTATTATTGTCCCCATTCTCCTCTCAACACTACAGATCTAGTTTTGTGTTCACTGCTTTATAGGGTCTGGAGATAATTTTGTAAGGTACTTTTCCCATTTTGACCCAACTCAGTCAATATGATGTTCTGGTGTTTTTCCACCAGTTGCACATGCTCAGAACTTTCTAGATTTTAGAGCCTTTTGGACCATGACCCAGGTACCACTGTACCAGGTTGTAAGAATGTCAACTGATCATCATTTTCATTTGCAGGAGATAAGAAAGGGAGTAGGAGTCAGGCATGCTGAGGGGATGCCTTGGTGCTCTGGTCCACTCCTTAAGGTAATTGTCATTATTGTTGCCAAAGAATAAGGGAGGCAGGGCCGGTGATGTTAAGGGGATGTTTTTATGCTCTGGCATACTGCCTTTAACAGTACTTGACTTTCCAGGGGATTGTTGTGTGACCCAGGGCACAGAATCACACCCTTGACCAAGTTGCCCATGAGTAGGGGAGAATTGTACCACCACAAACCCAAGCCTACACGCAGACATGATGTATCTCCTTTTGGTCTCTTGCTACCCAGTGACTCTCCCGCAGGCTCCTGCTGTATTGGTGCTCAAAATGCTGACACTGAAAATTATTCCAGCACAACAGTTTTTCATCTTGACCCAAAATAACTGTGGGCATTCTCTTTACATCTGCTTGCGGGCATTGGGATATTTCCCCTGGCCCCATTTTTCCTGAGCAAATGCTGTCTTGTGGGACTAGCTGTTTGGAAGAGGAGGCATCCCAAATCGCAGTTTATATAAACTACGTCTTCATCAGCCAGATGTGCATTAATGATGCCTGTGGATGAAGTTTCAGCATGCTTATCTGATGGCTTCTCCTGGGGCTTGCACGAAAACGACTTGGAAACGGAACATTTGCAAAGAAGCGGATGCTGGCAAAAGAAAGCATTGCAATGAGATATAAAATATGTGCACTGTAATTTGTAGAGGCAACTAGCTTCTGGAAAACTTGACCTCTGGCCAGCAGAGGACAGAAACACATCCAATGAGACCACCGAAGCAGCAATTGGTACCCAGTGGGACAGAGATGGAAGGACTAATTATATTTTTGCAGCTGTTACACCAATGCTGTAAGCATGGTGGTGACAAATGGCTTTGTGGTGGACAGCATAGTGGTTAGTACTGGAGAAAAGTGAGTCTGCCCTGTGGTGGGACTGCTTATGTGCTATTAGCATTATAAAGCAGGACTGCAAGGGTGGGTTTTCCCTTTAAGGGTCATTGCTGGTATGCAGTTTCCCACTGTTAATCCACAGTTGGAGAAACAGTTCTCATTAAGGTGTTGACAGATGATATTCCTGTGATTCACTCCATAGTAGGAGAGAGAGAGAGAGAGAGAAAGATTCTTGCTCCTTTCTTTCTCAAAATATGTCCTCATCATGTGATGGGACCCATGCTGCGTTTTCATGGAGGTTTGGCAGTTACCTGATCCCCCACACTTTGAAACAACCCAGGCTAGAACTCAGTCAGCTGGAAGTAAATAAATGAAGCTTTATATTTACAGCTTTGCACAATATACAAGCAGACATTTAAAATATATAAGAAATATGTACAGATATATACAGTGAAAAGGTAATACAGATACACCACAGCCCTCCCAGAGATCAGAGTCCCTAAGAGGGGCTTCCAACCACCCTACCACCTTCCCCCCACTTCCCAATCTTATCTCACTATCTGTCTTACATGCCAGGTAAGCGAAGGTAGATCAGCCAGGGGGCTTAGCAGCAGGAAACTGGCTAGTGAAGTTACACAGATCCAGCTAAGAAAGGCAGGGAGAGAGAGATGCAGCAACGAGCATAGCTCAGACAGCTCTGTCTTATCTGTGTTTTGGGTTCTAACTTTATACAGTGAAGTAGAACCACCAATGTTTTCCTTTCTCAGCCTATGACCTATTTTCTCATTAAAATCCTCCAATTAGTTCAAACCAGCACAGCTCTGTAGTATGTAGCTTTTGGTCCTAGCCTCTGAAAGATGCAGCAGCCTGGGGTTTCTATCTTCACCTGCCTCTGTGAATGTTTTATTTCTATATCCAACTGTACCTCCCTACCAGCAGGCAAAAACTTTGGCTTCACAAGACCATACCCTCCCCTCTCTGTCATCTGGGGGGCATGGGCCAGCCATCAGCTGACCGCGAGGAGTGTCTGTATCCTTGAAGCATTGCAAGCCTCATCGTTGTTTCTTTTATCTGTGGCAAGAGCTGTTTTCTTTCACCTTAACTTCATTCTGACGAGGAAAATTAGTTGTGATTTATTCAGCGTCAATTGATTTAGATTCTCTGCTCTCATTTCTTATTTACAGGTTGCACAGCCGTTTCCTGCATGTGAATCAGATATTGCATGCAAACATGGGTGGCATGTAAAATGGGTCCTTAGTAAGGTGGTAAAAGAAGCCTTTCTGGTGCTACAAAGGAGAAGCCTGGGAGACTTTGAGCATTCTGGTCAGCAGCTCCCTTACATATCAGTGACTCACTCTGTCTCCTTCACTCTTTCATTTGGCCAGTCACTGACATGATCTATCCATCTCAAGGTGCATTTTGCTCGTCTTGTTTTCTTATTGGTAGCTTTGGACTGATTTAAACAAAAATAGACATACATTATTTAGTATTATTGTCAGATACATTATGGTGGCAGCAGAAGACTCCAGGCAAGAGTATAACCTCATTCTGCTGTTTGAACGAGGAGGAAAACACTCCTTACCCTGCATGGGTTACAATTGAGAGATTGTACATTTTGCAGCAAAGAAGATAGATTAAAAGAGATCTAATAGTTTCTGGATAAGGATATTGGAGTGTCCTAATTTACCATAAGAGTCATCAGCAGTGTAGTTGTTAATGCAGGGAAAGTTATGAGGGCATGGAAGATATATAGTGTGGATCCTGTCTGCAAGAGCCATCATCTCTTGATGTAAGTCAAATGCCACTTGTGTCTTCCCAGTGATATAAGATTATGTGAACTAGGGAATGGAATAATAGATAGGAGGAAAGCATAGCTGGAGGCAGATGTTTGAACACAAATCATCCCTCTAGGCTGATGCATTATTGCGGGGGTTCATGGACTGGTGCATTGACATTATTTATGCAGAACTTCTGGCCACATTCCCTTTGTGCAATATTAGAAGCAATACATTACAGAATGGAGAATGTCTTCTGCTTCCCCAGACCTTTCTGTCGTGTTCCCATGTAACCTTTTAGATGTATATCACAATTACCAGGAGCAGTATATTTCTCATAACTTGGAACCTACGTACAACATCTGGTCACTTCACTGGCCACATTCCCAACTACTGCAGGCTTGGGCAATGGCAAAACTCAAAATCTTGCCTGGTGTGCTGGTTTGAGGCTAGGGAGAATATTTTAATAAGAGAAATTAGATTATAGGCTGTGGAAAAAAAAAAACCAATGGGGATGTCCATATCACTTGTAAGTTTACGGAATCATAGAATCAGTCAGGGTTGGAAGGGACCACAAGGATCATCTAGTTCCAACCCCACTGCCATGGGCAGGGACACCCTACCCTAGATTAGGCTGGACAGAGATGTACAAAAGCAAGGACATAAACATAGATAGGACAGAGTCGCTCTGTGTCTGAGCTCTGCCTGTTGGTCTCTCCCTCTCCTTGGCTTCTACCTGGGTCTGTCTACCCCAACTGTGGTGGTTTGGGAGTTATCCACTCCCTTCTTCCCCCTCCCCCCACCCCCTTTTGAAATCACCCAGACTAGACTAGGCTCGCTGGAAGTTAATGAATGAAGCTTTATATTCACAGCTTTGCACGATATACAAGCAGGTATTTACACTATATTACAGATATTTATAGGTATACACAGTAAAAAAGATAATAGAGAAACACCACACCCCTCCCAGAGATCAGAGTCCCCAAGAGGGGTTCCCAACCACCCTACCACCTTCCCTCACCCACCAATCTTATCCCAGAATCTGTCTTATGTGCCAGGTAAGCAGGGAAGATCAGCCATGGGGGTTAGAAGCAGAAGTTGATTAATAGGGTTACGCAGATCCAGCTGAAAGGCAAAGGAAGGCAGAGACCAACAGCCCAGAGCTCAGACCCAAGCAGCTCTGTCTTACCTGTGTTTGTGTCCTTACTTTAGAATCAGCAAGCCTATGAGTGAAGGAGACATCACCAATGTTTTCCTCTCTCAGCCTATAATCTAATTTCTCTTATTAAAATATTCCAATTAACCTCAAACCAGCACACCAACTAATCGATTCTGCTTCTAACCCCCCTTGCCAATCTCTCTGATTTTACCTTGCACATAAGGCAGATTCTGGGATAAGATTTGGAGGTGGGGGAAGGTGGAAGGGTGGTTGGAAACCCACTATTGGGCACTCTGATTTCTGGGAGAGGGGTATTGTGTTTCTCTATTACCTTTTTAATGTATATAGCTGTAAATGTTTGTAATATATTGTAAATATCTGTTTGTATATTGTGCTAAGCTGTGAATATAAAGCTTCATTCCTTCACTTCCAGGTAGCTGAGTCCAGTCTGGGTGAATTCAAATGTTTTGGAGGGGCAGGTGACTTCCAAACCATCACACCTGGTCTCTACTAATTGCATGTTAGATTTTGATTTTTTTTTTTCCCTTAAACATTGTGTATCCTAATTTTGTTGCAGAGTGTTGGAAAGTGTTTGGTAATTTGTAAGGGTATGCTGTGTGAAACAGATGTTCAATAGATTCTGTGTGTCTGCAACTGCACTAATAAATTAGATGTTCATCTGGCTGTTCTCTGGGTGCAAGGTCAGCAGGCATGGAACAACCCTTCTGCATACTGTCTGACCATTTTAAACTTTGCAAAATGAAAGGAGCACACATGCTGCCTACTGGTGGAGATGATTGCTGTCTCATGTTAACTCCCAGACTGTAGGTGATAGAGTGCCAACAGCCTGGGGTAGTCTGCTCTTCTTGTGGTACAGTATAATTGGTGAATCCGTTCACAATAACTGCATTTTTCACTTGTTCTAATGACCAGTATTTATAAAATGAAAAAGGGAGTGGAAGAATCCTGGAATCATAGAATCACAGAATGTCAGGGGCTGGAAAGGACATCGAAGGCTCATCCAGTCCAACCCCCCTGCCAGAGCAGGATCACCTTTACACAGGAATGTGTCCAGGCAGGTTTTGGGTATCTCCAGATAGGAAGACTTCACAACCATTCTTGGGCAGCTTGTTCCAGGGCTCTGTCACCCTCACAGTGAAAAAAATTTCACCTTATGTTTACACTAAACTTCCTATGCATCAGCTTCCACCCATTGCCCCTTGTCCTGTCATTGGGCATCACCAAGCAGAGCCTGGCTCCAGCCTCCTGGCACTCATCCTTTACATATTTATAAACACTGATGAGGTTACCCTTTAGGCTCCTCTTCTCCAGGAAGCAGAGCCCCAGCTCCCTCAGTCTCTCCTCATAAGAGAGATTTTCCATTCCCTTCATCGTCTTTGTGGCTCTGTGCTGGACTCTCTCAAGCAGTTCTATGTCCCTCTTGAACTGGGGAGCAGAGGCAGAACTGGACATGGTACTCCAGATGCAGCCTCACCAGGGCAGAGCCAAAAAGAGAGTTAAGAGAAAAGAAGCTTCATAATCTTGTAATCCATGTCATTTTTTAAGAGGATAATGGAATTTGGTAGACTTGTTTGTTGTTGGTTGTTTGGGCATTTTTGGTTTAAATAATTTTTTTTTTTGTAGAGGCTTTTTTAGCATGGAATGTGCTGTGAGCTGGAGCTGCCTCTGTGAGCTGTGTGAAGTGAGTGAGAAGTCTGGTGTTGCTTCAGTTTCACAAGTTTGTCAGTATCTGGGACAAGGCTTTTCCTGAAATGAGAATGATAATTAGTGATCTGAGATCTAAGTATGTTCTGAGGTTGCAACTCAGAGAGGTTTATTAGCAGAGTGAGCGTACTGTCAGATGCAGTCTGGCAGCGTGAGGGTCTGCAAACATGGTAATGCTCAGAGAATTCAGAGAATTCCTGCTTTGGATGGGAACAGCATACTTCAATCTTCTGTGGGTAAGCCACAGATAGTAGCAGTGCTTGAACTGAAAATAGTGGCAACAAAAGGAAAGAAAGGAACATCAGTCACACAGAGCTCAAATATCAGATGTTGCTGCTCTATCAGGTTGTTACAGATGAGAAATGCAGCAATGCTCCTTTGAAAGACTCTGCCACAGACTTGCTGTTGGTGATGCTTTATCAGGGAACCACAGAGGAGCTGTCTCAGCTCTAAGGAAGGTTGTATGTCTGCTTCTGTCTTGATGAGTTCATGAAGAGCAAGGAGGCACTGCCTCTAGAGGTGGAGAGGCAGGTGGAGAGGCAGAACTGCCTCTAGAGGTGGAGAGGCAGAATACTTTGAAATTCTGTGGTTCTGTAGCAAAGGATTCTGAGATAATCCAACTGTTTGAAACCAGTGTGATGAATTGTCAAAGAAAAGGAAAAGGAAAAGCACACAAGTCCTCAAGTGAGTCTTCAACTGCTCTGCAGGATTAGTTGACATCTTGCTGTATTAGCAGGTGGCTTGATACCATTTTAATAGGATTGGCAGCGGTGACAAATCACCTTGGCTCCAACACTGAACACTGTGGATGTTGCAGCAGAGTGTTTCTGTGATGTACCCTCCATCCTCAAGGTCAGAGCAACCAGTCCTGTTTAATATCTTTGTTGATAATCTGGATGAGGGGATTGAGTCCACCATTAGTAAGTTTGCGGGTGGCACCAAGTTGGGAGCAGGTGTGGATCTGTTAGAAGGTAGGAGAGCTCTGCAAGAGGGACCTGAACAGGCTGGACAGATGGGCACAGTCCAATGCCATGAGTTTTAACAAGGCCAAGTGCCAGGCAGCACTACAGGCTGGGGATAGAGTGGCTGGAGAGCAGCCAGGCAGAGAGGGACCTGGGGGGACTGGTCAACAGGTGACTAAACATGAGCCAGCAGTGTGCCCAGGTGGCCAAGAATGCCAATGGCATCCTGTCCTGGATCAGGACTAGTGTGGCCAGCAGGACAGGGAGGTCATTCTTCCCCTGTACTCAGCATTGGTCAGGCCACAACTTGAGTACTGTGTCCAGTTCTGGTACCCTCAATTTAAGAGAGATGTTCAGGTGCTTGAACGTGTCTAGAGAAGGGCACCAAGGCTGATAAGGGGCCTGGAGCACAGCCCTGTGAGGAAAGGCTGGGAGAGCTGGGGATGTTCAGCATGGAGAAGAAAAGGCTCAGGGGAAACCTCATTGCTGTCTGCAACTACCTGAAAGAAGGTTGTAGCCAGGTGGGGGTTGGTCTCTTCTCCCAGGCACCCAGTGACAGAAGAGGACATAGTCTCAAATTGCACCAGGGCAGGTTTAGGCTGAACATTTGGAAGAAGTTCTTCATGGAAAGAGTGATTGGCATTGGAATGGGCTGTCCATGGAGGTGGTGGAGTTGCCATGCCTGGAGGTGTTTAAGAGGAGGTTGGATGAGGCACTTAGTCCATGGTTTAGTTAGTTGTGTTAGTTAATTAGAAGGGTTAGGTGATAGGTTGGACTCGACAATCCTAGAAGTCTTTTCCAACCTGGTTAGTTCTGTGATTGATGAGGCCCTTCAGCTGCATTTGCCTGCTTCCTGCATTAGCAGGAAGGTTCAGTCTGAATTTTAAAGGACCCTGCATAAAAAAAAAAAAAAAAGGCTGTTAAAAATTAGGACTTACCCCCCCCCCCGCNAAATTCTGGCCAGCACTATCTGAATGACACACCGCATAGTTTTGTGATCATAATGACAACCAAAGAAAGTGAGATGAAACAGACCAGAGAGTGACAGTGTGAAAAGGAGAAGCTGACTAATTAGTTTGAATGCTCAAGCAAAACCAAACCAAAACAAAACAAAACCAAACCCCAACCTAACCAACCAAAAAAACCCAAAACCCAAACCAAACCCCCCATAACCCAAACAAGATAATCATACCCCTTCAAGAATACTGTTTATGGCTCAACTAGACATTTGTATCATGTTAATGACATAAAGGCATTGCTGGCACACGTGACAAGTACTGCAGCTTTGGGGGTAAGAAGTGGGACTTAAAAAAAAAGAAAATATTTTAACCACTACTAACCCTTTAACCAGTGCCAAGTGGCATCCCTCAGGGGTCAGTGCTGGCACCAGTGCTGTTTAGTATCTTTGTCAGTGACATGGACAGAGGAATCAGTGCACCCTCAGCAAGTTTGCAGATGGCACCAAGCTGTGTGGCACAGTTGACTTGCTGGAGGGCAGGGATCCATCCAGAGGGACCTGGACAGGCTGGAGAGGTGGGCCCAGGCCAACCTCATGACATCCAACAAGGCCAAGTGTAAGGTTCTGCACCTGGGTCGGTGCAACCCCAAGAACAACCCCAGGCTGGGTGGGGAATGGCTGGAGAGCAGCCCTGAGGAAAAGGGCTCAACATGAGCCTGCAGTGTGAGTGTAGCCCAGACAGCAACTGTGTGCTGGACTGCATTAAAAGGAGCGTTGCCAGCAGGGCAAGGGAGGGGATTATACTCCTTTACTCTGCTCTTGTCAGACCTTACCTGCAGTACTGTGTGCAGTTCTGGAGCCCCTAACCCAAGAAAGACATGGAACTGTTGGAGAGAGTCCAGAGGAGGGCCACAAAGATGCTCAGAGGGCTGGAGCAGCTCTGCTATGAGGACAGGCTACAAGAGTTGGGGCTCTGCAAACTGGAGAAGAGAAGGCTTTGAGGAGACCTTATAGTAGCCTTCCAGTATCTGAAAGGGGCCTACAAGAATGCTGGGAAGGGACAATTCACAAGGTCTTATAGTGACAGGAGAAGGAGTAATGGATTTAAACTGGCAGAGGGGAGATTTGAATGGGATGTTAGGAAGAAGTTCTTTCCAGTGAGGGTGGTGAGACACTGGCACAGGTTGCCCAGGGAGGTTGTGGCTGCTCCCTGCCTGGAAGTGTTCAAGGCCAGGCTGGATGAGGCCTTGAGCGACCTGATCTAGTGGGAGGTGTCCCTGCCGATGGCACAGGGAGGTTGGAACTGGATGATCTTTGAGGTCTCTTCCAACCTAAACCATTCTATGATTCTAAGATTCTATGTGCAGGTGTCAATTTGCTGTGTAGAAAAAAGACGTATATAAATGATACAGAAAATTGTTTTGTAATTTTTTTTTAAATTATTTTTAATTCATTAAAGTAGTTGTCAACCTTTACAGAACAAAAGTTGGGGTCTACAAAAAATGCTCACAGATAAAATTTGTGTCTTGTTTCTGCTTCCACAGCTGGCATAAAATAAATGTTTGATTTCATATGGTGCTCCGCACACTATAGGAAGATCCTTCCCTTTGACCAGTAAATATGCATCTTACAAATATGCCTTTCTCTTCTGTCAGCCTGGACACATCCTCTCAGCAGAAGTGCAACACTGCCACCCCATCTTTCTTTTTAATCTTAATATTTAATGATGGAAATGTATTTAGGGATGCTGCTTCCATTACTGCCAGAAGTGACAGAGCAAACGGAATATTAAGAGAGCGTGGGAAGAGGTCCTTCAGCAGCTGATATCTGCTGAGTAATAGCTGCAGGCATGAGGGGAATTAAAAGCTTATCCTCTAAGCATGAAAGGAAGAAAACTGCAGTGCAAAGGTCAAGTCAGCGTTTTATCATTTGTCATTAAGGTGAACTGTTTTTTTTCAAATCCATGTCCTCTGAAGTTTTCTATGTGCCATCTGTTGTCTGTGTGGCACTACGTGGCAACAGTGGCAGTATCTAACGATTTGTGTCTTCAAGGAAGTTTAGATAGCAGGAGGGGGGCGGGGGGAAAGTGTGTGTTGTGGTTGATGGAAATGGCCACGGTTCCACTGATGTCAAAGAGCAAGCTCTCAGGTGGCAGGGCAGATTTACCTGAGCTGGGGATCTGTACCAGCCTGTGTTGTAATAATTGACAATCCTGACTGAAAACTAGTGAGGGCTAAACTTACAAATTCCAAATGTGAACTGCAGAATTGAAGTCCTGGTTCGGGAGGCTTCAGATGAACTTGGCCCAAATCACAGTAATCATAGAATGGTTTGGGTTGGAAGACACCTCAAAGATCATCCAGTTCCAACCCCCTGCCATAGACAGGGACACCTCTCACTAAGGCCTCATACAACCTGGACTTTAACACCTCCAGGGAGGGAGCAGCCACAACCTCCCTGGGCAACCTGTGCCAGTGTTTCACCACCCTCACTGTAAAGAACTTCTTCCTAACATCCTGTTAAAATCTCCCCTCTGCCAGCTTAAACTCATTCCTCCTCGTCCTGTCATTACAAGACCTTGTGAATTGTCCCTTCCCAGCATGCTTGTAGGCCCCCTTCAGATATTGGAAGGTTACTATAAGGTCTCCCTGAAGCCTTCTCTTCTCCAGGCTGCAAAGCCCAAACCCTCTCAGCCTGTCCTCATAGCAGAGCTGCTCCAGCCCTCTGAGCATCTTCATGGCTGTCCTCTGGACTTGCTCCAACAGTTCCACATCCTTCTTGTGCTGAGGGCTCCAGAACTGCACACACTACTCCAGGTGGGGTCTGAGAAGAGCAGAGTAAAGGGGGGAGAATCCCCTCCCTTGCCCTGCTGTGCATACTTCTCTTAATGCAGTCCAGTGCTGTTCCAAAGGTGCATATCTTTGCTGGAATAACTGTTTTACACTCAGTCTGAGAGCACATTCTTCCTGTGTTATCTAATTAACACAAGTTTAGTGGGAGATTTATGGCTTCTTTGGTTGAATGCTAATAAAGTATGGTAGAGGAAAGTCTTCTTCTGATTTTAATTTATTTAAAAAATATTTTTCTTTATAGTTAAAATTCTCCAGACTTAACCCCACTGTTCAGCCTTCTGTGACCAACAGAGTTTAGCCGTTGTAATATATCAGCTAAATTAACACTAGCTCAAGTAATACATTTCAGATGTTAATCACATCAAATCCACAGGCTAAATGGGGGGAAAAAGACATTAGGGACAGGCCTACAGCTACAGAAAAAGGCTGCACTGAATCATTAATGGACTAAACATCAGGTCTGAAATAACAATGCTTCTCGGACTCATAATCCCAGAGGGACCAACAATCTTTCATCCTTCCAGAACAAATATACTGAGAACTCAGTAGTTTGCTATGCCTCAGTCTTCAGCATTAGAATTTAAATATCAAGATCTTGTGTTTCCTATGAACAGTAAAAAAATCTTACAGCAAGAATGGGGTTTAACCCATCCAGTGTGCTGTTGCTTTCATCATTTTTTTTTTATCTATCTACCTTTCACTTCTGATTTTTCAGTGATGTGCTAAGTATACAACAGGAAGGACATGGGAACTGTGAGCATGAAGCAGGAATTCCAGACTAAGGGCAGTGCTGGCAGCTGTTTTACTGCAAAAACTGAAATAACACTGCATACAAACAGAGGTTAATTACTCTGTTAAACCACTTTAGGGAGCATGTTGATATTTTTGTTCCATGCTTATACAAAGTTGTTTTTATTGACTAATAGGTGTCACCCCAGCTTTACCTCCACAGCATGGCTTTGGGTTTTTTTGAGGGAACTCCAGACTTGATTTCTGTCAACATGCAAAGGTTTCCACAGTCTCTTAACATGGACACAAATAACAGATGCAAACACATATGCAGTCCCTAATACACAGGACTGCATCTGAATCTCCTAGCTCAGCACCTTTCCCCATTGCTGAATTGATTGTGGGCAATGAAGTAGGAATTATAAAATATGTACTTATTTTATTTCCAAAAAGCCCTGCCCACAAACTGTGTACAAACCAGTTAAATCTGGGTTCTAATTAGGTTGGGAAAATTTTCATTAGTTTAGCAGAATTAGAACACTGGAAAAGCTTAACCACAAACTGACTTTGCCCCACTTGTAAACAGGCAGACCAGAGCCCTAGGCAAAGTCTGTTTTACTCACAGCAGTGGAGTAGAATTTAGAGAGAGTCCCTGGCTCCTCTGTGGCAGTGATCAGGCAGATATTCCCTGACTCTAGCAGGGTGCTGGGAAAGAGGCAGACAAGCTCTGACCTGATCCTGGTTCCTCTTGGCATGGAGGTTTGCAGAGGTGTGGGCAGGATCTCTTGCAGGTGTGCAAAGAGCACAATGTCGGTGGCACTTCTCACCATGGCGTGAGGCACTTACATGCCTTCTCCTGGGAAACTTGAGGTTTCCAGGTCATTCAAGCCAAACCCAGGGCTAAGCTGGTCTGAAGCACAAGGCAGAGCAGAACAGGTTTTCCAAGCTGAGCAGTCCACAGAGCAGAATTTAGAGCAGAGCAGCACACAGTGAAGTAGAGCAGTGAGGCAGAGGCAGCACAGAGCAGCACTACTGCTTGCAGCTTAGCTCCATTTATATTATTTGCCCGAGTGCAATGGCTCCTTTGGCCACAGAGATTCACCAGTCAGAATGGCATTTGCAAAGCTGACCATATTAGGTGAACTTAGGACTTGCTTACCCTTATTTGGACAAGACACTAACAAGTACCTGAACACCTGTGGGTACCTGTTTGTCACTTTGGGAGGAGACATAATGACCCAAGCTTTTCTCTTCCTCCCACCCTTGCTTCCCCCATCAGCAGAAGGGTGGGGCAAGCCAGGACATGTTTTAGGCCTATTAGCCTTCCTTAGGCCCTATTGCTTAGGGCCATATTAAGGTCAGTGGAAAATGGTAGCTGTTACAGTTCTACACTTGGGCTGAGGGAACAGAGTAAGGTTCTTAATGGGATGCTTTTGTCAGGTTCTTTTCCTGACCTCAGCTTCCTGTCATGTCCACTAAGGCCAGTTATTAGTGTCTTTTCTCTTTGTATCCAGCCTCTCTATTTAACCTACTTTAAAACTTTCAGTGACCATTTCCATGCTAATGATTCATAAGTCTGCCTGTAGTGAATCCCTCATCTCATCTGGTTTTATTGACTTGGATCCAGGGAAGTACTTAAGCACATGCTTAGCTTTGAGTTTATTGACATTCCAAACTAGAGACCAACATCACACTTTGGATAGCTGTCACAATAATAACTAGTTTTATTATTGAAATTGCCATGTTTTGCACTGTAAGGTTGGCACAACTATCAGATTAGTATTGACCTTTCTAAACAAGGGATGTTGGAAAGTCATTCAGCTCATAAGTGATTTCTGAAAAACTGAAGAAATAAACAACATGAGTAAAATTTAAATGAGTTACATACACCTGGATGTCATATCTTAGTAGTGTACCCAATACACTAATCTACAAGCAGGAGAGTGTGAGATGGTATTTTGAAAATTAACATAGTTTATTAGTTTTGTTATTCAGAAACTCTCTCCCAAGCAGTGTTTTAATAACAATCAGTTCTTCGCATGGTCATGAAAACTGTGTACAGAGAGAGATAAACAGAGAGTCTGGAACACTTAAGAAATGTAATTACCAACAATATAACAAACATTAAACTTGAAACTAGAAAAAAGATTCTTAGTTTCTTTGTACCTCTTGCCCACCAGGGGACTTGAAAGGCTCCTTTCTGCTGCTAAGGCAGAAGGTATTAAGATTCACTTAAGGATTTACAGAATATTACTAAAGATTTCCTAAGAGGCTTTTGAGTGTCTACTCACAAAGTAGTCTCTCCAGATTTCTGGGGCTGCATTACAGTATCAGACAGTACCCAAAGCACATGGAGGGGTGACTGTCAGCTTTATTCAAAGCCATTAGAGTCTTTGCAATTTTCTCAGATGCATTTCTCAGGAAGCTAGGGCTCTAGCACAGTCTCTGACCTGGTTCTTCTTGACTCCCAACAGCTGGAAACTTGTGGAGGAGCAGGCAGGATGTAGTAGCACAGAGAGCACATTGAGGCAGAAGCAACCATGGCAGTAGCAGCCCCTTCTGTTACCTCCTCCTTGCTTTTATCCACGCAGCCCAAGTCTAATGGGCCTTTGGACACAAGATAGCCAATAAGAATGTCAATTAGCCAAGTCCCACCATGTTAGGTGAAACCAGGGCGTTGGTTTTCCTTTCCCATAGTTGCTTCCCCCAGCACAAAAGAGGAGGAGGAGAACATGTCTGGACAAGACAGGACATGTTCAGGCCTACTTAGACCCACCATGACAGGGAAAGTCATTCAGCACATAAGTGATTTCTGAAGAACTGAAGAAATAAACAACATGAGTAATTTTTAAATGAGTTACATACACCTGGATGTCATGTATTAGTAGTGTATCCAATACGCAAATCTACAAGCAGGAGAGTGCATTTATAAAACCTGGTATTATAAAAGCTGGCATTAAATAGCCTGTTCTGCATACTAAATGTGGAAGCCTGCTGCCCAGGGAGGTTGTGGAGTCTCCCTCTCTGGAGATATTCAAGAACCATCTGGATGCATTCCTGTGTGATCTGCACAAGGTGATCCTGGCAGGGGGGCTGGACCAGATGATCTTTCGTGGTCCCTTCCAGCCCCTGACATTCTATGACTCTATGGTATGATGAAATATCTGTGTTTGTTCTGATGTAGCCATATGACATGTATGCATCCACCCAGCCATCTCTATATCGTAAACCATCATATTAAAAATGTGGATGGAGAATAGAATCCTTTTTGATCCCTCAGGTATTTTAACTGCTTGACTAAAATGGTGAGAATTGTATGAGCAAGACTCTTATGCCCATCTGTCTTCACACTAGGAGTACCATAGCAGCTCGTGTCTTGTCTGTTGGTTATTTGGTAAATGTCAGCAGTATAATTGGTCTATAGGAATTGAGCTACTGCTTGTAATATTCTGTGCACCGTTATGTGTACCATGAAAAGATGCCAATGTAGGCTGGGGCATTTATAATTGGGAGGACATTTTCAAAGTGAACTTAGCTGAAGTGTTCCTTAACTAAAGGAGAAAGGAAAAGTAGAAAATAACTTCAGACAAAATGTTCCTTAGGCACAGATAGGATCTTTATTTGACCATATAAGGCAAGACCTAAATTTGAACACAGCCTTCATATGAGCATGAGAGCCAGGAACAGATTGGCTTCCTGGCGAAAAGTGAGTGAATTGCTTCAGCAGCCTCTCCTCATTATGTTGTTCCTGATGCTGTAAACTTTGTTATAGTGCTAATTGCTGCTCCTCGATTCTTAAGTCTTCTCAACATTGGGTCAAGAGTAGACATCAGCTCAGACTGAACCGTATGGGACTTCTCATCCTCATGACTTTAACAAGGTGCAAAATCTGAACTGAAGTAACCTTCTTCCTTACCATCTGATTTAAAAGGTGAAGCAAAAGCTAAGGTTGAATTCTAAGTTACAGTAGATAGATTCAAACCATTTTGGAACTGTTCTTAGGAACAAACACTAGACTAGCATTAGTAAGTTGTACTGGTATTTCTGAATTCTGGAGAATTCTGGAGAATCCTGAATTCGAGGAGACCTTATAGTAGCCTTCGAATATCTGAAGGGGGCCTACAGGAGGGCTGGGGAGGGACTATTCACAAGGTCTTGTAATGACAGGATGAGGGGTAATGGGTTTAAGCTGGCAGAGGGGAGATTTAAATGGGATGTTAGAAGGAAGTTCTGTCCGGTGAGGGTGGTGAGACACTGGCACAGGTTGCCCAGGGAGGTTGTGGCTGCTCCCTCCCTGGAGGTGTTCAAGGCCAGGTTGGATGAGGCCTTGAGCGACCTGTTCTAGTGGGAGGTGTCCCTGCCTGTGCTGGGGGGTTGGAACTGAATGATCTTTGAGGTCTCTTCCAACATAAATCATGCTATGATTCTATGATTCTGTATTTACAACCAGATACTGGCTGTTGACCTGAATTTTACATCTAACCTCAATTCTCCTAATCATTGAAATAAAAAAGCTCAATTCCAGACGCCTCTGAACATTCAGAGCTTTGTGGCTTTTTTTTTCTGCTCAAAATCTTAATATGTCAAGATGCAAAAGTGTGAGGTTGGAAGGCAAAAGTGATCACTGACAGCTAAACATAGCAGCCAAACAACTGCATGTATTTGAATGTTGAATCTATACTGTGATGCTAACAGATTCAGAAAATATGAAATATTGGCAGAATATAAGCTGAATATAGGCCAAATTGAAAGGATATTGGAAATCATTCTGAAGTAATCTTCCTACTGGCTAAAAGAAGAAAGCTGAGTGACAGAGCTTTCCACCTGCCCTTGGAGTTTGGCTGTTCCCTCCTCTATTTGTCCTGATGATTAACAGGAGCTAGAGTGGTTCTGCAACCCTTCGTGCACTGGAGACACACACACTTACTCTCTTATCTAGCTGGATACTCTTCAGTCAGAGAATATGTAAGTTATACCATTTCATATCCTGAATAGAGGTGGCTGATAACAGGTGGAAGAAGGGCCAGGTTGTATTACCACACTAGAAATTTGGGCCAGGTAGTAAGTTGCTGGGGTCACCTTTCACATGCAGGACTGGAACAACAGAGTACACTAATATGATGAATAAAGTTGAACCCTTTATTAGCGACAGGATAGTACTTTTATAATGTTTGCTTATCAGACTAAAGCAACGTGCCTAAATTCTGATTGGTAACACAAGCTCTGCAGGACGCTGTCCATGCTAATCAGAAACATACTAATTGGTTGGCGTAATTAAGCACGGTCCCATTCATTAATATTCGTGGTAACCTGTTATTCTCTAACCAGATGTTTCACTATCTCTTACTCTTGTGGGAGGTAGCTGCCATGTTATGGGAGCCAGTGGCCCATGCTAAACTGTTTTTCCCCAACCACGTGAGAACCAAGGCTGGGTTCCTCATTATCTCACATCCTGCAGTAGGTAGTGTTAGGGTTTCCTTGTAAATAATGTCATCTGAAAGGTGTGATGTGGAGACTAACCCTATTGGCCAAACTTTCCCATTAATCAAAGGAGAGTGGAAGACACCTGAAGAGAGTTATGTCTGCAGGACCACTGGGGATGCTTCTCTTTTGACTGTAGAGGACAGTTTAGACTGGAGAGCTGACAGGCAAGGCAAGCCACATTCCCAGTGACAGTGGCAAACCTCCTAGAGAAGTCTGTGACATGATTAAAAAATGGAAGCAAGTGTCCAGAATCTTAAACGCAGCACTGTTCTTTATTTTTAAAGGTGAATGCTTGGTGATGTAGAAGGCTGGAAAAAGCAACTGATGTCATTTACCTGGACCTGAGCAAAGCCTTTGACACTCTCCCGCACCACATCCTGGTCTCCAAGCTGGTGAAACATGGGTTTGATGGGTGGACCACCACATGGATAAAGAACTGGCTTGATGGCTGCACCCAAAGAGTGGCTGTCAATGGCTCCATGTCCAAGTGGAGACCAGTGACAAGCAGAGTCCCTCAGGGATCAGTCCTGGGACCAGTCTTGTTCAACATCTTTGTGGGTGACATGGACAAAGGCATTGAGTGCAGCCTCAGCAAGTTTGCTGAGCACCCCAAGCTGTGTGGTGCAGCAGACAGGCTGGAGGGCAGGGATGGCATCCAGAGGGATGTGGATAGGCTGCAGAGGTGGGCACAGGCCAACCTCATGAGGTTCAACAAGGCCAAGTGCAAGGGCCTGCATGTGGGTCAAGGCAATCCCAAGCAGAAATACAGGTTGGGCAGTGACTGCCTTGAGAGCAGCCCTGAGGAGAAGGACTTGGGGGTGCTGGTGGACAAGAAGCTCAACATGAGGCAGAAATGTGCACTTGCGGCCCAGAAAGCCGAGCAGATCCTGGGCTGCATCAGGAGAAGTGTAGAAAGCAGGTCAAGGGAGGTGATTCTCTCCCTCTACTCCGCACTGGTGAGACCCCACCTGGAGTACTGCATCCAGTTCTGGAGCCCCTGTTACAAGAGGGATATGGACATGCTGGAGCATGTACAGAGAAGGGCCACGAGGATGATCAGAGGGCTGGAGCACCTCTGCTATGAGGACAGACTGAATGAGTTGGGGCTATTCAGGCTGGAGAAGAGGAGGCTCCCAGGTGACCTTCTTGTGGCCTTCTAGTATCTGAAGGGGGCCAACAAAAGAGAACGGGAGGGACTTTTTAGGCTCTCAGGTA
This sequence comes from Psilopogon haemacephalus, assembly GCA_013396835.1. Lineage (NCBI taxonomy): Eukaryota > Metazoa > Chordata > Aves > Piciformes > Megalaimidae > Psilopogon > Psilopogon haemacephalus. The sequence goes on along the minus strand of VWZI01012822.1, from coordinate 621 downwards.
GTGACAGGACTAGGGGGAATGGATCAAAGCTGGAGGTGGGGAGATTCAGATTGGATGTGAGGAGGAAGTTCTTTAGCATGAGAGTGGTGAAAGCCTGGAACAGGTTGGCCAGGGAGATGTTTGGGGCCACTTCCCTGGAGGTGTTTGCAGCCAGGCTGGGTGAGGCTCTGTCCAGCCTAATCTGGGGTAGGGTGTCCCTGGGCATGGGAGGAGGGTTGGAACTAGATGATCCTTATGGTCCCTTCCAACCCTGACTGATTCTATGATTCTAAGAAGAGCAACTTCCTGCTGAGGCAAAATAGGGTGTCGCTGGTGTAGATGGGGAGCACTTTCCTGAGAAATCATCTCTGTTTCGGAGGGTTGACTTTAATCTGAAGACTGTATGGAAAGTGAAGAAGTGAAAAGACAGCTGTGAGACAAACAAGGCGTGATTAGTTAGCAGATGAGCAGGTTCTATTTGCAGCAGAGAACTGGATGTAACAAAACAAACTGTCTCCCTCATCTCGCAAAGATGGCCCTACTGTGCTGTGTGACAGGGACAGAGAAAGGAGTGCCATTTAAAATAAAACAAATTGAGAAGCAGTCACTTTGTGGGTCTGATTGATGTAGCCACCCAGAAAG
>VWZI01012821.1:74852-91268 GCA_013396835.1 Psilopogon haemacephalus | reverse complement strand
GGAGAGGAGAGGAGAGGAGAGGAGAGGAGAGGGGAGAGAGGAGAGGGGAAAAAGAAAAAAAGCACAGCCTCAGATTCAACAGCCTGGTATGAGGAAGGAAGCTACTGCACCAGCAATGTTCTCTTCAGCAATCACTGGAGCTTATGGAACACTCACACCCTCTCACCTGGCTGAATGAATTCAACAGCCAGCCACTAATTCTTGTTACACCCTCTCAACTTTCTCGACGCCTCAGTCCCTGACAAAGGGCCACTGCCTGCAACTTGGCCGGTTTGTAAAGCGAAATAGAAAGCAGTACCACATTATTACCTGTGTCCACCGAATCCTCCTGCCAACAGTGATGTTTACGCAATCACATTTTCCTGCTTTTAAAAACTTCTCTCCTGCCTCATCGCCCTGTTGGGGGGGGGAGAAAAAAAAAGACACAAAAGAGAAAATTGATTAACTGCACACAATTAGGTATCAACTGCGTTACAACAATTGGTTTTCCCAGAAGATATTTCAGCCTTTTGTTTTCTGTCATTTGTTGTACAAAGACATTAAACAACAAAAAGTCCTTTCCTGAGAACTGCTCTCATTAACCAAATAGAGCAATAGTGGACAAGGTACCACAGCCCATCCCTTGCAGAACTACGTGGGAGAATGCAGCTCTCCTGCTCCCAAATCCCTGGGGCATCCTGCCTGGTGGTGCAGGGACCAAGACTTTTCGTGGCAGCCAAGGCCACCAAAAGCAGAAATATGGTGGGGGGAAAGGGGGGAAGGGAGAGCTGCCTAATTTTATTTCACTTTCAAAAGCAAGTACATGCCACTAATAACCACAGCAGCAATCTAAGAAGAATACTTGCAAAATGACATCGACAGTAAATTCATCGTGGGGCTTCCCTGAAATATGCACCCATAGCCTTATTTTAAGTAGTGACACCATTTAAAAGTCTCAAAAGGGCTTTTTGAGCATTTGTGCTGAGTCCTCACTTCACGTATTAGTAACTTAAAGCTTTAGAGTGAAATTCTCCTGCCAATACACCCATGAACCAGAATGTGCACTTCACAGAAGGCATTTTCACACTCAAATAAGGCAGGGTAAAGCCCTTATGGTAGAAACCCAAGTGAAGACAAACGTCAAAAAAACCCCACCAAACCCACCAGCCTCTCTCAATGGTCAGGAACCACATTATAAGTAAAGAACAAATGCAACTGGATTTTCAGACCTGGAAATACCATTAACATGGTAAACAAGAAAAACAAACCCCTTCACTTAAGAAGATGCAACTGTTAAGTGATAGCTTGCCTTCTTCTACAAGGGCATGCAAATTAAACCTTGCCATGCAGCACAGGGTTGGGGATATAGCCCTAAGATTTCAGGGCTTGGGCACTTGGCATACTCTGTCCATCACTGACATGCATGTCTGCCTGGAAGTTTTGTTGCAAGGTTCTGGTCACAGCAGCCTGATTGAGCCTTTCCTGAAAAAGTGGCTGGAAAGGCTCAGTAAAGTCTCACAACATCTGGAACAGAATTTAAACCTGGGACGAGCCAGGTACCACCCAAAGCAAAGAGCACAGCCTAGCCCAGGGCTGAGGAGGACAAAGATGCCCTTTGCATTTGCTCCTGACTGGGCAGGGCCACCTCCCAAGCAAAGACAGGGATCACTTCTAGCTCCTGCTCCAGATGACCTCCCTGCTGCAGCCCCAGCAGCCTGCTGCCATCTATGCTCAACACAAAGCAGCCGAGAGCTGGGCCAGGGGATGGCAAGGAAAAATATGTCAAAACAAGAAATGTCACCTAATGGGGATGGAAAATTTGAGGGAGGATGGGGAGAAAGTGACACACCAGTTAGGCATGGAGGGCTGCATCGTGGCTTCGCAGCTGCAGCACTGGCAGTGTGAATCATGCTAAAGCCTCCACAATGCCAGCATACACTGTTTGCCATTTGTTTGCTTTCTGCCTTTTGGTGTACCAAAGCTATGTTGCAAGAGAGAACACTGAAGAGCTGAAGCACTGAAAAGGGAGAGGAGCGTGGCAGGAGAGCGCTGCCCATGCAGCTCTCGTCACCTCCTCCCGCTGCGCTCGGCACAAGAGACATACCTGAGCCATGCAACGCAGCTATGAGATTAAAGCCCAGGACAACTCTGACAGCTGTTGGCAGTGAAGAGGGCAGCCACCCCGCTGCTCCCTGCCATCCCTCTCAGCGCTCAGGCAGATGAGCTGTGCCTTGGAGAGCTGCCACGCAGCTCTGATGCAGCAACCACTCCAAGTCATTTAAACCCAGCGTTTCCCGAGGGACCGCTAATGGTGAGTTCCTAACCGACCTGAAACCCTGGCTCCTCTCAAGCACAACTAATGAACACTCCATGGCAAAAGGGAACTGCATTTCCAGTACATGAAATACTACACGCTATGGAGGAGACTCAGCAGCAAGGCGGTAGGACCCTCAAGATCCTTTGTCCTCTTGCTTTAGATCTCTTTTCCCGCAGAGAAGTGGCGACGCTTCCCAAATCATTTATCAAACTCTCAAGCCTGACACCGATAAACACGAAAAGTTTGAGAGGGAAACGGCAAACTCCTTCAGCAGGATTTTAGTGGTTGTCCTGTAAATAAAAGCCTGAGGCCAGACACAGAACAGCAGGGGGAAAAAAAAACACGAGATGCTGAGCAGGGCATTCGCCCAGGGCTTGCAGCTACAGCTGTATGCCCGTCACTAGGTAGTGGACCTGCAAAGAGAGAATCATAGAATCATAGAATGGTTTAGGTTGGAAGAGACCTCAAAGATCATCCAGTTCCAACCCCCCTGTGCCATAGGCAGGGACACCTCCCACTAGAATAGATCACTCAAGACCTCATCCAGCCTGGCCTTGAACACCTCCAGGGAGGGAGCAGCCACAACCTCCCTGGGCAACCTGTTCCAGTGCCTCGCCACCCTCACTGTGAAGAACTTCCTCCTAACATCCTGTTCAAATCTCCTCTCTGCCAATTTGAACACATTCCCCCTCGTCCTGTCATTACAAGACCTTGTGAACAGTCCCTCCCCAGCCTTCCTGTAGGCCCCCTTCAGATACTGGTAGGCTGCTATAAGCCTCCTCTTCTCCAGGCTGAAAAGCCCCAACTCTCTGATGCAGCACAGAAGAGTGCCATCACGTAACTGAAAACTGCCCATGCATTCACAGGACTTACAACCAGGTCTGTACTAATGTTTTTTTCTGTCTCGCTGAGCCACACTCTGACCTCGGTTACAACGTTGTAATGTTCGTGGGTATGAAAATAAAATTAACAGCAAGCAGCCAGAACCGCCCCAAACATTATCCTGCCTTGGACATTCATAGCGTAGGACAGAGCACAGGGCTACAGTCGACCAAACGTACGAGGCAAGAAGGCAGAGCTTAAAGGTAAATAATTCAGGGCTTGAATTCTTTAAGGTAAATAATTTAGGGCTCTAATGTACTCAGTGGCTGCGAACAGGGAGCTCCGCTGATAGGAACCCTCCAAACTGTCCTACATCCAATCCTCGGGAGCGCTGAGCAGAAAACTGCCAGCAAAAGCCTGCCTCAGATATTCCTTGGTGTAGTGGTTTAGCAGTTACCGGCCCCCCCACCTTTATAAACCCCAGCTAGGACTCAAAAACACTGGAAGTTGATAAATGAAGCTTTATATTTACAGCAATGCACAATATTTACAAGGTATAACAGATATTTACAGATACATACAGTGAAAAGGTAATACAGAAACACCACAGCCCTCCCGGAGACCAAAATCCCCAAGAGAGGGTAACCAAACAGCCCCTACCACCTTTCCCCCCTTCCCCAGTCTTATCTCACCACCTATTGATGCTGCAGATAAGCTGAAGTAGATCAGCCAGGGGGGTTAGTGGCAGGAAGGAGTTAGTAATTTTACTCTGAATTAGCTACCAAGACAGAGACAAAGGAGTCCACGCAAGAGAAGCAGTCGCCGCGCCGAACGGTCAGAAGCTGTCTGCTAATCTGGTTGTTTTGAGAACAGTTCTTAAAAACAACTTTTTTTTCTTTCTCAGTAAAGGTCTGGGTGAAGTAACACACTGTGTTTACCTCTCTCAGCCAATAGTCTAATTTCTCACTCAAATTCTCCAATTAGCTCAAATCAACACACTTGGGTACAGCAGCAAGGATTCCATCTGAGACAAAAGGGGTCTGAGATAATAAAAGGTAGCTTTGGAGACTGGTTCCCGTGCTCTGTACCATGGCCACTCGTGGCTGAATGGGAGGAGCAACTTCAAAAGCACCTCTCAAAGCAGCAGTTAGGTGGTCTGTGGAGCAGTGCGTCCCATGGAAGCACTGGAGACACCCCTTCAAAGGCAGTCAAGGCAGCAGAGTTTGGTCCAGAGGTGCCAAAAGCACACACGTGACTATGGGTGAGGATGCAGGCTGGAGCACCTCTCCTATGAAGATGGACTGGAAGAGTTGGGGCTGTTCAGTCTGGAGAAGAGGAGGATCCCAGGTGACCTTCTTGTGGCCTTCCAGGATCTGAAGAGGGCCTACAGAAAAGCTGGGGAGGGACTTTTTAGGCTATCAAGGAGTGAAAGGACTAGGGAGAATGGAGCAAAGCTGGAGGTGGGCAGATTCAGATTGGATGTTAGAAGGAAGTTCACCATGAGGGTGGGGAGAGCCTGGAACTTGTTGCCCAGTGGGGTGGTCGGGGCCACATCCCTGGAGGTGTTTGCAGCCAGGCTGGCAGAGGCTGTGGGCAGCCTGATCTAGGGCAGGGTGTCCCTGGTCATGGCAGGGGGGTTGGAACTAGATGATCCTTGTGGTCCCTTCCAACCCTGACTGATTCTATGATTCTGTGAGTCTTTGCTAAATAAGACAGGCTCTATATTCACAAAGTCTTGTAATGACAGGACGAGGGGGAATGGATTTAAATTGGTGGAGGGGAGATTTGAACAGGATNGTGTGCAAGGCCAGGCTGGAGGAGGTCTTGAGAGCCCTGATCTAGTGGGAGGTGCCCCTGCCTATGGCACAGGGGGGTTGGAACTGGATGATCTTTAAGGTTTCTTCCAATCTAAACCATTCTATGATTCTATATGAAATGGACCCAGACAAACCCTTGACTCCTCACTTCACAGCCTCTCTCCCCTATCCTCTTACAAAATTGGCCACAGTCAAGTGCTTTGATCAACAGTTGGGAATTCCTGTGCACGGTAGCACAAAGCACCTCAGCCAGACAAAAATCCCAACAACAAAACACTGCATCAACCCTCAGCAGTTCTTGACTTGCCAGCAAGTCTCAGCCTTCCCAGCATGCCTCTACCAGTTCCAAGGAGACATCCCCCAAGCAACAGCTATTCCTGACCCAGGAAAGCAACTGCATTGAAACGTGGATACAGCAAATTGTCAGTAATACAATGCTGTAGCTGATGGAAAGAAAAAAAAAAAACCAACTCTGAGGTTTTTTCTGCTGTCTCACACATACATAAAGCAGTATGTAAAAACACCCTGGGAGCTGCTTCACACTCTCTCTTAAGAGACCTACATGAAACCAGCCCGAGGAGGAAACCCCCTCCCCACCTTTCACCACCAGACACAGGCACCTCAGCAGCAATAGCCAAGGTGCTGCAAGGCTGCTGCTGAGCCTGTAAACGCCGGATGGGAACACCCCTGCAGATCAGCAGCTGAAAACACTCTTGCTGTTCTCACTCCGTGCCCAGTGGAGATGCCAGCAGAGATCTGGGTCACCGTAGAATCATAGAATGGTTTAGGTTGGAAGAGACCTTAAAGGTCATCCAGTTCCAGCCCCCAGCCATAGGAAGGGACACCTCCCACTAGATCAGGTCACTCAAGACCTCATCCAGCCTGGCCTTGAAGCTGGAGTTATCCCAGCCCCACCTTCCAGGTAACGCTCTGCAGCGAGGTTGCACATGACAAGGTCTTGGGTGTAAAACAAAAAAAAAACCAATCACGGGCAGTTTCTTTACTCCCTGGTGATACCACCCAGAAACAAACCCCACCACCACCCGATGGTCTTGTATGCAAACCACTTTGCAGAAGAAGTTTGGTGTAAATGTAAGGTTCAGACTGCAGTGTCTCAAAAGCTGGTAGATGTGTCTTGATTGCCCCAGGTCTGCCTCATAAGCACCAGGCTAGAAAGTGCTTGTTGGCCCTATCCTGTACTTCAAAAATGGAAACCCAAATGCAAGGAAGGACAAAGTAAGAAAGACAATGAAGTATCAATTTCAAACTTACGATGAGAAGCTAGACATGAGCAGGCAGTGTGAGCCTGCAGCACAGAAGGCAAATCCCAGCCTGGGCTGCATCCAAAGCAGTGCTGTCAGCAGAGCCAGAAAGGGGATTCTGACACTGTCCTCTGCTCTGCTGAGACCTCACCTGCAGTGCTGTGTCCAGCTCTGGAGCCCTATGTGCTGGTTTGAGCTAACTGGAGAATTTGAGTGAGAAATTAGTCTATTGGCTGAGAGAGGGAAACACAGGATGTCACTTCACCAGAGTTTTCAAAGTGTTGTATCCAAACACTAGATACCAGACGGTTTCTGACCACTCTGGCTGCGGCTGCTTCTCTTGCATGGTCTCCTTTTGTCTTTGCCTTGATAGCTAATTCTCAGTAATTTTACTAACTACTTTCCTACTTCTAATTCCCCTGGCTGATCTACTTCAGCTTATCTGCAGCATCAACAGGTGGTGAGATAAGACTGGGGAAGGGGGGGAAAGGTGGTAGGGGGTGGTTGGTTACCCCTCTCATGGGGATTTGGGTCTCTGGGAGGGCTGTGGTGTTTCTGTATTACCTCCTCATTGTATATATCTGTAAATATCTGTTCTACCTTGTAAATATCTGCTTGTATATTGTGCATTGCTGTAAATATAAAGCTTCATTTATTAACTTCTGAGTCCTAGCCGGGGTTTATAAAAAGGTGGGGGGGCTTAAACCACTACACCCTACATGCAGGAAAGACATGGAGCTGATCGAGCAGGTCCAGAGGAGGGCCATGAAAATGCTCAGGGGGTTGGAGCAGCTCTGCTGAAAAGCCAGCCTGAGGGAGCTGGGGGTGTTCAGCCTGAAAAAGAGGAGGCTTTGAGGAGACCTAATAGCAGCCTGCCAGTACCTGAAGGGGGCTACAAAAAGGCAGCAGAGAGACAATTTGCAAAGGGCTGCAGGGACGGGACAAGGGCAATGGCTTCAAACTAGAGCCATCAGATGGAAATTGGATGTTAGGAACAGGTTCTTTAGCATGAGGGTGATGGAACACTGGAACAGGTTGCCCAGGGAGATGGGGCCCATCCCTGCAGATATTCAAGGTGATGCTGGACAGGGCACTGGGCAACCTGATCTAGCGGACTGCAGAGGGGTGTTGGATTAGATGACTTTTGGAGGTCACTTCCAGCCCAGACCATTCAATGATTCTATGTTTGTGCTGAGTCTCCAGGCCATCATGAGCTGATACCTATTGTGTTGGCTAATTGGAATATTTTAATAAGAGAAACTAGGTTATAGGCTGTGGAAAGAAAACACTGCTGATGTCTACTTCACTCATAGGTTTGCTAAGATGTACTAAAGCAAAGACATAAACATAGAAAACAGAAAGTCACTCTGGCCTGGGCTCTGGCTGTTGGTCTCTCTCTCCCTCCCCGCCTTCCAGCTTCATCTGTGTAACCCTACTAATTGATTCTGCTTCTAACCCCCCCTTGCCAATCCTTCTAATTCACCTTACACATAAGGCAGATTCTGGGATAAGATTGGTGGGCAGGGGGAAGGTGGAAAGGTGGTTGGGAAGCCCTCTTGGTGACTCTGATCTCTGGGAGGACTACTGTGTTTCTGTATCATGTTTTTACTGTATATAGCTGTAAATATTTGTAATATATTGTAAATATCTGTTTGTGTATTGTGCTGAGAATACAAAGCTTTATTCCTTAACTTCTGGCAGGCTGAGTCTAGTCTGAGTGAATTCAAATGTGTGGAGGGGCAGGTAACTCCCAAACCATTGCTCCTATCCAGGAGCAGGATTGAAAACCTAAAGAGATGTTGTAGCCAGGTGGGGGTTGGTCTCTTCTCCCAGGCAACCAGCAACAGAACAAGGGGACACAGTCTCAAGTTGTGCCAGGGGAGGTATAGGCTGGATGTTAGGAAGAAGTTCTTCACAGAGAGAGTGATTGGCATTGGAATGGGCTGCTCAGGAAGGTGGTGGAGTCACTGTCCCTGGAGATGTTCAAGAAAGGACTGGATGGGGCACTCAGTGCCATGGTCTAATTGATTGGCTAGGGCTGGGTGATAGGTTGGACTGGATGATCTTGGAGCTCTCTTCCAACCTGGCTGATTCTATTCTATTCTATTCTATTCTATTCTATTCTATTCTATTCTATTCTATTCTATTCTATTCTATTCTATTCTATCCTATCCTATCCTATCCTACTCTATTCTATTCCATTCTACTCTATTCTCTTCCATTCTATTCTAGTCTATCTTATTCTATTCCCTTCTATCCTATTCTATTCCATTCCATTCCCCTCTATCCTATTCTATTCTAAAACCAAACCAGCTTTCCAGTCTCTGCTAACCAAAGCTTTTGCACTCTTCCTGCATGCCACTGCCTTGTTTCCAGCTCACGGCACTGGAGGGAATACAAATGGGAAGCCAGAGGAATACAAATGGCAAACCTGGAGGGTGAAATGTGGCACTGTTTAGAGGGAAGAGAACACAAGAGTCCGCAGCCACTCAGACACATCCCAATCCTGTTCCTTGGTCCAACACCCACTCCTGAAATTCTGTACCAAGCAGATTAGCTGATGTGCACACGCCTGCACTCCTGTGGAAACAATAGCCTCTTTCAGTCCCTACAACCTTCTGAAGAAGCAGGCGAAAACGTCATGGGAAAAGTTAGGAAATATCTGCAGAAAACAGCCCGGGAGATGAAAGGCAGAACAAACCTTTTAACTCGTACAGAGTTCACAGCGCGGTTTAAGGAGACGAAAGGCTCCGGTGGCCGAGCAGCTCCCTTACAAACAGCGCTGTGGGGCAAAATCCTGCGTGGGGAGCTGCGAGGCAGATCCAGGAGCTGATACCAGCTCCCCTCGCGCACACAGGAGGGGATCTTGGCAGGCAGGATAGGTCCTCCTGCCCCCCGTGCGCAGCGCTCTTCGCCTTCGCTCCCCTCCCAAGCAACCCTCTGCTGCTGCGGAGGGCACAGCACCAGGTTTTTAATTAATTCAGCACAAGGTCTGAACTGCCTCGGGGTTAAGCACTTCTTCCACAGTGGTTAAAGACAGAAAATAACTGTGAGAGAATAAAGCGCTGCCATAAGGTTGGGGAATTGAGGACAGGAAAGGAGCCGCAACGGAACCGCCCCTGACCTCTTGAAATTTCACACCCAGAGGACTGGAAAAATAAGGAAGCAGATTTGTAGTCGTCGGGGAGATGGGGCAGAGACTCCTGTTCTCGGTGACATTACGGCCGGGATTATCACATAAAAGGCATTATGAGGTTGTACCACTCATTTTGTCTTCCAAAATGCAGGTCTCCAAAAAAAAACCTTGGAGTACTGTGTACAGTTCTGGAGCCCCCAACACGAGAAGGACATGGAAGTGTTGGAGGGAGTCCAGAGGAGGGCCATGAAGATGATCAGAGGGCTGCAGCAGCTCTGCTATGAGGACAGGCTGAGAGAGTTGAGGTTCTGCAGCCTGGAGAAGAGAAGGCTTCCAAGAGACCTTATAGTAGCTTTCCAGTATCTGAAAGGGGTCTACAGGAGGGCTGGGGAGGGACTATTCACAAGGTCTTGTAATGAGAGGACAAGGAGGAATGGGTTTAAACTGGCAGAGGGGAAATTTAAAAGGGATGTTAAGAGGAAGTTCTTAACTGTGAGGGTGACGAGACCCTGGCACAGGTTGCCCAGGGAGGTTGTGGCTGCTTCCTACCTGGAAATGTTGAAGGCCAGGTTGGATGAGGCCTTGAGCAACCTGTTCTAGCGGGAGGTGTCCCTGCCTATGGCACAGGGGGGTTGAAACTGGATGATCTCTGAAGTCCCTTCCAACCTAAACTGTTCTATGAGTCTATGATTCAATTAAAAAACAAAACAAAACCACCTAAAGCAACAAACCCTCAATTATCCAGTTAACATTCAGTGAATTTTGTGTTATCCAGTTAACATTCAGTGAATTTTGTGTTCTCCTGAAGATGCAAGAAAGGGCTACCAAGCCTTAAACCCTTCTATGATTCTAATTAAATTCCCTGGACCCAACTAGCAGGACAGCACCAAGCGCTCAAGAAACACTTAAAATGAATACGATGCTACAAATCCTTGTTTCCTTGTACAAATCCTGTGTGGTCTGCTCTAGGTGACCCTGCTTTGGCAGGAGGGTTGGACTGGATCATCTTTTGAGGTCCCTTCCAGCCCCTAATCTTCTGTGATTCTGTGGTTCTCCCCTTGCATGGGGCTACATGACTCCAGCAGCAAACAAATGCTCCCATGTCAAAGCAGATGTTCCCTGGATGAGCTCACACTACTATTTTTTTTCACCCCCTAGTACTCATCTTCCCGTAGGATTGCTTATGTTAAGGGAAATGCTGATGCATTGACCCTGCAAAACATACTGGGTCCTCTTCGGTGCAAACGTTACAAAGGTCAGCAGTGGCAACCACAGCTTGAACAGCAAAATGCCCTGGGGGCCAGGAAGGCCAATGATCTCTGGGAGGGCTGTGGTGTTTCTGTATTACCTTTTTACTGTATATCACAGAACCACAGAATGGTTTAGGTTGGAAGAGACCTCAAAGATCAGCCAGTTCCAACCCCCCTGTGCCATAGGCAGGGACACCTCCCACTAGATCAGGATGCTCAAGGCCTCATCCAGCCTGGCCTTGAACACATCCAGGGAGGGAGCAGCCACAACCTCCCTGGGCAACCCGTCCCAGTGTCTCACCACCCTCACTGTCAAGAACTTCCTCCCAACATCCTGGTTAAACCTCTCCTCTGCCAATTTGAACCCATTCCCCCTCGTCCTGTCATTACAAGACTTTGTGAATAGTCCCTCCTCAGCCCTCCTGCAGGGCTCCTTCAGATATTGGAAGGCTACTACAAGGTCTCCTTGAAGATATCTGTAAATATCTATTATACATTGTAAATAACTGCTTGTATATTGTGCAAAGCTGTAAATACAAAACTTCATCCCTTAACTTCCAACTGACTGAGTTCTAGCCTGGGTTATTTCCAAGTGTGTGTGGAGGGGAGGGCAGGTAAGTGCCAAACCATCACCCTCTCACATGTGCTTCCCCTCAACCCATGCTCACTCTCTGCAGGATTTTACTAAGCAGTTCATCAAAACCAAATGGTATTTGACACACACTGAAGGAGCAAGTCAAAGTACAGTTTGATTGCACAGACATCATATGAGAATGTGAGAGCTGATCACAGAAGCACACACATTGGTTTCTCATTTCACGGCTCCAAGAGTCAAAAGGATTGTGTGGGACCCTGATACATTCCAGATGTTTCCAAGTAAGGTGGAAACCAGCGTGGACACATTAAGCTTCCCAATGGCTACCAACTGACCGTGCTGCAGTGAGTGGGTTTCCTCTGCCTTCCAGAGTTTACAACCCTAACAGGGCAGCAGCACTCACAGCTTTCATCCACAACAGACCTTGTAATGACAGGGAGAGGAGGAATGGGTTTAAAGTGGCAGAGGGGAGATTTTAACTAGATTTTAGAAAGTTCTTTACAGTGAGGGTGGTAAGACACTGGCACAGGTTGCCCAAGTCAGTTGTAGCGGCTCACTCCCTGACGGTGTTCAAGGATAGGTTGGATGAAGCCTTGAGCGGCATCTTCTAGTGAGAGGTGTCCCTGCCTATGGTGGAGGGTAGGAAGTGGATGATCTTTGAGGTCCCTTCCAGCCTAAACCATTCTATGATTCTTTGAGTCTCCATGGAAATCACTGTTGGTTTGTACAAGCACTGCTTGCAGGAACAGTCGCTTCTGTATCATGCTCAAAGCACAACCTTTGGAACTAGATGATCGTTGAGGTCTCTTCCAACCTAGACCATTCTATGATCACAGAATCAACTAGGTTGGAAAAGACCTTTAAGAACATTGAGTCCAACCTATCACCTAACCCTTCTAATTAACTAAACCATGGCACTAAGTGCCTCATCCAGCCTCCTTTTAAACACCTCCAGGGACATTGACTCCACCACCTCCCTGGGCAGCCCATTCCAATGCAAAGCACTCTTGCTGTGAAGAACTTCTTCCTAACATCCAGCCTAAACTTGCTCTGGTTCAGCTTCAGACACTGACGCTTGACCAACCCAACCTGCCTACAGCCTCCCTTAAGGTAGTTGTAGAGAGCAGGAAGTCTCCCCTCAGCCTCTTCTTCTCCAGCTCCCTCAGATGTTTCTCATAGGTCATGAGCTCCAGGCCCTTACCAGCCTCGATGCCCTTCTCTGGACATGCTCCAGCTCCTCAATGTCCTTCTAGTAGTGAGTGGCCCAGAAAGGAACACAGTACTTGAGATGTGGCCTCAGCAGTGCTGAGTACAGGAGGATGATCACCTCCCTGTCCCTGCTAGCCACAGTGATTCTAACACAAGCCAAGATGCCACTGGCTTTCTTGGCCAGCTCGGCACACTGCTGGCTGACATTTAATCGACTGCCAACCAATGCTCCTTTTCCTTTCATGCCCATTCTGTGGAGTTCTTTGAACCAGCATGGGCTGTGGAAGTAGGAGCTGCAGAGTCATCTACAAGAAAGTGGCCAGTTTCCTTCCATCTCAGGTGGGTTGTGCTACCACACTGTCTGAAAGCTCTCGTGAGTGTGAGCTGTAGTGGTACCAGAGTGCCTCCAGCAGTGCCCAGCTTCTCAGCCTGGAGAAGAGAAGGCTTCCAGGAGACCTTATAGTAGCCATTCAGTATCTGAAGCCCTACAGGAGGGCTGGGGAGGGACTATTCACAAAGTCTTGTAATGACAGGACGAGGGGGAAAGGGTTCAAACTGACAGAGGGGAGATTTAAATTGGATGTGAGGAGGAAGTTCTTTACAATGAGGGTGGTGAGACACTGGAATGGGTTGCCCAGGGAGGTTGTGGCTGCTCCCTCCCTGAAGGTGTTCAAGGCCAGGCTGGATGAGTTCTTGAGTGACCTGTTCTAGTGGGAAGTGTCCCTGCCTATGGCACAGGGGGGTTGGAACTGGGTGATCTTTGAGGTGTCTTCCAACCTAAACCATTCTATGATTCTACCAGGAGGCATTATAGCTGGTGAAGAAGTCTCAGCTTCACACACCCCCCCCACAACACACAGTCAAGGACAGCAAATTCTTGGCAATCTTTTGACCTGCCCAGACTTCATCCCCAATTTCAGCTTTTGATCTCTCCAATGAGCTTCACCCAAGGGGCCAATGTAAATGATGGATTTGCATTCCAGTGCCTCAGAAACAGTGAAAAAAAGAATAAAAATTGCTCTTTTCTTTTCTTGGGTTGAATGTGGAATGTGTTGAAACCATGGATGCATTCCAGCCCAGACCTTTATTTTTTTTTTTTTCTCCTTTAAAAGAATCCATTTTTCTTAAATAGGTACAAGAATATATGTTACAAAGTCAGTTCTGCTTTGGGGCTTCCTACTGATGGACTTGGCAAATTTGGTTTCAAGAAAACTGAGCAAGATGGAGAGCAGGGTTATACACATGCATGTCCAGAGAAGGACACCAAGGCTGGTGAGGGGGCTGGAGCACAGCCCTGTGAGAAGAGGCTAAGGAAGCTGGGGGTGTGCAGCCTGCAGAAGAGGTTAGAATGACGAGGAGGCAGCCTCTGCTCCTTGGTGGCAACCAACAGCACCAGAGGAAATGCATTCAAGCTGCACCAGAGGGAGGTTTAGGCTGGATGCTAGGAAGTATTTCTTCAGAGAGAGGCTTCTCAGACACTGGAATGGTCTGCCTAGAGCAGTGCTGGAGTCATAGAATCATAGAATGGTTTAGGCTGGAAGAGACCTCAAAGCTCATCCAGTTCCAACCCCCCTGTGCCATAGGCAGGGACACCTCCCACTAGATCCAGCCTGGCCTTGAACACCTCCAGGGAGGGAGCACCCGAAACCTCTCTGGGGAACCTGTGCCAGTGTCTCACCACCCTCACTGCAAAGAACTTCCTCCTAACATCCAGTTTCAATCTCCCCTCTACCAGTTTAAACCCATTCCCCCTCATCCTGTCATTACAAGACCTTGTCAATAGTCCCTCCACAGCCTTCCTGTAGGTCCTTTAAGATACTGGAAATCTACTATAAGGTCTCCTGGAAGCCTTCTCTTCTCCAGGCTGCAGAGCCCCAACTCTCTCAGCCTGTCCTCATAGCAGAGCTGCTGCAGCCCTCTGATCATCTTCGTGGCCCTCCTCTGGACTCTCTCCAAAAGCTCCATATCCTTCTTGTGATGGGGGCTCCAGAACTGCACACAACTATACTTCCCAGCTATAAGTCTATCTGAGGGAAAGAGAAAAAAACAAGTTTTGTGGCTCTTAGCCCTAGGAGAATACTTGCATTCAGTCCATCACCATGGACTCCCAAAAAGCAGCTGCTAACTGCAAAACTCAGTTTCTGAAATGGTCTTTCTGCTGGCTCATTATCTTTACTGCATCCCAGCAGAAAGCCGAGTCCCCACAGACAGAGAGAGGAAGTCTTTCTGCTTCCAGCTGCATCTGACTCTGGATAGTCAACCAGAAGGAAAAAAAAAAAAAAAAAAAAAAAAAAAAGNAGAGGAAAAAAAAAAAAAAAAAAAAAAAAAAAAAAAAAAGTTGCATCAACCTGGCAGTTCACTTCAGGAGCCTCAACATTTTTCTGTCACTGCTGGGACCAGGTGTCCGTGGTTTGAGTGACCACTGGGGAAATGGAAACTCACACACAACACTTTGGGTGACTTCCCAGCGCTGCCCTCAAAAGAAGAAAAAAAAAAAATCATCCAGATGATGATGTCAGACACAGGATTGCTGAAAATACTCTGTAATAAACAAAGTTAAGTGCAATTCCTGGAAAAGGAGGCTGAAGATCCCCACTACACCATCATTATAAGAGTAGGACAGGATCTCTAAGAAGTAGAAGAGAGACCCTAACAAGTCAAGAGGTCCTAACAAGTCAAGAGGTCCTGGTAAGTAAACTTAGTTCTGAGAGGAACTTGGGGGTGCTGGTGGAGGAGAAGCTCAAGATGAGGCAGCAGTGTGCACTTGCAGCCCAGAAAGGCAAGCAGAGCCTGGGCTGCAGTAGGAGAAGTGTGGCCAGCAGGGCCAGGGAGGTGATTCTCCCCCTCTAGCCTGCTCTGCTGAGACCCCACCTGGAGTACAGCATCCTGTGCTGGAACCCCTGGGACAAGAGGGATGTGGACATGCTGGAGCATGTCCAGAGAAGGGCCACGAGGATGCTCAGAGGGCTGCAGCACCTCTGCTTTGAGGACAGACTGAAAGAGTTGGGGCTGTTCAGTATGGAGAAGAGGAGGCTCCCAGGTGACCTTCTTGTGGCCTTCAAGGATCTGAAGGGGACCTATAAAAAAAGGGGGGAAGGACTTCTTAGGGTACTAGGGGCAATGAAGCAAAGCTGGAAGTGGAGAGGTTTGGATTGGACATGAGGAGGAAGTTGTTGAGCATGAGAGTGGTGAGAGCCTGGAGCGGGTTGCCCAGGGAGGTGTTTGGGGCCACATCCCTGGAGATCTTTACAGCCAAGCTGGCAGAGGCTGTGGGCAGACTGATCTAGGGTAGGGTGTCCCTGAGCATGGCAGGGGAGTTGGCACTAGATGATCCTTGTGGTCCCTTCCAATCCTGACTGATTCTATGACTTCCAGCCAGACCATTCCAGTTAAGCAGCCTTTAATATGTTCAGCAGAATCCATAGAGTGGAACTCTGCTTTTTTTTTTTAAGTATAGTTATGCATGGAAAAAAAAATAATACGGAGAAAACTCAACTTGTCAATGAAGAACAAAAATCATAGAACCATAGAATGGTTTAGGTTGGAAGGGACCTCAAAAATACCAGATCAATGAGCACACAGTGTTGGAGGCAAAACTCTGATCTCTCACTTGCTGGCAAATCTCTTTCAAAGAAATGTTTGTGTTAAAATTTAAACTTGTGCTCAGCATTAATCTTAGGGAATTTTACAGCAGATCACAGCAATTTTAAAAGGATTCTACAGTTTTAATGAATTCCTACAACTCGTAGACAGAAATTAAATGGGATGTGGGTAGGGACACACACACACACACACACACACACACACACACAC
The DNA here is from genome assembly GCA_013396835.1 of Psilopogon haemacephalus. Lineage (NCBI taxonomy): Eukaryota > Metazoa > Chordata > Aves > Piciformes > Megalaimidae > Psilopogon > Psilopogon haemacephalus. The sequence goes on along the minus strand of VWZI01012821.1, from coordinate 75,068 downwards.
ACACACGACCCAACAGTGTTGGCTACACATATTTCAATATTTGTTACCATAGAAACAAGCCAGCAGATTTAGGGTTTGGAGTTATCCTCGCCATAAAATATTAAACTCCTTATAGTTTTTTGCATATGTATATTACAGCAGGAACACTGACAAGTCTGATAAAGCTCAAAGCATCTTAATTATTTAACAGGATTTTTTTTCTTTTTTTTTTTTTAA
>VWZI01012821.1:33426-65315 GCA_013396835.1 Psilopogon haemacephalus | reverse complement strand
ACAGAACAGAACAGAATAGAATAGAATAGAATAGAATAGAATAGAATAGAATAGAATAGAATAGAATAGAATAGAATAGAATAGAATAGAATAGAATAGAATAGAATAGGCCAGGTTGGAAGAGACCTCCAAGATCAACCTAGCACCAAGTCCTACCCAATGGAACTAAGTACTAAGCACCAAGTACTCCATCCAGGCTTTTCTTGAACACCTCCAGGGATGGGGACTCCACCACCACCCTGGGCAGCCCATTCCAATGCCAACCACTCTCTCTGGGAAGAACTTCTTCCTAACATCCAGTCCCGGTACAACTTGAGACTGTATCCCCTCGTTCTGTTGCTGGTTGCCTGGAAGAAGAGCCCAACCCCACCTGGATACAACCTCCCTCTAGGTAGTTGTAGACAGCAATGAGGTCACCCCTGAGCCTCCTCCTCTCCTGGCTAAACAACCTCAGCTCCCTCAGCCTCTCCTCACAGGGCTGTGCTCCAGGCCCCTCACCAGCTTCGTCGTCCTTCTCTGGACATGTTCCAGTACCTCAACATCTCTCTTGCATTGAAGGGACCAGAACTGGACACAGTACTCAAGATGACCAGTGCCAAATACAGGGGCAGGATAACTTCCTTTGCCCTACTAGCCATACTATTATTGATCCAGGCCAAATTGAATTGAGGGGACCAGAACTGTACACAGTTTAATTCATTTTAAGAAGAGACAAGTAGGAATGGGAATGGAAGGCATTTTTAGCATATTTAAGTTTGGGGTCTTAACATCTCCAAAGCAACCCATGATTTTGGTACTGTGTCAATAGTAACTCCTCCTTTTGGTCCTATGCTTCTCTGCTTTGAAGCTACCAAGACAACCCAAGTGTTCTGCTGTAGGCATGCAACCAGCAAGCACCTCAAGCCAGCATGAACTCAAGCAATAATCTAGGATCTTAAAGTCCACTGGTAGCAGTGTCCTACTCACGTCCTCTTACTCCAAGGCTCTCTTGAAATTGCTAACAATAAATGGGTGCTGCTCTACCTCTGTTTTAATTCCTTTTAAAGAGAGGCAAGTTAGGAATGGGAATGGAAGGCATTTCTAGCACATTTATTTTTAAGTTTGGAGTCTTAAAATCTCAATAGTAACTCATTCTTTTGGTCCTGTGCTTCTGTTCTTTGCAGCTAACAAGCATAAACTCAAGCAATAATTCAGGATCTTCAAGTCCACTGGTAGCAGTGTCCTACTCACGTCCTCTTACTCCAAGGCTCTCCTGAAATTGCTAACAATAAATGGGTGCTGCTCTACCTCTGTTTTAATTCATTTTAAAGAGAGGCAAGTAGGAATGGGAATGGAAGGCATTTTTAGCATATTTAAGTTTGGGGTCTTAGTATCTCAATAGTAACTCCTCCTTTTGGTCCTATGCTTCTCTGCTTTGCAGCTACCAAGACAGCCCAAGTGTTCTGCAGTAGGCATGCAACCAACAGGCACCCCAAGCCAGCATGAACTCAAGCAATAATCCAGGACCTTAAAGTCCACTGGTAGCAGTGTCCTACTCATGTCCTCTTACTCCAGGACTTTCTAGAAATCGCTAACAAGAAATGGGTGCTGCTCTACCTCTGGTTTAATTCATTTTAAGGAGAGGCAAGTAGGAATGGGAATGAAAGGCATTTTTAGCATATTTATTTTTAAGTCTTGGGTCTTAACATCTCAATAGTAACTCATTCTTTTGGTCCTATGCTTCTGTTCTTTGCAGCTATCAAGCATAAACTCAAGCAATCATCTAGGATCTTCACGTCCACTGGTAGCAGTGTCCTACTCACGTCCTCTTACTCCAAGGCTCTCTAGAAATTGCTAACAATAAATGGGTGCTGCTCTACCTCTGTTTTAATTCATTTTAAAGAGAGGCAAGTAGGAATGGGGATGGAAGGCTTTTTCAGCATATTTAAAGTCTGAGGTCTTAACATCTCAATAGTAACCCATGCTTTTGGTCCTCTGCTTCTCTGCTTTGCAGCTATCAAGACAGCCCAAGTGTTCTGCAGTAGGCATGCAACCAACAGGCACCCCAAGCCAGCAAGAACTCAAGCAATAATCCAGGACCTGCAAGTCCATTATGATCAGTGCCTTCAATCCATTTGCTTTTGTAAGGCATGGCCACAGAGGGAAAAGCCAAACAGACACGCTGTGAAACTGTAAAAACACTTCACATTCCAGCATAACACCTGCTTGTTTGTTTGTTTGTTTGTTTGTTTTCTTTTTAAACTGAATGCCATTTAAAAATCATTCACAGAAATATTTTGAGTTTAAAAAGGAAAAAAAAAAAAAATATATATATATAACAAAACAAAAGCCCCAAACACACGAACCAAAAATACAACTGACTACATCCTCTTTGGGTTTAGGCGCTCATGAATGAGCTACTGCTGTCTGCACCTGGATGAATTCATGGGCATCCAGCGGAGCCTGTCGGTTTCCTCTCCAAACGCTCATTTTCAAAAGACGCCAGCAAATCCCAGCCTGCGAGCAGCCTGGCTGCTGAACACCAAATCTCAGGGGTGGAAGTGATGAGGTGCAGGCAGCAGAGGGGCCACACACAGCAGCGCAGCCCCAGGCTCCTGCTCACAGCAGCTGTGCAAGGGGAAGGAGACCACTCCCTCTGCCACAGCTCTTAAAAGACACTCGGGGCAAATACTCCTCGTATTATTCCTGAAGGTCCATTATGAAATGCTGTCCCGAGGACTTACTGGGTGGTGAGTGCCTGGAGAGCAGTCCTGAGGAAAAGGACCTGGGGGTCTGGGTAGATGAGAAGCTCAACATGAGCCAACAGTGTGCACACACAGCCCAGACAGCAACTGTGTGCTGGGCTGCAGCAAGAGAAGTGTTGCCAGCAGGGCAAGGGAGGGGATTCTGCCCCTTTGCTCTGCTCTCCTCACACCCCACCTGGAGTACTGTGTGCAGTTCTGGAGCCCCCAGCACAGGAAGGACATGGAACTGCTGGAGAGAGTCCAGAGGAGGGACACGAAAATGATCAGAGGGCTGCAGCAGCTCTGCTATGAGGACAGGCTGAGAGAGTTGGGGCTCTGCAGCCTGGAGAAGAGAAGGCTTCCAGGAGACCTTATGGTAACCTTCCAGTATCTGAAGGGAGCCTACAGGAAGGATGGGGAGGGACTATTCACAAGGTCTTGTAATGACAGGACGAGGGGGAATGGGTTCAAACTGGCAGAGGGGAGATTTAAACTGGATGTTAGGAGGAAGTTCTTCACAGTGAGGGTGGTGAGACACTGGCACAGGTTGCCCAGGGAGGTTGTGGCTGCTCCCTCCCTGGAGGTGTTCAAGGCCAGGCTGGATGAGGTCTTGAGCAAACTGTTCTAGTGGGAGGTGTCCCTGCTTATGGCACAGGGGGGTTGGAATTGGATGATCTTTGAGGTCTCTTCCAACCTAAACCATTCTATGATTCCAAGAAAGGATTCTCTGCTATCTCTGGGAGATCTCATGTTTCCTCACACCAGCCTTCATGTAGGCTCAGCCTCTTCACAGCCAAATACTTTCTGCATAGGAGAAACAGCAAGACCTGGATTTGCACAGGCAGCCAACCAGGAACGAAGTGGTCTGAGGCTGCAGGGAAGCATCAGCACATTTCAGCTTGGACACAGTCATTCTGCAAAACAGAACGCCCAAACATTTCAGCAGTGACCCTTCCTAGCACCCTTTGTTTCACCCAGGCCAGCTCCCACACGATCCTAGGCAGAAGTTTTCCATCCTTCACTGCCCACTGGAAAGAAGGAGCTCAGAAGAGCTGTCCCTGTGTCACACACTGGGGTACTCCAAACTCAGTAAGAAGGCTGAGGTAAAACTCACCACCACCTATGCAGCTTTCCGTGCCTGTCACTACCACTGCACAGTGCTTTACACCTCATACATTTTGCACCTTCCTCTCTCCCCCTCTGTCCTCCAGGAAGAGTTTAATTTTGGACATGAGGGCACACAACACTGTTTCAGAAGGTCTCCAGCAGCTGCTCCGGCTCCACTGAAGACAGATTTGCACAGTCAGGGTTTGACAGACTCATTACCTTCCTGCATTTCTTCTTGCTGAGGTCCAGTTTTGCTCATGAGCCTTTTGCACAAGCATCTTTTCCTCCAACATGAATATGAAGAACTCTAAACCCTTCTCCCTTCACAGTCAGGGTTTGAAACTCATTGACTTCCTGCATTTTTTCTTGCTGAGGTCCAGTTTTGCTCATCAGCCTTTTGCAGAGCATCTTTTCCTTCAATGTGAATATGAAGAACCCTAAACCCTTCTCCCTTCAGAGTCAGGGTTTGAAAGACTCATTACCTTCCTGTATTTTTCTTGCTGAGGTCCAGTTTTGCTCATTAGCCCTTTTGCATAAGCATCTTTTCCTTCAACATGAATATGAAGAACCCTAAACCCATCCCTGTACACAAAGGAACAGACAAAGGATGAAATTATGGATGGAAAAAAAAAAAAAAAAAAAGAGCAGCGAAAAAATTTTGANAAAAAAAAAAAAAAAAGTGGCAGCAAAAAATTTTGAGAACCTGATACAGGGAAGATTCAGCACACAAACCTCAAGTTTGAAGAACTACACCATCCTCAGTTTACTGCTATAGGCTACAACAGAGTGTATTGGCTGCAGCCAAAGAGTGGCTGTCAATGGCTCCATGTCCAAGTGGAGACCAGTGACAAGCAGAGTCCCTCAGGGATCAGTCCTGAGACCAGTCTCGTTCAACATCTTTGTGGGCAACATGGACAGAGGCATTGAGTGCAGCCTCAGCAAGTTTGTTGAGCACCCCAAGCTGTGTGGTGCAGCAGCCAGGCTGGAGGGCAGGGATGGCATCCAGAGGGACCTGGACAGGCTGCAGAGGTGGGCACAAGCCAACCTCAGGAGGTTCAACAAGGCCAAGTGCGAGGTCCTGCAGCTGGGTCGAAGCTCAACATGAGGCAGCAGTGTGCACTTGCAGCCCAGAAAGCCAAGCAGATCCTGGGCTGCAGCAGGAAAAGTGTGGCCAGCAGGTCGAGGGAGGTGATTCTCCCCCTCTACTTTGCTCTGCTGAGACTCCACCTGGAGTACTGCATTCAGTTCTGGAGCCCCTGGGGCAAGAGGGATGTGGACATGCTGGAGCGTGTCCAGAGAAGGGCCACAAGGATGCTCAGAGGGCTGCAGCACCTCTGCTATGAGGACAGACTGAAAGAGTTGGGGCTGTTCAGTTTGGAGAAGAGGAGGCTCCAAGGTGACCTTCTTGTGGCCTTCCAGGATTTGAAGGGGGCCTACAGCAAAGCCAGGGAGGGGGTGAGAGGACTAGGGGGAATGGAGCAAAGCTGGAAGTGGAGAGGTTTGGATTGGACATGAGGAGGAAGTTCTTCAGCATGAGAGTGGTGAGAGCCTGGAGCGGGTTGCCCAGGGAGGTGTTTGGGGCCAGATCCCTGGAGGTGTTTTTGGCCAGGCTGGCAGAGGCTGTGGGCAGCCTGCTCTAGGGTAGGATGTCCCTGGGCATGGCAGGGGGGTTGGAACTGGATGATCTTTGTGGTGCCTTCCAACCCTGACTGATTCTATGATTCTATTTTCCACTCAGTAGTGCTTTACAGTCTTCCTATTAACCACATTCCCGTATTTGGTTTAATGGGAATTTGTTGTTCTAAACAAAATCTCTAAGGGCAAGAAAGGTTTACTTAAGTGGGCAAGCACTGAAAAGAAAAAAAAACCAGCACAGGCACAGCACATTTCACCAAGAGGCAGCTGTAACAATAACTTAAGGTGAAAGGACCAAGAGATGAGACACTGGAAAATTGGAAGCAATTAACATATAACAGTCAGGAAATAGTAAACCCCTAATGAAAAGTCAATGCAGCATTCAGACCAAGGCAGGGGGATGAAAAGCAGATCCTCTGCATAACCAACAGCAGGGTATTTCAGATGTCACCACCAAAAGAGAGGAGACAAGCAACGCCACACCAAGCAGAGCAGCAGCACTGCTAGCGTAGGTGTGCTGGTTTGAGCTAATTGGAGGATTTGGATGAGAAATTAGACTCTAGGCTGAGAAAGGAGAACCCTGATGGTGCTACTTCGCTCAAGTTTACTGAGAAAGAAAATTAAAAATTGTTTAAGAGTTGTAACTCAAACATGGATAAGTCAGACTGCTTCGGGCTGTGGCTGCTCCTGCATGGCTCTTTCTCCCTTCCTAGCTGGATCTGAATAATTTCACTAACTTCTTTCCTGCTGCTAATCCCCCCTTGCCCGGTCTACCTTCGCCTTTCTGCTGCATAAGGCAGATGGTGACAAAAGAATGGGGAGGGGGGAAGATGGTAGGGGTGGTTGGTCACCCCTCTTAAGGATTTCTGATCTCTGGGAGGGCTGTGGTGTTTCTCTATTACCTTTTTCACTGTATATATCTGTAAGTATCTGTTATACATTGTAAATATCTGCTTGTCTATTGTGCAAAGCTGTAAATATAAAGCTTCGTTGATTAACTTCCAGCTGACTGAGTCCTAGCCTGGGTTATTTCAAAGTGTGGGGGGGGGGACGGACACCTGCCAAACCACCACAGTAGGTAGGGAGGGACAGGGCACAAATGCCTCCGCATCACCTCCGCCATCAGAACAAGATGTAACAGCTACACACAGCCCTTCGGCTCTGCCCAGATGACAACAGCTTGTGACTTTGGCAAGTACCCTCCCACTTGATGAGGTTTACCTCTTGGGAAAACCAGGAGAACCACAACCTGTGCCATCAGCAGAATCTCAGTGCCTTACCAATGCCCACACTCGCTGCTCTGGGGAGCCAACTTCACCCTCTAAGTCTGTCTGGACCCAGCTAAATGCCAATATTGGCCTCTCTCTGACAGGCTGCCCAGAGGGGTTGTGGAGTCTCCCTCTCTGGAGACATTCAACACCCACCTGGATGCATTCCTGTGTGACCTCCTCTAGGCGACCCTGCTCTGCAGTGGGTTGGACTGGATGAGCTTTCGAGGTCCATTCCAGCCCCTGACATTCTGCGACTCTGGCACCTCCTGAGGTCACTCTCCTCATTGGCTTCCTTCAAAATGGGACACCACAGTCCATGCCTCCTCCATCCTGAGACCAGCACTGTCCTTTCAGGCTCCTGCCAAGCTTAAGCATGTGCTCAGCCAGAACTCAGACCTAACTCCAGGTCCACAAGTTTACTTCTTCCAAGATGCAGGGGTGTACCTTAGAAATAAGTATGGATTTTATGTGGACTCTAGAAACCAACTTTTACTTCAGTGAGTAGCAGACACATGCACAGCCAGACAAACCTGCCATTTTCCACATGCTCTACCCTTTCCTTCAGCTGATGCAGAGAGGGATAAAGTGAGCACTCTCTGAACATCATTTGTTCACCCAGAATCACAAAGCTCATCCTCTCTATGTCAGGGATCAACACTGTCTGCCCTTCATGCCCTACTTCTTGCTCCAACAAGCCCTTAGGCTCAAGTGAGCCTGTTTACTACAGAACCACACCTCACAGCTCCTCTTTGGACTTCTGCAATGGCTTGCACATTCTCCCAGAGCCTGGGAGCTGCAGTCTCTCCACTTATGCCACAAGGGAAAACAAGTAAGGAGCTTGCCAACCGCATTTGGAAGAGACCACAAGAATCATAGAATGGTTTAGGTTGGAAGGGACCTCAAAGCTCATCCAGTTCCAACCCCCCTGTGCCATAGGCAGGGACACCTCCCGCTAGAACAGGTCGCTCAAGCCTGATGATAATGAAGTGCCAGGGTTGTCTGTCTCAAACTTTGTTATCTTGGAAGCTCTACCTAAGAAACCATGTGCCCCACTGCAGATGAGGTTGCCAAGGGAGCCTCTTCCCTTGTTTTTCTCCTGTGTTAATATTTCAAGACGAAATTATGGCGGTTGTTGGGTTTGGGTTTTTTTTTAAACTGAATTTTCAAGGGCTTTGAAGTACCACCACACTTAAAGAGCGTGGGGCCTGGCAACTCAGACGAAATGGCTTATGAATTTCAGATATTTTTCTGTTTTGGTGTTTCCTGTGTTTGATGTTCACGTGTTGAAACCTGAAAATGCTGGAATGCGATTGCTATGCCTGCGTGATAATAGAGGCTGTTCCTATCACAGCCCTGAAATACTGAAAGGGAGGGGATAGGAGAAGACACACACACACACACAACGTGCACAGCTCTGTTACTTCACTGTATCAAGCCCAGGATGTTTGTTACTTGCAGGAAAAAAAATAAATAATCAATTCCTACACGTTAAGTTATTACAGAACATTAATTTGCGCAAGGCAAAAAGAGTGTTCTCCCCTGACTGATAAAATTACCTTCTATTATTACAGCCCTTTTGTCTCCTTGGGAGAGATGAGGAACATTTAAAAAAAAAAAAAAAAAAAGAAAAATTAAAAGAGGGGGGGAAAAAATTAANAAAAAAAAAAAAAAAAAAAAAAAAAAAGTAAAATTAAAAGAGAGGGGGAAAATATTAAAAAAAAAAAAGGATGAAAGAAATGTGAGGTAATGTGAGAAGTTGCTGAGAAGGATGCAGAGGATCCTGGAAGGCAGGGATGTGTTTGGGCACCCCTTCTGTCTGCACAGGGCAGGAACTCTCTGCACCCCTATGCTGGTTTGAGGCTAACTGGAATATTTTAATTAGAAAAAAATTAGGTGATAGGTTGTGAAAACATTGGTGATGTCTACTACGCTCCTAGGTTTACTGAGATGTACAAAAGCAAGGACACAAACATAGGTAAGAGTTGCTCTGGTCTCAGCTCTGGCTGTTGGTCTCTCTCTCTCTCTCCTTGGTTTCTAGCTGGATCTGTGTAACCCAACTAATTCATCCTGCCTCTAACCCACCCCGACCAATTGTGGTGGTTCAGCAGTTCCCTGCCCTCTCCCCACTTTGAAATAGCCCAGTCTAGGACTCAGTCGGCTGGAAGTTAATAAATGAAGCTTAATAGTTACAGCTTAGCACAATATACAAGCAGATATTTACAATATATAACAAATATTTGCTGGTTGTTAACCAAGGGATGCAGAGGATCCTGGAAGGCAGGGATGTGTTTGGGCACCCCTTCTGTCTGCACAGGGCAGGAACTCTCTGCACCCCTATGCTGGTTTGAGGCTAACTGGAATATTTTAATTAGAAAACAATTAGGTTATAGGTTGTGAAAAGAAAAATATTGGTGATGTCTACTACGCTCCTAGGTTTATTGAGATGTACAAAAGCAAGGACACAAACATAGGTAAGAGTTGCTCTGGTCTCAGCTCTGGCTGTTGGTCTCTCTCTCTCTCTCCTTGGCTTCTAGCTGGATCTGTGTAACCCAACTAATTCATCCTGCCTCTGACACCCCCCCAACCGATTGTGGTGGTTTGGCAGTTTCCCACCCTCCCCCCACGTTGAAATAGCCCAGTCTAGGACTCAGTCAGCTGGAATTTAATAGATGAAGCTTTATATTTACAGCTTAGCACAATAGACAAGCAGATATTTACAATGTATAACAGATATTTACAGATATATACAGTGAAAAGGTAATACAAAAACACCACAGCCCTCCCAGAGATCAAAATCCCTAAGAGGGGTTTTCTAACCACCCCTACCACCTTCCCACCTTCCCCAATCTTATCTCACCAGCTGTTTCATACAGCAGATAAGGTAGATGGGCCAAGGGGATTAACAGCAGGAAAGATGTTAGTGAAATTATTCAGATCCAGCTACAAAAAAAGCAGGGAGAAAGAGCTATGCAGCAGCAGCCATGGGCCAAAGCAGTCTGACTTATCTATGTTTGGGTTACAGCTCTTAAAACAATTTTTTTTTTCTTTCTCAGTAAACCTGAGTGAAGTAGCATCATCAGTGTTTTCCTTTCTCAGCCTATAGTCTAATTTCTCATTCAAATCTTTCAATTAGTTCAAACCAGCACATTGATATTCCTAATTCACCTTACAGATCCTGGGATAAGACTGGGAGGTGGGGGGAAAGGGGGTTGGGAACCCCTCTAGGGGACTCTGATCTCTGGGAGGGGTATTGTGTTTCTGTATTACCTTTTTCAAGTCTACAGCTGTAAATATTTGTAATATATTGTAAATACCTGATTGTATATTGTGCTAAGCTGTGAATATAAAGCTTCATTCCTTAACTTCCAGCTGGCTGAGTCTAGTCTGGGTGAATTCATAGTGGGGAGGTATGCGTTGGTAACTCCTGAACCTTCACAACCCCAGTTTCAGACCCTGCTTTATCTGTTGGGCATTATCCAGCCTAATTACATAGAGTTAAATCTCAGAGGATGCAGAGGGGAATGGACAGGAGGGAGGATAAGCCCCTGCCAGGGATACCATGAGGAAGATCCCTAAGCAGAGATGGAGAAGCTATTAATGGGGAGGGCAAGCCTGGGGCTGTGTCCTCTCACCGAAGAGGTAACAGGGACAACAGAGAGCCCAGGAGGAAAGAAATGCCTTCAGCTCGCTGTGAATTGGCAGGCAGGCAGGCAGGCAGGCAGGCATTCCCAGCACTGATTCTGCTCTGCAAGCAGAGTTTTCACCTGCCTAGACGCAAGCACAGAGCAGAGTTTCCACATTTGTGCCGTATCATGCTAAGTGCCTTGGAGGGTTCTCAGGGGAGGCTGTGTCCAGGCTGAGGGCAGCAGCATCTCCCTGACTCGAGGGCAGGACTCCCCTCCACTCAAGGGCAGCATCCCCAGACTCGAGGGCAGGATCCCCCCAACTCGAGGGTAGGATCCCCCTGACTCGAGGGCAGGATTCCCCCCCACTCACGGCCAGCATCTCCAGACTCGAGGGTAGGATCCCTCCCACTCGAGGGCAGCATCCCCAGACTTGTGGGCAGGATCCCCCCAACTCGAGGGTAGGATCCCCCTGACTCGAGGGCAGGATTCCCCCCCACTCAAGGCCAGCATCCCCAGACTCGAGGGTAGGATCCCTCCCACTCGAGGGCAGGATCCTCCCCACTTGAGGGCAGCATCCCCAGATTCGAGGATAGGATCCCCCCCACTCAAGGGCAGCATCCCACCCACTCCAGGGCAGCATCCCCAGATCCGAGGGCAGCATCCCCAGATCCGAGGGCAGCAGCATCCCCCCCAGTGGAGGGCAGGCACCCCGGGAGGACGCGGGGACACGCACATGCGCACGGCCGCCCTGCCAGCCCCGCACATGCAGCTCCCAGGCGCAGCTCCGTTCCTCCTAAGCTGCTTACAGCCAACAGGTTCGTGCTCGTGTTTACCGAACCGCTCCCAGCAGTCTGCCTGTGCCTCGTCTCCCTTCGCTTGCTTCACGGAGCTGGCTGCGGGCATCCCCAAGGAGGCAGCAAGCCCCACGCCTCTCTGTCCTCCCTGTGGCCGCCCTCCACGCACCCACGCAGGGACTTTCCTGACCCCATCCTCACCAGTTAATGCTCCTCCCTCTCCCCGAGCGCTCCGGTGCCTCCCTGCCCATCTCCATCAGAACACATATACGTCAGCCCCCCCTCCCCATCCCCTGCTTAGTGCTTCTCCTCTCCAAAGCCAGCCGTAAGGAGTAGCTAATCCCCTCTAAGCCCTGGGAAGACAGGTAGCCTGCATTTTTACCCCGTACAGAAATGGAAGCAAGGGGTGAAGGAGGTCAGCCCCCTTTTCCTTCAGTAGATCCCCACAGATCAAGGCACGGCAGTGGTAAGCATTTTAACTTAAGCTCTTAGGGCAAGAGAGGGTAAACCTACCAAACAACCCCAGCAAGCAGGCGCTGCCTGTTTATACGTTCTGTTTGTTTACGTGGTGCACACACACACACACACACACACACACACACAAAATCTACTCTAGGCAATCTCCCTGGGTGTACGTTCATTGCTCTGTAAGCTTCTGTGTGCCTGCTTGCGGCTGCATCCTCTCCTCTAATCTCCCAACTTAATTTCAGCCCAAGAATTGACTGGAGGCAACAGGAGCAATTCCTGCAGCCCTGCAGAAATCTCTGCCTGGCCAGCATCGGCCACACTTAGAATCATAGAATGGTTTAGGTTGGAAGGGACCTCAAAGATCATCCAATTCCAACCCCCCTGTGCCATAGGCACGGACACCTCCCACTAGATGAGGTCACTGAAGACCTCATCCAGCCTGGCCTTGAACACATCCAGGGAGGGAGCAGCCACAACCTCCATGGGCAACCTTTTCCAGTGCCTCGCCACCCTCACTGTGAGGAACTTCCTCCTAACATCCAGTTTAAATCTCCCCTCCGCCAATTTGAACCCATTCCTCCTCATCCTGTCATTACAAGACCTTGTGAGTAGTCCCTCCCCAGCCTTCCTGTAGGCCCCCTTCAGATACTGGAAGGTTACTATAAGGCCTCCTTGAAGCCTTCTCTTCTCCAGGTTGAAAAGCCCCAACTCTCTCAGCCTGTCCTCACAGCAGAGGTGCTCCAGCCCTCTGAGCATCTTCGTGGCCCTCCTCTGGACCCACTCCTCCACTTTCACTGCTCTACCAGAAAGTCAGGAGGGCAAACAAAAGCTGAAGAACCCACAAGGTTAGCTAGTTGCAAAGTTCAAGAGGTTCAACAAGACCAAGTGCAAGGTCCTGCAGCTGGGTCAAGGCAATCCCAAGCACAACTCCAGGCTGGGTGTGAGTGGCTGGAGAGCAGCCCTGAGGAGAGGGACTTGGGGGTGCTGGTGGAGGAGAAGCTCAAGATGAGGCAGCAGTGTGCACTTGCAGCCCAGAAAGCCAAGCAGAGCCTGGGCTGCAGTAGGAGAAGTGTGGCCAGCAGGGCCAGGGAGGTGATTCTCACCCTCTGCTCTGCTCTGGTGAGACCCCATCTGGAGTACTGCATTCAGTTCTGGAGCCTCTGAGACAAGAGGGATGTGGAGATGCTGGAGTGTGTCCAGAGAAGGGCCACAAGGATGCTCAGAGGGCTGCAGCACCTCTGCTATGAGGACAGAGTGAAAGAGTTGGGCTGTTCAGTTTGAAGAAGAGGAGGCTCCCAGGTGACCTTCTTGTGGCCTTCCAGTAATCTGAAGGGAGCCTACAGAAAAGCTGGGGAGGGACTTTTTAGGCTATCAGGTAGTGACAGGACTGGGGGGAATGGAGCAAAGCTGGAGGTGGGGAGATTCAGATTGGATGTGAGGAGGAAGTTGTTGAGCATGAGAGTGGTGAGAGCCTGGAATGGGTTGCCCAGGGAGGTGGTTGAGGCCCCATCCCTGAAGTGTTTAAGGCCAGGCTGGATGAGGCTGTGTGCAGCCTGATGTAGGGTAGGGTGCCCCTGGCCCATGGCAGGGAGGGTGGAACTAGATGATCCTTGTGGTCCTCTCCAACCTTGACTGATTCTATGATTCTAAACCTCTCTGGCACACTCACAAGCCCTCTGCCAGCATCAACACTGGACATGCCGTGGACTACCTGCCCTCTGGGCTTCTCCTATGCATGGTCATTATGTAAGGTTGTATGGTCCAACACGTGTATTCCTCGAAGTGATGGGCTCTCTGGAATCCAGCCAGAGGATCAAAGAAAGCTTTAAGAGAGCAGTGCTGTTTGGTCGGTCATATCCTGTTTGGATACTTAACGGAGATGACCCTGCTCTTCTAGGAGGTCCTCAGTGGCATTAATTAATTAACAGAGTGGAACTCCACATCCGCATTACAGATTACGGCACAGGAGGCTCCACCTCAACACAAGGGGCAACTTCTTTACTGGAAGAGTCACAGAGCACTGGAAGAGGCTTCCCAGAGAGGTTGTGGAGTCTCCTTCTCTGGAGAGTTCCAAGGCATGTCTGGATGCGTTCCTCTGTGATCTGAACTAGATTGTCTGGTCCTGCTCTGATTGTCTGGCAGGGGGGTTGGACTTGATGACATCTTTGCATCTCTTCCAAACTCTGACAGGTCTCGAGTGACCTGTTCTAGTGGGAGGTGACCATGTCTATGGCAGTGGGATTGGAACTCAATGATTTAGGAGGAAGTTCTTCACAGTGAGGGTGGTGAGACACTGGAACGGGTTGCCCAGGGAGGTTGTGGCTGCTCCCTCCCTGGAGGTGTTCAAGGCCAGGCTGGATGAGGTCTTGAGTGACCTGTTCTAGTGGGAGGTGTCCCTGCCTATGGCACAGGGGGGTTGGAACTGCATGATCTTTGAGGTCTCTTCCAACCTAAACCATTCTATGATTCTGTGATCTTTGAGGTCCCTTCCAACCTAAACCATTTTATGATTCTATGACCTTTGAGGTCCTTTCCAACCGAAACCATTTTATGATTCTATGATCTTTGAGGTCCCTTCCAACCTAAACCATTCTATGATGCTATGATTCTATGACATCCTGTCATCCTGTACAGGAGAAGGATTTCCAGGACCAATACTGGTAGATATTATCCAGATGGAATACAAAAGTTGCTTTAGAGAGACATAAACCTTTTAAACCCACTTCATAATAAGATTGCAAGTGACTGAAATAAATGCTGTCTGCTAACAACAAAAAAAAAAAAATCCTGGTTCTACCACACTTAAGCTAACAAAACTATCACAAATTGGTTAAAGCCCACAGTGATATGCAGTTGACACCCACATATGTTACGCTGGTGCCCAAGAACAAATGATATGTTTATAATGGATCTCAATATGCTTTGTGTAATTCTTGCTGTTCAGAATAATGCAAAGTACTTTACAGCTACAAAAAAAAAAAAATCTAATGCAGTTTAAAAAAAAAATCACAAGGAAGCCTCTCTTGCACACCTATTCCTTTACTTTCTACATAAAATTGGCATTGTTTAATAGAACATTCTTTGTACAGATGGTAAAAGATGAACAAAGAGTCATCGAATAGGAGAATATGAATGAAAGAATATTTATGATGCCCTCCAGTCATAGAATCATAGAATGGTTTAGGTTGGAAGAGACCTCAAAGATCATCCAGTTCCAACCCTCCTGTGCCATACGCAGGGACATCTCCCACTAGAACAGGTCAATCAAGGCATCATCCAACCTGGCCTTCAACACCTCCAGGGAGGGAGCAGCCACAACCTCCTGTACCCACCCTCACCACCCTCACTGGAAAGAACTTCTAACATCCCGTTTAAATCTCCCCTCCACCAGTTTAAACCCATGCCTCCTCATCCTATCATTACAAGACCTTGTGAACAGTCCCTCCCCAACCTTCCTGTAGGCCCGTTTCAAATACTGGAAGGCTACTATGAAGTCTCCTGGAAGCCTTCTTTTCTCCAGGCTGAAGAGCCCCCACTCTTGTAGCCTGTCTTCATAACAGAGATGCTGTAGCCCTCTAACAATCTTTGCTTCCCTTCTCTGGTCTGGCTCCAACAGTTCCATGTCCTTCTTGTGGTGGGGGCTCCAGAACTGCACACAGTTACTCCAGGTGGGCTGTGAGGAGAGCAGAGCCAAGGGGCAGAATCCCCTCCCTTGCCCTGCTGCCCACAGCTGCTCTTGCTGCAGCCCAGCACACAGTTGCTGTCTGGGCTGCACTCACACTGCAGCCTCATCTTCAGCTTTTCATCACCCCAGACCCCCAGGTCCTGTTCCTCAGGGCTGCTCTCAGCCATTCCCCATCCAGCCTGGAGTTGTGCTTGGGACTGTGCCCACCCAGTTCTTTACCCCTAAGCTCTTATTGTAACACACAGGCTGAGAGATGAAAATGTTATTTATAGCTAGGATACACGGGCATAGAAATGCCACCTCAAACAAAATATTAAGCTGCCAGGTGTGTCCCCTGAACAACAGAGATTTCTTTGGATATTCCAAGTAGCAACTGGAACCCAGCTAACAGACATCAGCCTTGTCAGGAGCAGCTGTGCTCCAAGGCAGTAAACACTGTAAGTGTGACAGAGTGGTACATCATAAAGCTCTTCCTTCTGTTCTTTGTAAAGAAGTGAGTGCTGTCTGACTGCTCACCTGTACCTCTAACATACTGCTGTGCTGAATGACAAACTCAGCTGATCTCCAGTCTGAAGTTGGCTTTATCTCAGTCCACAACACTGCACAGATGCTCCTCCTCTGAAAAAAAAAAAACAAATCCAGCCTGCTGCTGACACTTAGCTGGCAACCCCCAAAAGCAAGTCCAGTGGACCCTTTTCAGTTTAGAACGTTAGGCTTTCCTGCTAAAACCTAAGCATTAGTCCTGACAAACTCCTGGATGAAGTCATCCACTCTGCTTGAGGAAGAAAGGCTCTGCGGGTTTTTACCTCTTGGAGTGGCCAAGCAGCCTCTCACCTGCTGGTGCAGGGCATCTGCTGGGGAAAAGGTTCTCCACCCTCCTCTGCATGCCAAGGGGTAAGCACAGCATCAGTTTCTTCCCTCAGCACCGGCAAACAGCCCCTCAGCAGAAGGTGCAAGTAAACTAACAGCCTTTATCCCCCTTCGCTATTTGTTTTTCTTCTGTAAAACACACTCCAGCAGGTGATGCTGCCACTAAATTTCTCAGTGTTTTAACAATCTGCAAACACATTAGCAAAATTAATGGTGACGAAATGGCATTTCAAGTGTCTGTTTCCCTAGGGTTCTTTCTGCCACAGGGTAACATTTCACTAGAGGGAAAAAAAAAAACAAAAAAACCTCAGTATCAGTGCTTGGAACTAAAAGTTGGACTATAAACATGGACAGGAAAACAAAAATATTTCAGCAAAATTTTCATGAAAGGGAACGGATTATTAGCTTGTATAATCTCAAACCTCTGGTTAAAGGAGACATTTAAGACAGAGCACAGACAAAAATCATAGAATCAGAGAATGGTTTAGGTTGGAAGGGACCTCAAAGATCATCCAATTCCAACCCCCCTGGGCCATAGGCAGGGACACCTTCCACTAGAACAGGTCACTCAAGGACTCATCCACCTTGGCCTTCAACACCTCCAGGCAGGGAGCAGCCACAACCTCCCTGGGCGACCAGTACCAGTGTCTCACCACCCTCACTGCAAAGAACTTCCTCCTAACATCCAGTTTCAATCTCCCCTCTGCCACTTTAAAACCATTTCTCCTCATCCTGTCATTACAAAACCTTCTGAATAGTCCCTCCCCAGCCTTCCTGTATCCCCCTTTAAGATACTGAAAAGTTACTGTAATGTCTCCTGGCAGCCTTCTCTTCTCCAGACTGCAGAGCCCCAACTCTCTCAGCCTGTTCTCAGAGCAGAGCTGCTGCAGCCCTCTCAGCATCTTTGTGGCCCTCCTCTGGACTCTCTCCAGCAGTTCCATGTCCTTCCTGTGCTGGGGGCTCCAGAGCTGCAGACAGTGCTGCAGGTGGGGTGTGAGGAGAGCAGAGCAAAGGGGCAGAATCCCCTCCCTTGCCCTGCTGCCCACAGCTGCTCCTGCTGCAGCCCAGCACACAGTTGCTGTCTGGGCTGCACTCACACTGCAGCCTCATCTTCAGCTTTTCCTCAGCCCAGACCCCCATGTCCTGTTCCTCAGGGCTGCTCTCAGCCATTCCCCATCCAGCCTGGAGTTGTGCTTGGGACTGCACCCAGCCAGGTGCAGGACCTTACACATGGCCTTGTTGAATGCCATAAGGTTGGCCTGGGCACAGCTCTGCAGCCTGTCCAGGTCCCTCTGGATGGATCCCTGCCCTCTAGCAAGTTGACTGTGCCACACAGCTTGGTGTCACCCTCAAACTTGCTGAGGGTGCACTGATTCCTCTGCCCATATCGCTGACAAAATCAGACACATACTGAGACAAAAAGCAACGGCAAGAGAAAAGCACTTTTTAAGAAGGCTGTATTAAATGCACATACCCTAACACTTAAATTCCCTGCATTTCATAGAATCCTAGGATCAATCAGGGTTGGAAGGGACCACAAGGATCATCTAGTTCCAACCCCCCTGCCATGCCCAGGGACAGCCTACCCTAGAGCAGGCTGCCCACAGCCTCTGCCAGCCTGGCCAAAAACCCCTCCAGGCATCTGGCCCCAAACACCTCCCTGGGCAACCCATTCCAGGCTCTCACCACTCTCATGGGGAACAACTTCTTCCTCACATCCAATCTGAATCTCCCCACCTCCAACTTTGCTCCATTCCCCCTAGTCCTCTCACTACCTCATAGCCTAAAAAGTCCCTCCCCAGCTTTTCTGTAGGTCCCCCTCAGATCCTGGAAGGCCACAAGAAGGTCACCTGGGAGTCTCCCCTTCTCCAAACTGCACAGCCCCAACTCTTTCACTGTCTTCATAGCAGAGGTGCTGCAGCCCTCTGAGCATCCTCACTGTGTCCTTCTCTGGACACACTCCAGCATCTCCACATCTCTCTTGTCCCAGGGCCTCCAGAACTGGATGCAGTACTCCAGGTGGGGTCTCACCAGGGCAGAGTAGAGGGGGAGAATCATATCCCTCCACCTGCTGGCCACACTTCTCCTGATGCAGCCCAGGCTCTGCTTGGCTTTCTGGGCTGCAAGTGCACACTGCTGCCTCACGTTGATCTTCTCCTCCACCAGCACCCCTAAGTCCCTCTCTGCAGGGCTGCTCTCCATTTCCCCACATTGAGCATCTCTAAAAGACGAATGCTAACTCAAGGCATTGTTAATGATCTCTGACTTCATCTAACTGCAGTCTCATCCTAGGCTGAACTGCATGTAGGAAACACTGCCCTCAGAGTGATGAGGCAGCTTCCAGATAAACAAGCTTCCTTAAATATCAGCTATTAACACCCTATGGCAATCCAAGTCCACGCACGGTGACTCAGTGCAATTATTTCAAGTGTAACAAGTGGGCAGTGATGCGGATTTGTACCTCATTGGTTTAAGCATGAAATGAAGCAAAGGGGAGGGGAAAAAAAAAATCATGAAAAGTATTCCATTTTAGACCAAACCAGTGTAAAAAAAAAAAAAAAGTATTATAAACATGACATAATCTCATTTAAAGAAACTGTATAACACATAGGTTTTACAAATATTTACAGACATTAATCTTGTTAAGTTGATTTACAGAGTTTTATTCTGTAACAGGATTGACTGGCTGGAGAAACACAGGCTCAGGGGAAAAAAGGGGGAAAAATAAAGGAAAGAAAGGAAAAAAAAAACCAAGAACACAAGAGCTGAAAGCTCTATTTTGGTCAGGATGATGGATTCTTTTCTTAAGTAACTTGTTGTCTTTTGTTTCAAGACTATAAACATGAGGAGCAGTTCTCCAACTGGCAAGAAACACTGAGATGTTTTGTCTTCACCGTTCTGGACTGCTTTTAGTTTTCTTTCAGTCCAAGAGACAGAGGAAAGGGAGACCTGGATCTCCCTTTCCCTACAAGATCACCTTTCTTTTGCCCAAAACTGGATCTTGCCTCTGAAGCAGTGCATACCCATCTGCTACGTGGGCTCATGCTTGCTCCTGTAGGAGATGGGTTAGAATCACAGAATCCTAGAATCAGTCAGGGTTGGAAGGCACCACAAAGATCATCTCATTCCAATCCCCCTGCCATGCTCAGGGACACCCTACCCTACATCAGGCTGCCCACAGCCTCTGCCAGCCTGGCTGCAAACACCTCCAGGCATCTGGCCCCAACCACCTCTCTGGGCAACCCATTCCAGGCTCTCACCACTCTCATGCTCAACAACTTCTTCCTCACAACCAATCTAATTCTCCTCACCTCCAGCTTTGCTCCATTCCACCTAGTCCTCTCACTACCTCATAGCCTAAAATGTCCCTCCCCAGCTATTCTGTAGGCCCCCTTCAGATCCTGGAAGGCCACAAGAAGGTCACCTTGGAGCCTCCTCTTCTCCAGACTGCACAGCCCCAACTCTTTCAGTCTGTGCTCACAGCACAGGTGCTGCAGCCCTCTGAGCATCCTCATGGCCCTTCTCTGCACACCTCCAGCATCTCCACATCCCTTTTGTCCCAGGGGCTCCAGAACTGGACGCAGTACTCGAGATGGAGTCTCAGCAGAGCAGAGTAGAGGGGGAGAATCACCTCCCTCGACCTGCTGGCCACACTTCTCCTGATGCAGCCCAGGCTCTGCTTGGCTTTCTGGGCTGCAAGTGCACACTGCTGCCTCATCTTGAGCTTCTCCTCCACCAGCACCCCCGACTGGGATCTGGCTGCAGATCCTGTTAAGCAGAACTACTGCAACCAGCATGAGTTTACATATCTGGTAAAACCAACATTAAGATCCAGTTCCCTGTTGTTTATTTGCTTCCCATCATCGCCAACTTCCCACAGCCAAGCCTCCCTATGGCTTTCATGTGGCCGCAGTTACCTCTGTTTGCACATGAAGAGGTCATTTCATATGCTGCTAGCAGAAGGGCTACTGGTTTCTTCTTGTGACTTCAGGCATCTTTTAGGAAACAACAGATTTCCTGCTCCCTTTCCAACTAAATACAAAGGTCACTGAGTTTAACAATGAAGCACGGTGCTGATATTTCAGTGCTAAAAAGTTTGCACACAAAAGCAAGGAGGACAATTGCTATATATAAAACTCCAGGCAGAATAAACCAAAACATGTCCTGGCCAAAACGTGCTCCTGGTCCCCAAGCAAGGACTTGTGCCTGCTGAAACAATGCAGTTATGTATAGGAGTTCCCAAAAAGATGGTATCTGACGTAGCAAAGGTCCAGGACACTGAAATTGGTACTTCTGTGCTTTTTTGAAAGATGTAATAAATATATAAGATGTAAGATCTATGTCATATATACACATATATACATAAAAAACAGTCTTGCTGGACTCAACAGCTAACAGTGACATTCACACTTCACTTCCATGTTATGACCTTCCCTGATCTCTCTGCCTCTCCACCAAAAGCATTAGACCAAAGAGGTGACTTCACATCAACATTGCTAGGACAATTATTCTTCTCTTTTCACTAACAGGGCAGTATCTAATGTACCATTCTGCCTCTGTGCTGTTCCTGTGATATTCAGGATCCAAGAGGAAATATCACAGAATGTTAGGGGGTGGAAGGGACCTCAAAAGCTCATCCGGTCCATCTCCCCCGTGCCAGAGCAGCATCACCTAGAGCACATCACATAGGAATGCATTCAGGCTGCTCTTGAGTATCTCCAAAGAGGGAGACTCCACAACCCCCCTGGGCAGCCTCTTCCAGTCTTAGGTCACCCTTGCAAGGAAAATATTTTCCTCATGTTTCCATGGAATTTCCTCTGCCTCAACTTCCACCCACTGCCCCTTGTTCTGTCATTGGGCATCACCCAGCAGAGCCTGGCTCCAGCCTCTTGGACTGACTCCTTGTCTCATTATTATGCACCACTAAAAAGATATTACGTCCCCACCCCCCACCTTGACACCCACCCCTCAGATACTGATAGGCATTGATCAGATCCCTTCTTAGCCTTCTCTTCTCCAGACTAAACAGCTCCAGGGCTCTCAGTCTCTCTCTATAGCGGAGATGCTCAAGTCCCCCATTTGTCTTTGCGGCTCTCTGTTGGGACTCTCTCCAACAGGTCTCTGTGTCTCCTGAACTGGGGAGCCCAAAACTGGACACAGTATTCCAGGCGTGGTTTCACAAGGGCAGAGCAGAAGGGGAGAAGAACCTCCCTAGCCCTGCTGGCCACACTTTTGCTGATGCAGCCCAGGATGCCATTGGCTCTCTTGCCCCCAAGGGCACATTGCTGGCCCATGCAGAATTTGCTGTCCACCAGCACTCCAAAGTGTTTTTCAATGGAGCTGCTTTCCAGCAGGGCAGCCCCAACCTGTACTGGTGCCTGTTGTTCATCTGCAGGATCCTGCACTTGTCCTTGTTGAACTTCATGAGCTTTGCCTTTACTCAGCTCTCAGCCTGTCCAGATCTTACTGGATGGCAGCACAGCCACACCACTCCCAGTTTTGTATCATCAACAAACTTGCTGAGGGTATACTCAGGGCATCCAGGGCATCTATGTATGATACAGTGCATCTATGCCCCTTGTCATGCAACAACAAACCTCTGATCTGTGATACTGAATACAACCTGGTGGTCTGCTGGGCATCACACACTGCATTTGGTTTTGCTAATTTTCCTTTCTGTAGGAGCTAAGCACTCCCTACACATCAGCACTTGTTGTTCATACCCTACTCCAGAGGTCACATCAGTGATGTTTAACAGTCTCTGTATGACAGTAGTTTATACTGTACACACAAAGAATGTCTTCTCTGGTCACACTCATGGTCCATCCCACCAGCAGCTTCAAGCTACAGAACTTCCAGAGCCAGGTGCAAAAACTAACGCTCGTCATTCGCAGGAAAACCTCCCCAGCCCTGTCTCTTCTGTTCCACTCTTCCACTGGGAAACCAGGCTCTTAGGAATCATAGAATCAGTCAGGGTTGGAAGGGAGCAAAAGGATCATCTAGTTCCACCCTCCCTGCCATGCCCAGGGACACCCTAACCTAGAACAGGCTGCACACAGCCTCTGCCAGCCTGGCTGCAAACACCTCCAGGGATCTGGCCGCAAACCCCTCCCTGGGCAACCCGTTCCAGGCTCTCACCCCTCTCATGCTCAACAACTTCCTCCTCACATCCAGCCTGAATCTCCCCACCTTCAGTTTTGCTCCATTCCCCCTAGTCCTGCCACTACCTCATAGCCTAAAAAGTCCCTCCCCAGCTTTTCTGTAGGCCCTCTTCAGATACTGCAAGGCCACAAGAAGGTCACCTGGAAGCCTCCTCTTCTCAAGCCTGCACAGCCCCAACTCTCTCAGTCTCTCCTCATAGCAGAGGTGCTGCAGCCCTCTGAGCATCCTCGTGGCCCTTCTCTGGACAAGCTCCAGCATGTCCACATCCCTCCTGTAACAGGGGCTCCAAAACTGGATGCAGTACTCCAGGTGGGGTCTCAGCAGAGCAGAGTAGAGGGGGAGAATCACCTCCCTCCACCTGCTGGCCACACTTCTCCTGAAGCAGCCCAAGCTCTGCTTGGCTTTCTGGGCTGCAAGTGCACACTGCCAGCTCATGTTGAGCTTCTCATCCACCAGCACCCCTGAGTTCCTCTCTGCAGGGCTCCTCTCCAGGCAGAAGAACTGCTGTGCTTCAAAACACCAGGCTGCCAGCTAGCAACTCTGACGAGCAGCTTCCCTCTCGGAACCCCACTCCTTTGGGTTGCTCGCCAAGATGCAGAAAAGGCTCATGCAAACCCTCTAAGGCTTCTCCCACAAAAATGCAGCTAGGTCACTTTCCCTGCCCCAGACACGTAGGGCAAACGCTGCAGCCTCTGCGCTAAGCATCCAGGCGCTCACGCAGGTGACAAAACTCCCCCAGTCAGGTGCTCGCCGCAGCACTTCCCAAACCAGTCAAGCATGGGGTAGAACGAGGACGGATGCAGAACAGAAATCCAGCTGCTTTTCCTGAACGGCTTCAGTGAAATTAAAACTCTCCATCTCTGCTTGTCAGCTTCCTCCGCTTGGGCGCAACTGGTTGAAGTTGCCACACACCGCAGGGAGAAAAACAGGTGTGTCATAGCCAGGGGTTAGAGAAAAGACCAAAAATATTTACTACCTAGACAGGCTGCCTGAGCGAGGAAAACAGAGCGGGGAGAGACTGAACTTGCTTATGCTTGAATAGCCAAGAGAGAAAGGGGTAGGAATGAATGGGGAAGCTTTCACGCTTGCCTCCTCAGCCAGGCAGAAGCGTGAAGAAAGGGCCTCTGGCAGGTTGATCAGATGACTTCTTCTCCTGACTGCTCTCCAAGGAAAGGAAGCACGAGCCCTACTGCCAGAGGAGTAAAAACACGCTCTTCTCCTCTGCCAGCCTCTGAAGATCTGCTGCCTGTCCTGCAGCACACCATTATTTTTAACAGTACTCCATCTCCCTGCCCTTGCTCTACACAAATACTGGCTCACGCTCAAGCCTTCCGACCTCACGTTTCTTTTCCAGCTCTTCCACACCTTGGTCAGAGTGGCAGAGGAAAATTACACAGATGGCTGTACAGTGGTCACAAAGACCCCAAGATTGCTTCACTAGCAACTGGGAATCCATTCCCCAGCCCAGGCAAGCCACCAGAGTGGTGGCATGGGCACCCTGAACCACTGGAGGGCCTGCCAAACTCAGCCTCTGCTCTAGCACAGTGTTCTTCTGCCCCAGGGAAATAACTTCCCCTACAGTGATTCACTGATTTACAGCTGGTTAAATTCTCTGCCCCTGCCTCCTTGCTGAACAGGCACTCATACACATACATGGTCTGCAGCTGCAAGGAGAAACCCCAGGGGAGGCAGAGCTATTGATGTGCTATATACGGTCTGCCACCAGTTGAGAAAGTTCCCATCTGAAAGGATGAATCGATTATCTTCAGTGTCAGATGTTCTTAGCAGTCTCTTAGATGAAGGATCAGTCCCATGGATAAGCCAAACTCCTCCCTAGCCACAAAAATCCCAGAGATACACAGAGAAAGACAAGCCTGTGATCGGAACAGGCCCTGCTGCTGCTTGGTCCATACAAGACTTTCCCCACTCTTGCTGCCTTTCTCATTTAAGTGCCAGGAACCATGAGTTTTCACCTTGGCTTTCTCCTCTTTGAGACCAAAGAAGGGCAGCTGAAGAGTGCTTCCTCCTGTCACCTCTGTTTTGGTGTGGGCCAGGCTTACACTGCTGTCACAACAGCCACAGTGCTCTGCATGGGGGGCAGCCTGGGCTGCAAACCCAACTCCTACTGAATAGTGAGTATTGTGGCTAGACTCCCATGGCACCCCAATCAACCTGGCATTGCTTAGGCTGGCAGCTTCACCATAAGCAAATGGCAATTGCAGGCACTGGAATGGGCTGCCCAAGGAAGTCATTGAGTTACCAAGCCTGGAGTGTGTTTAAAAGTCATTTGGATGCGGTGCATGGGTGCTGGGTGTGAGATAAAGAGAAGCCTGACCTTGGCCCTCACGGGCTGAGGAAGGCAGCCTGGCACAGGTCTCTGGTTCCCATAACATGGCAGTTACCTCCCACAAGAGAGTAAAGGGATAGCGAGACATCTGGTTAGGAATAACAGGTTATCATTAATATTAATGAATGGGATTGTGCTTAATTATACCGACCAATTACTACGCTTCTGGTTAGGATGGACAGCGTCCTGCAAAGCTTTTGTTACCAATCAGAAGACACATTGCCTTGGCTGGTAAGAAACACTGTAAGAGTACAATCCTGTCGCTAATAAAGTGTTTGACCTATCCATCACACTGATGCGTTCAGGTTGTTCCAGGCCCTGCATGCGATAAGATGAACCCAACACATGGGGATATGGTTTAAGGTGCACCTTGTAAAGCAGCGCTGGACTTGGTGACCCTGCAGAGCAGCGCTGGACTAGGTGATCCCTGCAGAGCAGCGCTGGACTAGGTGATCCCTGCAGAGCAGCGCTGGACTCGATGATCCCTGCAGAGCAGCGCTCCACTCCATGATCCCCATAGAGCAGCGCTGGCCCCAGTGATGCCCGCAGAGCAGTGCTGGACTCTGTGATCCCCAAAGAGCAGCGCTCCACTCCATGATCCCCACAGAGCAGCGCTAGACTCCGTGATCATAGAATCATAGAATGGTTTAGGTTGGAAGAGACCTCAAAGATCACCGAGTTCCAACCCCCCTGTGCCATAGGCAGGGACACCTCCCACTAGAACAGGTCACTCAAGACCTCATCCAGCCTGGCCTTGAACACATCCAGGGAGGGAGCAGACACAACCTCCATGGGCAACCTGTTCCAGTGTCTCACCACCCTCACTGTCTAGAACTTCCTCCTAACATACCATTTAAATCTCCCCTCTGCCAGTTTGAACCCATTACCCCTCGTCCTGTCATTACAAGACCTTGTCAATAGTCCCTCCCCAGCCCTCCTGTAGCCCCCTTCAGATACTGGAAGGTTACTCTAAGGTCTCCTCAAAGCTTTCTCTTTTCCAGGCTGAAAAGTCCGAACTCTCTCAGCCTGTCCTCATAGCAGAGCTGCTGCANTCCCTTGCCCTGCTGGCCACAGCTTCTCTTGCTGCAGCCCAGAGAAGCGTGGCCAGCAGGGCAAGGGAGGTGATTCTCCCCCTTTACTCTGCTCTCTTCACATCCCCAAAGAGCAGTGCTCAACTCGGTGATCCTGAGGGTCGTCTCCAACCTGTGTGTTTCTGTGATGCTCTGATAACTCTTCTCACTTAATTGGATACCAATTTCAAGGTGAGGGTGGCTTTGTGCCAAAGCAGAGAACAAAAGCTGCTATGGTAGGAATGGGACAGCAGCACCAACCCACTTGACTGGTGGAGCCCAAGCATAGTACACTGGCCCACATCCTCACAGCCAAGAGGAGACTCAGTGGCTGGGGGTAAATTCTTGCATCTCAGGAGACTCCCCACGAGAGCGCCAATGAGAGAAAGACGAATTAAAAAGCTAGGTCACTAGGACTACTAAATGCCAAGAGGCACAAGAAAGATGTAGGAAGACTCATTAATTATAAAATAGCCTCACTGCTCCCCTCCTGCTCCTTGCATTGGGGAGCCAAGATAAACACTGGAGTTTTAATCTCTTTGCAAGAAATTGCACCAAATGTCACGAACACTTCGTTTCTCCGTGTCTGGGGTTTCTAGGCAGCAAGACTTCAGTGTAACTCTATTCCACACCAGGTACTAGTTTTAAAATGGAAGTCAGACCTCCTTGACATCTGATGGTGGGAGGTCTGAGATAGCGCCCGTGAGAAAATAAGTCTGCTTCTCTGAAGGCTTTGTGGGATTCCCCACCCTCCTATTTATATGAGAAGTAGCTGCCCCTTTTTTGTTGTTGTTGGTTGTGTCTTTTTAGTGCACGGCTCCTTCTCCAGAAAATGTCACCCAGGGTATCAAGGCACTCTTACAGTGCCTGGAAGGGAAAACCAAAGTTGTCTCCTACAGAGAACTGAGGGGATTCCATGGTAAGAGTCACAGAATCACAGAATTGTCGGGGTTGGAAGTGACCTAGTGCTGGTTTGAACTAATTGGAGGATTTGAGTGAGAAATTAGACTATTGGCTGAGAGAGGGAAACACAGGATGTCACTTCACCCAGAGCTTTACTGAGAAAGAAAAAAAAAAAAATGTTTTTAAGAATTGTACCCAAAACATTAGATATCAGACAGTTTCTGACTGCTCTGGCTGCGGCTGCTCTTTGCATGGTCTCCTTTTTCTCTCTGCTTTGGTAGCTAATTCTCAGTAATACTACTAACTTCTTTCTAGTACTAATCCCCCTGGCCTATCTACCTCCACCTATCTTCAGCATCAACAGGTGGTGAGATAAGATTGGGGAAGGGGGGAGAGGTGGTAGGGGGTGGTTGGTTACCCCTCTTGGGGATTTTGGTCTCTGGGAAGGGTGTGGTGTTTCTGTGTTACCTTTTCATTGTATATATCTGTAAATATCTGTTATATCTGGTAAATATTTGCTTGTATATTGTGCACTGCTGTAAATATAAAGCTTCATTTATTAACTTTCAGTGTTTCTGAGTCCTAGCCAGGGTTTATAAAAACATGGAGGGGCAGGTAACTGCTAAACCACTACAGACCTGAAAAAAATCATCCAATTCCAACCCCCAGCCATGGGCAGGGACACCTCACACTAGACCAGGCTGCTCAGAGTCCCATCCAGCCTGGGTCCTCTCAGAGAAGAGCAACAATATGCTTCCAGGGTAAAGCAGGGGTCAGGAGCTCAGGAGTGACCTCAGGATTTTCAGTCTCCTTCCCTAATAGTAACTATGCCAGCACAAAACCTTGCTGCAAGTCTGAGATGTAAAAACAAGGTCCCCACAATTAAATGCTGAAGTAAGCTATGGTGAAGCATCTAAAAAGAAGGGTCTTGCTACATCAGATTCTCAGACAGTTACCCAAGCTGGCAGTTCCTTATATAAGGTCTAATTTTAAGGTACAGCTATCATACAGAGACATAGGAACAGTTTTCTTCCTCTCTTTTACCCTTGATGGAGATCCCAGGGAGAAGATTATTTTCCCTGGGGAGCAAATGGCTTTGCT
This sequence comes from Psilopogon haemacephalus, assembly GCA_013396835.1. NCBI lineage: Eukaryota > Metazoa > Chordata > Aves > Piciformes > Megalaimidae > Psilopogon > Psilopogon haemacephalus. The sequence goes on along the minus strand of VWZI01012821.1, from coordinate 37,553 downwards.
GCAGACTGAGAAGACAACACTGAAAGGTGCCAAGCCCCACTCCAGGTACCTGCAGCAGTGTCAGCTCAACACATTTCCATCCTCCTCTGTCTGCTCGAATCCATTTTTCTTCTACCGCTATTCAGTGACTCTTTACTTTCTCCACTTCACCTTTCTGTAGCCCTGCTTTATGAACAACACAGTGAAACAGCTGAGTTTGAAAAATCTTTTTCAGGAAGCTGTTCCTTCTTCCTAGCCTGAATGTTTTATTGATTGGGGCTTTATTAGAACAATGGAATCATTTAGGTTCGAAAAGACTTTTAAGATCACCAAGTCCACTCATTAACCCAGCACTGCCAAGTCCACCACTAAAGCATATCCCTAAGTGCCACATAAAAGACAAGTCTTTTAAGTACCTTCAGGGATGGTGACTACATCACCCCGCTGGGCAGCCTGTTCCAATGATTAACGACCCCTTCAATGAAGAATTTTTTCCTAATACCCAATCTAAACCTCCCCTGGCACAACTTGAGGCCATTTCCTCTCGTCCTGTCATTTGTTACTTGGCAAACAGACCAACCCCCATCTCCCTGCAACCTTCTTTCAGGTAGGTGTAGAGGACAAGAAGGTCTCCCCTGATCAACCTTTCCCCCACACTAAACCTGAGTTTCCTCAGCCACTTCTTTGGACACGCTCCAGAACCTCGATGCCGTTCTTGTGGTGACAGACCCAAAACTGGACACAGCATTAGAGATGTGACCAGTGCTGAGCACAGGGGACAATCACTTCCCTAAGTCCTGCTATTAATAGCTCTTCTGGAGCAAGCAGGTTGTAGAGAGGGCAGAATGAAACAGGAGCTTCACAGTCCCATAGGAATCCACATTTTGAGTTCAAGTTACCAGCTCTAGATGCCTGCAAAGCCATGAGATTTTGGCTTAGCCTAGCATTAATATGACTGCCCTACCTGTGGCTTCATAGCATCAGGTGTGTTGGTGGCACACTCTTTACACAAGGCATATTAAGGTGCCATCAGAAGAGATATTCTTAATTCTGGCATTGCCTGACCAAAGAGTGAAGCAAAGAGGAGGAAAGGCCTTTTTCAGTCTGGTGGAAATCTACTGGAAAAATAACCACCTCAAGAAGGGTACCACAGACACTTCCCAGCCTTTGTCACACTTCTGGCTCCCGGTGCCCTGTCGACGCGTATTTCAGACGGGGCAAAGTGGATTCACCTATTTTGGTGACTAGCTCAGTTCCCCACAAAGGTACAGTCTCTGTTCATCATAAACCTCCTTTGTATCCAGCGAGCACAACTGGGAGGGCAGGGAGTGAAGAGAGGAAGATATTCTGCATTTACATTTCCGCGAACCCGGCGAGAGACACAGAATCGAACGTTCATTTAGTCTGTGTTCCAGAACACTTCTCCTAGACATTATATATAGTTTCTCAGATACCAGCGTCTCCCTCACCTACATATTCACACTAATCCATATAAAACTATGAGTCATTACACAAAGTTCCATCCAGAAGAGTAAGCCATTCATCCTTTGGGGGGGGGGAGGAGGAGGAGAGGGGAAATTAAGAGCTGTTTCCAATTTAATTGGCAGACTTTACATTTTCATTCTGCTTCCACTGGAAAGTGTGGTGCTAATTTTTCTGACACAGTTTGCAACCACAGCCAGACCTCGGTCTGCTTCATTTGTGTCTACCAGTGGGAGCTCTAAAAAAGGAAAAAAAAAATATATATATTAAAATAAACCAGAATTGCATCTTGTCACGTGCCTCTGAGCGGCATGCAAGTTCTGCATGCTGAGCTTAACGCTTGCGTTGCTTTGAGGACTTTAAAACCCTCTGCCATTCTTAAGTCCCTGTTTCACCAAATGGATGGCAAAAGGCTGGAGTTCAAGTGGCACTCTCAAACCAGCTGCTCAAGCCTTGCTGTTGTCTCTTGCCGTATTTTGAGAAAGGGGGAGAAGTAGCAGGGATTCAGTCAAGATGCTTCTTTAGCATACCCTCCCCTTTAGCTCTCATACAATAAAGCACATATATGCCCCACCCTGCCTTTCTACTGTGCCTTGTAGCCAAAGACAGTTTCCTGTATGCAAGCAGCTCTTTTATAGGGTAGAGTTAATTCTGAAGTGAGGTTGCATAGAAAACACCAACTTGGAACAGGTATACGTTTTAATTCCTACAATACCTACTCCAACATGGGACTTAGGATTCTGTGTTCCCTTTTGCAACGTGACAGAAGAGAGGGCTTTGACTGCCTTCTCATTTTCCCCTCTTTGTCTATATTTCTGATGTTTTTCTCAGCTGCTTCTTGGCTTTGCACCACTTTCTCTCTCATTTTCTAATCCAACGATTCCAGCTTGGCAGCTGCATACAACTTTTATGGCTGTTTCAACTCAGCCTCCCCTGTCTTGCTCCTTTTAGCACACAGCCCCTAAATCAGGGTGGTCAGTCTGCCTCCTGAACCATTCAGGGGCCATTCCAATGGACTGCATCCCTCAAGAGGTTCAAGGGCTCTGTTTGAGGAGGGAATGGCCATCACCCTGAGATGGGTGAACTCGACAGGAGCTGCAGATGCCCCAGAACCAGCAGCAAGGTAGTCCTGAGCAGCAAATCATAGAATCATAGAACAGTCTGGGCTGGAAGGGACCTTCAAAGATCATCTAGTCCAATGCTCCCCTGCAGTCAGCAGGGATGACATCCTCAACTAGATCAGGTTGCAACTTCTGGAGAAGGACTGGCATCTGTGATGCTGTGGTCTTCCAGGAGCTCCTGCAGCTCTCACAGAGTGGCAACCGGGAGACGTGATCTATGCAAGGACTTTGGCAAGTGGACTGCAGGATTACAATGAACATCTACTTCAAGTCCAAAGCAGCTAACACACAAGAAACAACAGCTGGGAAGTCTTTCTGCAGGAGACCAACTTGAGACAAAGAGCTGTGAGACTTTCAGCACCTTTTCCCAGATTAAATTAACTGTGCATGAGTTTGCTAATGATTCACATACCTCAGTAGTTCCTTGTGGGGCATCAGATCTCCCTGAACATACTCCTTTTCAAAACATCTAACAAGCTTTAGCGCTTCCACAATGGCTGCTCATGGACCTTTACAGAAGTGCCAAACGCAAAGTCTAGAACTACTGTTGGGTCTTCTAGCTGCAGTCTTAACAACCAGATACAAGGTGGCAGGAACAGCGAAAATACTGCTCTACACTTCTGCTTGATACCCAATAGCTGCATTTGACAGCTCAACTCACTCAAGCTCCCCTGGAGCAGAGTGTTTGGGAGCTCCTGTCAATCATGAGCTGATACCAGATATTCCAGGTACCACCGTGGGGAAAACAGCCTTTTCTTCAAGTAGGTAAATTCTAGTCAGCCCCATGGCAGAACAGGACATAAACTGAAGAAAGCAGGTAATCAGTAGACACGAAAGCTGCACAATATACTAAGAAAGAAGGGTGTCACAACAATCAGATGCATGTATTAAGTACAGGTCCACTCCCTTCCCTTCCCACCTCCTCCCCAATCCAGCACATGCTCTTTTATCTTCACCATTAGCATGATGGTAGTGTAGCTTGCTAGGCTAATCTGAAACCTAAGGGAATGTGAATCGTCCAATCTGAAACCTAAGGGAATGTGAGCACACGTAGGATACACTCAACAAATATCTGAGGCACTGAACAGCAGCTGAACAGTCAAAAGCAAATGGCAGGCCTTCAAGTAAAGGCTTCCAAAGTACAAGGGAATAAATCTGTACTTGCAAATGTTAACAATAAACTTCTTGGGGTACAGCTGCAGAAGAAAGGCATCTCGCCTGGAGAGAGTCTCCTCACACATCCCAGGTACTTAAGCTTTCTTTTCCTTTAGTTTTTAAGGTTCACCAACGGTTTGTATTGCATATGTAAACCTTCCGGGCTAAGAAACTGTTTAATCTCAAAAAAAAAAAACCCCAAAACCCAAACCCAACAGCCAAAAGAACAACAAAGCCAAAAACAAAATTAAAACAAAACAAAAATAGAAAAGAGAAATAAAACAAAAAAGCAAAACAAAAATAGGAATAAACCAAAAAGCAAAACAAAAATAGAACTAAACCAAAAAGCAAAACAAAAATAGAACTAAACCAAAAAGCAAAACAAAAATA
>VWZI01012821.1:16972-27881 GCA_013396835.1 Psilopogon haemacephalus | reverse complement strand
CATAGTACAGAAACACATAACAGCATAGTACAGAAACACACAACATAGTACTGAAACTCTATTCACAAGGTCTTGTAATGACAGGGTGAGAGGTAATGGGTTCAAACTGGCAGAGGGGAGATTTAATTGGGATGTTAGGAGGATGTTCTTCACAGTGAGGGTGGTGAGACACTGGAACAGGTTGCCCAGGGAGGTTGTGGCTGCTCCCTCCCTGGATGTGTTCAAGGCAGGCTGGATGAGGCCTTGAGTGACCTGTTCCAGTGGGAGGTGTCCCTGCCTATGGCACAGGGGGGTTGGAACTGGATGATCTTTGAAGTCTCTTCCAACCTAAACCATTCTATGATTCCATCAATCAGGGATACAATACCCTTCCCAGAAATCAGAGTCCCCAGGAGGGGCTCCCAAGCACCCTTCCACCCTCTTTCCAGTGCCCAACCTTATCCCAGAATCTGCCTTACATTCAAGGTGAATCAGAAAGATGGGCAAGGGGGGTTAGAAGCGGAATGGTTAGTTGGGTTACACAGAGCCAAGCAGAAGCCAGGGAGAGAGACAGACTCAGACAACCAAACTCAGACTGTCTTATCTGGCAGATAGTAGCTGAAGATGAGGCAGCAGTGTGCCCAGGTGGGCAGCAGAACCAATGGCATCCTGGCCTAGATCAGGAACAGTGTGGCCAGCAGGACAAGGGAGGTTATTCTGCCCCTGTGCTTGGCACTGGCCAGGCCACATCTTGAGTACTGTGTCCAGTTATAGTCCCCTCAATTCAAGAGTAATGCTGAGGTGCTGGAAGGTGTCCAGAGAAGGGCAACAAAGTTGGTGAGGGGCCTGGAGCACAGCCCTATGAGGAGAAGCTGAGGGAGCTGGGGGTGTGCAGCCTGGAGAGAAGCAGGCTCAGGGGTGACCTAATTGCTATTTACAACTACCTGAAGGGAGATCGTAGCCAGGTGGAGTTGGTCTTTTCTCCTAGGCAACCAGCAACAGAATGAGGGGACACAGTCTCAAGCTGTGTGCCAGGGGAGGTATAGGCTGGATGTTAGGAAGAAGTTATCTGTGAAGAACTTAGAATCACAGAATCAATCAGGGTTGGAAGGAAGCACAAGGATCATCTCATTCCAATCCCCCTGCCATGCCTAGGGACACCCTACCCTACATCAGGCTGCCCACAGCCTCATCCAGCCTGGCCTTAAACACCTGCAGGGATGTGGCCCCAACCACCCTGCTGGGCAACCTGTTCCAGGCTCTCACGACTTTCATGCTGAAGAACTTCCTCTTCACATCCACTCTGAATCTCCCCACCTCCAGCTTTGCTCCATTCCCCCTAGTCCTCTCACTCCCTGATAGCCTAAAAAGTCCCTCCCCTGCTTTTTTGTAGGCTCCCTTCAGATCCTGGAAGGCCACAAGAAGGTCACCTCAGAGCCTACTCTTCTCCAAACTGAAGAGCCCCAACTCCTTCAGTCTGTCCTCATAGCAGAGGTGCTGCAACCCTCTGAGCATCCTCGTGGCCCTAAATAGGTAGGTCGGGAAATAAGGAGGCAACATTTCCGTGCTCAAAGTAGCAGCTGCAAAGCAAAACAAGAGGCACCACACCGCTTAAGTAAGGCAGGGCTTGGTATAGAGCAGAACTTGTGAATTCCATTTGCAGCTTTGTGTTTTGCTTTAATAAGCGGGGCTAGACAAAACAATTGGACTGTAGCTGCGGCGCGGAGCCTGCCAGGACTTACTGGCTTTGATCTTGCAGGATGGTAAAAATATTGAAGGGAAAGCCTGGAGACTTAGCTCAACGATGCTCACAGCCTTTTTTTTTTTTCTTTTCAAAGCTTGGAATTCGGTGGTTAGTGCATTAAGCATTACTCACTTTCTGAACCGAAGTGGAAAGTTAACGCAAATTGGCAGATGACTAACTGTCCAAGAAACAGATTACTGAATGAATCACTGACTCTACTTTTAGTCTCATAATAAGGCAAATGAAGAGGAGCAAGAAGGGGAGAAAAGAAAGAAACAAACACAAAATTTCCCCTGCGGAGCGCAAGTGTAAGGTCCTGCACCTGGGTGGGTGCAATCCCAAGCACAACTCCAGGCTGGGTGGGGAATGGCTGAGAGCAGCCCTGAGGAACAGGACCTGGGGGTCTGGGGTGATGCAAAGCTAAAGATGAGGCTGCAGTGTGAGTGCAGCCCAGACAGCAACTGTGTGCTGGGCTGCAGCAAGAGCAGCTGTGGGCAGTAGGGCAAAGGAGGGGATTCTGCCCCTTGGCTCTGCTCTCCTCACACCCCACCTGCAGCACTGTGTGCAGTTCTGGAGCCCCCAACACAAGAAGGATGTGGAACTGTTGGAGAAGGTCCAGAGTAGGGCCACGAAGATGATCAGAGGGATGGAGCACCTCCGCTATGAGGACAGGCTGAGAGAGTTGGGATTCTGCAGCCTGGAGAAGAGAAGGCTTCCAGGAGACCTTGGAGTGGCCTTCCAGTATCTGAAGGGGGCCTAGAGGAGGGCTGGGGAGGGACTATTGACAAGGTCTTGTAATGACAGGACGAGGAGGAATGGGTTTAAACTGGCAGAGGGGAGATTTAAATGGGATGTTAGGAGGAAGTTCTTCACAGTGAGGGTGATGAGACACAGGAACAGGTTGCCCAGGGAGGTTGTGGTTACTCCCTGCCTGGAGGTGTTGAAGGCCAGGTTGGATGAGGCCTTGAGTGACCTGTTCTAGTGGGAGGTGTCCCTGCCTATGGCACAGGGAGGGTGGAACTGGATGATCTTTGCGGTCCCTTCCAACCTAAACCATTCTTTGATTCTGTGATTCTATTTGCACTGCCTGTGAACTTCCAGCTACCACAAACCGCTCAAGGACTTTGTCATTCACTCTGAGTTTCACACTGGGGTGAGCTCACCAACAAGCCTCACACCATAGCTTCACACCACCAATGGATTGGGATTTCTGTAAGGACAACTCTGTACCAGGCTTCTCTTCAGAACACATTTAACAACAGTCACAGGAACAAAGGGATTGGAAATGAAGTTAAAAGCAGTGAGCTGAGTCAGAAGCGTTTGGTGGGCTACAGGTTTAACACACTCAAGTACCTCAAGCACTGAAGCAGAATTTTGGTTTCCCAGCTCAAATGCAGGACTTGACCAAAGGCCAGCAGATGCTCTGATTTAGTTTTTTTCCTAGTCAAAAATTTGCCTAATATGCATGGCCCAGCATTCAGCTTTGCATAAAGTCACACCAGTGTTGCTCAGGAACAGAAGAACAACAGTGGTGGCACCAAACAACAGCTGCCCACCTCCAGCAGCCACAGAGGTGAAGCTACATGTGATGGCTTGATGCAATATGGGTTGGTTTGCTACTTAGCAAATCCCCCCACTGCTCACTCTGCCCTCCTTGCTTTAGCTCTGCTGCTTTTTAGACCTGTGACCTTATTTAGCAATTTTTTGTTTTTTCCTGGAAAACCAGACAGGGCTACAAAAATGGTAAATTCACACAAGCTGGGCTGGAAAACTGAATCAGCTCAAAGTTCAGCGAAGTCCAACAATGGCCGAGTAGAACCTCTAAACTTCACCCTCTTACTATGGATGCGGTCAGACTCCCTCCCTCACTTGAGAAAATTCAAGTCTCTCTGATCATCTGCGGAACCTGTTAGTCACCATCTCTTAGTGAGCACTACTGCCATCATCCTCAGTGATAAATGTCTGCAATGATGACCAGAGGGCCTAAGACTGCAGCTATCAGGATCAGAAAACTCTCCACAATCACAAGGTCTGCTCATTTCCTCAGCTATAAGTTGGCTTTAAAACCTAAATTCAGAGGAGCTCATCACAACTGGGAGAGAGGTAACATGACTGGGTCACATCAGAGCAAGAGGAACCAGAATCAGGTGGAAATAATGACAGTTACTTGAGGGTCTGAAAATTATAGCACATAAGCATTTGGTTAACACAGAAGACTTGCTTGACTGAGTTCTGTTTTCCTCTAACGTTCCTCTCAATTGTCTGTGGCAAACACAAACCAAAATTAAACTGGCCAAACCCCTCTTGAGAGGAGGTTGTGGCCAGATGGGGGTTGGTCTCTTCTCCCAGGCAGCCAGTGACAGAACAAGGGGTCACAGTCTCAAGCTGCACCAGGGGAGGTTTTGGCTGGATGTTAGGAAGAAGTTCATTGGAATGGGCTGCCCAGAGAAGTGGTGGAGTTACCATCTCTGGAGGTGTTTAAAAAGAGACTGGATGTGGCACTTGGTGCTGTGGTTTAGTTGATCAGATGGTGCTGGGCAATAGGTTGGACTTGATGATCTTGAAGATTTTTCCACCCTGATTGATGCCCCAGCAGCAAGTTCTTACTGCCAAGCTACAGGCTAAGCTGAGCACAGGCTGCTAACCTACTGCCACACTGCAAAAGCAAGACATGGCTGAGCTTCAGGAGATGGGTTGGACTGGATGATCTTGGAGGTCTCTTCCAACCTGGCTGATTCTATGTTCATACTGCCTTCAGTTTTGGCACCCTCATTAGGTGAAGGAAGCTGAGATGCTAGAGCATGTCCTGAGAAAGGCAACAGAGCTGGTGAAGGGTCTAGAGGACAAACCTTCTAGGAGCAGCTGGGGAAACTGGAGCTGTTGAGCCTGGAGAAAAGGAAACTGAATGGATACCTCACTCTGTTCAAAGGAGGTTGGAGCCAGGTAGATGTTGGTCATTCCTCCCAAGTAAGGAGTGATAAGATGAGAGGAAAGGGCCTCAGGTTGCACCAAGGGAGGTTTAGGTTGGGTATTAGGAGAAACTCTTCACTAAAAGAGCTCTCAAACACTGGAACAGGTTCCTCAGGGAGATGTTTGCATTCCCATCCATGGAGACGTTTCAAAGACACAGAGATGTGGTGCTGAGGAACATGGCTTAGCACCAGCCTTGGTAGAGTCAGAGAATGGCTGGACTTGATGATCTTAAAGGCCTTTTCCAACCAAAATGATTCTATGATTCTGAAATGGAGCATGATGCTGTGATGGCGATCACACTTTGGGGCTAGGTGTCCCATGGTCAGCTCTAAGGCTTGTAACAAATTTTGGTTTAATTTGATCCCTCACCCAGGGGTCTTTGTCCAACCCTGCAGTAAGTTCAGCCAGCAGAAAGTTAACCCTACATACATATAATTAATGATCTTCTGTCAATTTAGATCTCAGGGCTGGTCCACTGTGGGATGACAGATACCAAGGTGAGCACAAGCAAAGGAGAGGAGATGAAGCAGAGCAGAGTCACAGTCTCAAAATTCAGTAGTGACAGTGTCTGTTGCACTTCACAGGTCCAGCCCTCAGTGATTTTGGACACAAGCCCCATTTCAGAGACAGGAGAGCTCAGAACATGGATGCAGTTTAGATGTTATTTGTATGTTATAACCGAACTCTCAGGACAGTTCACATGGCAAGGTTTTCTAAAGGCAAACTGAAATCAGAGCACTAAACCTACGTCCTCCTGAACACTGAATAACCACTTCATGTTTTATTTCTTCCATGAACTTCAAGTAAGAACTGTCCACAAATCAATCCCTGAAGTTGTTCTCTCCTGCTATCACAATCTGAAAATAGGAAACCCTCTCTTACTGTTTGCCACGTGACAAACAATTGGGTTTTCACGTTTCAAAGTTGTATTTCCACAGGCTTCTCTGCCTCTATTTTTAGTGTACCTCTCTCCAAGTAAGAAGCTACAAGACAAAGATTCTCCATCGCAGTCTGGTCATACAAGAAACTAACAAACACATCCTAGGTATTTCAGCATAATCCGGATTAACTGCATGAAAACATCTAAATATTTAATGGTAAAAGATGCCTGTTGACACTGAGGGAGCTGGTCTAGATTCGTTGAGGCTCTGCCCCCAGAATGGATTTGAGAAACAGCACATTCTGCTTTTAAAATAGAATAATAAGAAGCCGTGAACCATCACATCCTTATAAGGAATAACTTCCTAGTATAAATATTGCAGTGACAGAGAAAGCAAATACTGAGGTATCATAAATGTTGGAATTTTCAAACAGGGGTGGGGGAAAGGAATGGTTCTGCCTCATTCATAGTCTTTAAATCCTTTAACAACAGGCAGCATGAATGCAGAACAGCAGATGAGGAGGCACTGATGGGACTACCATTAAAAGCAGAATACCTCGCATAAAAGAACTAAAGAATGATATATTGAAATAGCATGGCAGGGGGGGTATACTCTGCTTATAAAAAAACAAAACAACCTTGCACTCTACAAGGAACAGTTACAAAGTATGTGCGAGGGGTTGCTTTGTTGTGCTGAGTAGCATCCTGGGCTGACATCGAGAGGAGTGTGGCCAGCAGGTCAAGAGAGGTGGTTCTGCCCCTCTACACTGCTCTCATGAGACCCTCACCTGGAGTACTGCACCCAGTTCTCAGCCTCTATTACAAGAAAGATCTGGATGTGCTGGAACATGTCCAGAGGAGGGTCACAAGGGTGATCAGAGGGCTGGAGCTCCTCTCCTTTAAGGACAGGCTGAGAGAGCTGGGGCTGTTCAGTTTGGACAACAGCCTCCAAGGAGACCTAATTATAGAATCATAGAATGGTTTAGGTTGGAAGAGACCTCAAAGATCATCCAGTTCCAACCCCCCTGTGCCATAGGCAGGGACACCTCCCACTAGAACAGGTCACTCAAGACCTCATCCAGCCTGGCCTTCAACACATCCAGAGAGGGAGCAGCCACAACCTCCCTGGGCAACCTGTTCCAGTGTCTCACCACCCTCACTGTAAAGAACTTCCTCCTAACATCCAGTTTGTTGTAGCTTTCCATCTGAAGGGGGCTACAGGAAAGCTGGTGAGGGACTTTTTAGGGTGTTGGGCAGTGATAGGACTAAGAGGAATGGATCCAAGATCACAGAATCATAGAATGGTTTAGGTTGGAAGGGACTTCAAAGATCATCCAGTTCCAACCTCCTACCAGAGGCAGGGACACATCCCACTAGAACAGGGAGGGGAGATTTAGATCAGATGTTAGGAAGTTCTTCAGTATGAGAGTGGTGAGACACTGGAACAGGATGCCCAGGGAGGTGGTGGAAATCTCATCCCTGGGTGATTTTAAGACTAGGCAGATGTGGCTCTGTGCAACCTGATCTAGTGGAAAATGTCCCTGCCCATGGTAGAGGGGTTGGAGATAGATAATCCTTGAAGTCCTTTGCAGTCCTAACAATTCTGTGATTCTGTACTACAAGGCAGAGCCTTTTACAAAAAGAGTTCAGCCTCACAGATAAGCAGCCATAAAGATGCCAGCACGTTTGAAAACTATTAACTTAAGAGACAACATTTAAAAAACAAACAAGCAAACAAACAAAACCAAAACAAACCAAAAGAGAGAGAGAGAGAGAAAAAGAATTTAATAGATGACTTTCTGATCTGCCCTTTTCTCAGTATCACTTTCAGTACTGGAAGACTCTGCATTTCCTCCCAGGTAACGACAGGCACATCCTGCAGCTGCCATTTATTCTTCAACTCCTATTTTCTGTTTGCTTTCCTCTCCAGATCCCCTGACCTCAAGCTCGAACAGCAATGCAGGTGACTCCACAATCTTACTGCCCTCTCTTTTACCAGGGTGGGAAAGGTAGAGAAGAGAAGCTCAGCAGAATGAGGTAGCGTGCCAGGTCTTCCACCACTCAATGTAAAGAGATTTTATTTTCCAGACGCGCATCTCTGACATCAAGGCCAAGTGTCAGCAATACTCACCACATTGAGTCGTGAAACACTGATGATGAAACAGAAGAGGGGAAGACCTCAGCATCACAAGTGGTGGTACAATTTAGGTTCTTTTTTGGAAGGTATGAGATCTTTAACCGTTGTACGGCAAACCAATAAAGCTTCCGTAAGTTAAAAAAAAAAACAAAAACACACACACACACAAAGAAGAAAGTTCCAAGTAATATTTTCCAACCTTTCACTAAGAGCAGAGGCCAAAACCACACATTTTTAAAGGTCTTCCACGATTTTATTATTAGAAGTCGAAGCCCTGCTGATACTGATGAGTCATTTGTATTGGCGGAAACCAAGAACACCCATTTTCGAGTGTTAAAAAGCTCCCAATGTGGTTTTCTATTCATTACTGGTCAAAGTAGTTGACTAAAAACAAAACAAGTGACAAGAACTCACAGAATCACAGAATGTTAAGAGGCTGGAAGGGACCTCCAGAGATCATCGAGTCCAACCTCCCTACCAAGGCAGAATCGTCTGCACAGGAATGCATCCAGGTGGGTTTTCAAAGTCTCCAGAGAAGGAGAACCCACAACCTCTCTAGGCAGCCTGTTCCAGGGCACTTTCACCCTTCTTGTAAAGAAGTTTCTCCTCAGGTTGAGCTGAAACCTTCTACGTTCAAGTTTGTACCTGTTGCTCCTTGTCATAGAATCAGAGAATGGTTTAGGTTGGAAGAGACCTTAAAGATCATCCAGTTCCAACCACCTGTGCCATAGGCAGGGACACCTCCCACTAGATCAGGTTGCTCAAGACCTCATCCAGCCTGGCCTTCAACACATCCAGGGAGGGAGCAGACACAACCTCCCTGGGCAACCTGTGCCAGTGTCTCGCCACCCTCACTGTGAAGAACTTTCTCCTAACATTCCGTTCAAATCTCCCCTCCGCCAATTTGAACCCATTCCCCCTTGTCCTGTCATTACAAGACCTTGTGAACAGTCCTTCCCCAGCCTTCCTGTAGGCCCCCTTCAGATATTGGAAGGTTGCTATAAGGTCTCCTCGAAGCCTTCTCTTCTCCAGGCTGAAAAGCCCCAAATCTCTCAGCCTGTCCTCATAGCAGAGCTGCTCCAGCCCTCTCAGCATCTTCGTGGCCCTCCTCTGGACCCTCTCCAGCAGTTACATGTCCTTTCTGTGCTGGGGGCTCCAGAACTGCACACAGTACTCCAGGTGGGGTGTGACAAGAGCAGAGTAAAGGGGGAGAATCCCCTCCCTTGCCCTGCTGGTAATGCTTCTCTTAATGCAGCCCAGGACACGGTTGGCTGTCTGAGCCACATCTCATATTGATGCTGACCACCAAAAAGAGCTTCGCCCCTCTACTGGACACCCACTCCTCAGATAGTGATAGACATTGATCAGATCTCCTCTCAGTCTTTTCCAAACCAAACAGCCCCAGGTCTCTCATTGTCTCTTCATCCTTGTGACTCTCTGCTGGACTCTCTCCAGCAGGTTCCTGTCCCTCCTGAACTGGGGAGCCCAAAAATTGACACAGTATTCCAGGTGTAGTCTCACTAGGGCAGAGCAGAGGGGAAGCAGAACCTCCCTAGCCCTGCTGGCCACACTTTTCCTGATGCACCTCAGGATGCCATTGGCTCTCTTAGCCACGAAGGCACAAACTCAGTTTATTATTTAAAGTCTGTTTCATACAAGCCAGTTTTGTTTATCACACCTTTAGAAATGGCTTCTTTTTTTTCACCCCATTCCAGGAAACCAAGAAAAAATACACACAAAACATGAATACAGATCTAAACTCAGTGACAGTAAATCCAGATCGGTCCAGTAAATGCAGACAGAGAATTTACTTCACTTCTGTAAAGGCTTTTGTGATTGACTAAGGAAAAAGAAAGCAGGGAATAGAAAACTAAAAAGGCAACAACAACAAAACCCCAAGAAGATCAGTTAAAAATCATCCATCAGCAGAAGCTGATTTAGTTTTAGGATCCTTATGAGTAATCAGAATAAGGTCTGTCAATAAAGAAGCAGTTGTACAAGAGCGTTAAGTTTTCATCTCCATGCAAATGAAGGAATCCTTTCATGCAGGCAGCCAACAACATTGCCACACAGGAGATAAAAAAAACAAGACTAGGAAACAGCAAAATTCTGAGAACTAAAGATAGCTAAAACCAGTTTCATCACAACTACTTACAAGCTTTAAAGAAGATTTCTACCGNAAAAAATGATAAAAGAATTTTTCCCCGAAAAAAAAAAAAAAAAAAAAAAAGGGGGGTAGAGGGTAGGAGGCTGCCCAGTGTGCCACTGGCAAGGGAAAATACGATCACATACTGGATGTGGCATATCCAGGTTGGGAACAATGGTCAGGGATTGTTGTTTTGGGTTTTGATGGGGGGTTTTGTTTTGCTTTTTGGGGGGCAGGGTGATGACAGTGTCCCATTCACACACATATCCAACCCCACCCCACCGCCCCCAAAAAAAAAAAAAATTAAAAAAGGAAAAAAAATCAACTCGAGGTTTACTCCTGCTGAACATTTGTGGGGTTTTTTGGTTTTTTTTCCACCAGGTTGGAAAAGACCTTTGAGATCATTGACTCCAGCCTATCACCTAACCCTTCTAATTAACTAAACCAAGGGACCAAGTGTCTCATCCAGCCTCCTCTAGAACACCTCCAGGGATGGTGACTCCACCACCTCCCCGGGGCACCCCATTCCAATGCCAATCACTCTTGCTAATGTCCAGCCTAAACCTGCCCTGGCACAGCTTAAGACTGTGTCCTGGACCTGTAATTTACTTACAACTTTCTCTACTACTGTATCAACTGAATAGATGCCTGAAAAGTTATTAGGAATAGAAAGATCTGGGAGTTCCCCTTTGCTCTTAGGAGGAGTCGAAATGGAAGGTGGAAGCTTTCTAAACACTCAGCTGGACTGTGACGGGTAGATTGTGACTGTTCTGTCAATGAGTGCCTGGGAGAAAAGACCAACCCCTGCCTGGCTACAACCTCCTTTCAGGTAGTTGCAGAGAGCAATAAGGTCTCCCATGAGCTAGATGCACTTCAATCACGACCTCCACAGCAGTGCAAGGAGCTCCACAGCAGCCATGCGAGGAGCTCCAAAGCTGCGCAACGAGCCCCACAGCAGGCCCAACGAGCCCCACAGCCACAAAACAATCTCCACAGCCATTGCAACAAGCCCCACAGCCGCGCAACGAGCCCCACAGCCAGCCCAACGAG
>VWZI01012819.1:4193-25373 GCA_013396835.1 Psilopogon haemacephalus | reverse complement strand
AAGATTTTTTTTTTTTTTTGGTTATTGATTTTAGAGGAATTAGATTTCACCTGGATAAAAAGCAGGAAAACAACAAGCTGCCAGATGAGAAGCAGCAGGGACTGCCTGAACTTCTCCCTGGCACCTCAGCGTGGTCACCCTAGGTCAGGGCTGTGACACCACTTGAGCAAAATCAGATGCTCTTTTAGCATTTACGAAGCCTTGCTGCAAAGAAAGGGCTTCAGGCTCCAGGGCTGACAAGCTGGCTCCCTCCATGAATCACTTTTAAACTCCTGCACAAGCTCCCAGCCCCAGGATAATCTGGAGAATGAAGCAGCGAGGAGCTCAGCATTCCCAGTGCAGGGCGGGGGAAGGGGTGAGTTACAGTCCACGATGTGTTTACATTATTACACCACTAATTCTTAGCATCATAAAAAATATATTTAAAATTTACACAAAGAGTGCTGGGCAATGTTATTAAGTTATAAAGTGGAATCAGGTCAATGCTTCGTAGGCAGGACTCCAAGCCCCATAAATTTCTGGATATACTTCCCCCAAATTTACACTGGCACCAGCAGCAATCAAACCAGCTACAAAAAAGCTCACCCGGTCAAAGAATTTTTTAATGCACTATATATTTTATCTGCACTTCCTAAGTTTACAGTGTTGTTAGGTTGATTGATGGCGTGCTTATTTATCGGCACAGCAAAAGCAATAACACATGAAGGAAAAGCTCAGAACTTTAAAGGCAGCTGATGAGGAGAAAGCAACAGGATTTATGGGAAGCGCAAACATCTGCAGAGACAACAAAGGAATAATTGGGTTCTTGCAACGCTGTCACTTCTGGAGTCTCCTTTCTAGTTAAGAGTCTTCCTTGCACTCAGGAGAAAATGCTAGCTCTCTTTCTCAGATACTACAAGTGATTTTGGTGCCTGGGAAAAGGTTGGTCCTCAGACTATGGAAGAGATGTGGCCCTGTTTAAGCTCTGTGCACTCTAGCAGCTACCGACTTCAATGGTGGCTTACACAGATGAGTGTGTAGACCCAGCACTGAAGGAAGGGAGATCCACAGATTAATAGGAGATTGTTACCTCAGCTACCATAGCCTCTTGGGTCCCTGGCTTCAGTGTTGTGAAGGTTAGCGAGTGAGGAGTGATGCTGATCACCAGAGAGGGAATACTCAAAAAGCAGAGGCTGAATGAAGATTAGCCACCTCTCCCACAGCTCACTGCGGAACCTCAATGGCTCAAAACAAAGTCACTTCCCCAAGGCCACTCAGGCAGTGCTGGGAAATAACTGAAGTCTGCTGAGAGTGTGATCCCAAACTATCCTGCCTCTGAAGTCAGTCCGCACACCACTGCTAATCAACATTAATGATTTTACCCTCCTTTAATTCTTTATTAATAAAGTCTTTCTCAGCTGGTCCATTATCTCACAAGGATCAAGGTCAGGCTGCCATAATTAGCCAAGTATCACATTTGTCCTTTTTAATAGAGACACAACATTAGCTTTCTTTCAGCCATTTCCTGCTTTGACACATTCTCAGAAGGAAAAGTAATGATCTGGAGAGCAGGAGCCTTCTGGTGACTGGATGAAGGGAGTGGACTAGTGACAAAAATTATTAGATGACTGTGTCATAAGGTACATCTGCTCAGAGGAGAGGGGCTGCTGGAGAGGAGTGCTGGCAGTCTCAGGTCTGGTGTTTCCTGATTAAATTTCTAGTCTTGAAACAGTAAGAATTATGAATGTGTACATCAAGGAATATGGTGTATGTGCAAGAGACAAGATAACTCTACTTACTTAGACAAAGTCTGTTGTTTGTTAAAGCAAAACCATGCTTAAGCAAGCTTCAGAATAACACATAGAGCAAAACTGAATCAAGCAAAGCCATGGAGAACACAGGGCAGTGGATAGGCAGCTTCCCAGTCTGCCCAAGGAAGTGAGGGAGTCACCATCCCTACAGGTAATTTAAAAGATGTGTAGATGTGGTGCTGAGGGACATGGTATAGTGGTGACCTGACAATACTGTGTTAATAGCTAGACTTCATCTTAAAGGTTGCTTTCAACCAAAATAATTCCATAATTCTATGACAAAACAGCAATTAATTTATTGTCTAGTTATTACTGTACAAATTTGCATCCTTCTGCCCAGCCAGACTTATGTCATTCTGTAAGGATCTCTATCTTCTTCCATGGAGAAGAGGAACAAAGATGTTGAAGGAGAACAAGTCTTATGAGGAGCAGCTGAGGAAACTGGGGTTGGTTAATCTGAAGAAGAGGAAGCTGAGGGGAGACCTTCTCACTCTCTACAATTGCCTGAAAGGAGGTTGTAATCAGGTGGGGGTTGGTCTCTTCTCTCCAGGACTAAATATTAGAGTGAGATAAAATAGACTAAAATTGTGTCAAGGGAGGTTTAGATGAACTATTAGGAAAATGTCTTTACTGAAAGGGTAGTCAGCTATTGGGGCAGGCAGTCCAGGGAAGTGGTGGAGTAATCATGAAACGTGTAGACATGACAGTTCAGGAGATTTAATAGCCTTGATGGTGTTTGTCTTAGAGGTCTTTTCTGATGGAAACAATTCTGTGGCTCTTTATGGAGTTCATCAGGCTTTTGGTCTATCTCACAGCACTGTACATCAGTGCATGGCACCTCTGCAGCCCAGGGAGGCTGCACATTTTTAACATGGTCATAATACTCCTAACTGCTCATCTGTGTAGGCAACAATGTCATCGACTTGTTACTTCTCAAAAAAGTATGTTTCCCATACCCTTGTACCAACAAATGGGCTTTGCTTGCTTTCAGGACCTTCTCTAACCCAGGCTCACTCAAAAGCCACAGGAGTCTCATGATGACATTCTTCTTGATGTCTAACAAGGGTTGAGCCAAAGTTACAGAGCTTTATTCCAAAAAGAGGACTACAAATCTATTTCTCCTCTCCTGCCCATTTTTACCAAGTTAGTAGGAACTTGGTATCTTTGAGAGCTTCAGAATTTGGCCCAGCTAGGCCAAGAACAGACAACAAGTTCAGAAGTCAGCAGAGGAGACAGAGGAACAGACGAACCACAGGTTGCACACAGAGGCTATGCTGATGCAAACCTGCTTCCTTTGGAAACCAGGACCGAAGACCAGAGTCATAACATTTTGGCTTGCACAGTGGGAAGTTTGGAACCATGATATCATGGCTCCCTCACAGAGATCCATGACAGTATGAGATAATGTACAAGCCAAAGCAAACAGATTTATGCTCAAAGACAAGGGGGTGAAGGAGAAGCTGAGCTCAGTGTCCCAGAGATGCCCCAAAAAAGCCAAGAGACACATTCCAGCCTCATCTTATCTGCAACTTCAACATCCTGAGAATATCTCTCCTTGGCCAGGTCTCAAAATCTCATATATCCCAAAGCAGTGAACACAGTTCAATGGAGAAAAACAGAAGTCTTCCTGCTTTAGGGCCAGACCATCACCCTGGACTAAGTCTGAATAGGGAATTGTCTTTCCACCCTCAAACTGCAGGGTATCAAAGAGATCCTAGCAGTCCTACAGGTGTCCAGATATCCAGAAATACCCTTTAGCCACTCAAGGCATTACAGTGACATTGCACTGAGCTTTTCCTGGTGTTATTTCAAGGATACCATGTTGGTGGGGACAGACGAATACTATCCTGTTGCATTTGCAGATCACTTTGTCCTGTGGGATAAATAATTTTCATAGAATCATAGAATAGTTTAGGTTGGAAGAGACCTCAAAGATCATCCAGTTCCAATCCCCCTGTGCCATAGGCAGGGACACCTCCCACTAGATCAGGACACTCAAGACCTCATCCAGCCTGGCCTTCAACACCTCCATGGAGGGAGCAGCCACAACCTCTCTGGGCAACCTGTTCCAGTGTCTTGCCACCCTCACTGCAAAGAACTTTCTCCTAACATCCCGCTTAAATCTCCCCTCTGCCAGTTTGAACCCATTCCCCCTCATCCTGTCATTACAAGACCTTGTGAATAGTCCCTCCACAGCCTTCCTGTAGGCCCCCTTCAGATACTGGAAGGTTACTATAGGGTCTCCTGGAAGCCTTCTCTTCTCCAGGCTGACAAGATGAGCAACCCAACTGTTATCAGAGACATTTAAGCAGGGATGTGGTAATGGAGTTACATCTCCATTCAAAGAAATCTCCCCAAGTTGTTCCTAGAAATAATGTGAACATGTCCTTCATTAGCCATTCACATTGTGGCTGAAGAAACTAAGGGAGAAATGTTTTTCATCAGGTCTCAGTTCCTATTGTGATTTTGTTGGAGATCTCAACAAGATGGAACTGTCCTGCACCAGGACAGATTTCCTGCAGATCCAGCACTGTAAGAACCAGAAACCTTGCTAAAAAATTCTTTGGAAGTTGAGCAAGTTACTACCAGCTGGATGACTGCAGGGCAGAAAATCTCAGAGATACCAGAAGGTACTCAAAAATAAAAAGAAAAGCCACTTCATACTCAAGCTTTCCATCTTTTCCTTCACCTCATTGCAAGTCAGTATGACTTGCAAACAACAGCAAATCATCTAATTTGTTTGTACACGCTCAAAGACTTTTTATGAAAGGCCCCCACTGCGAGATCACAGCTCCAGGTACTGAGTGCAGCACAAGCACCTATTCACAAAGTCATTACCCAAACGGGAAGAAGGTGTGAGGGGAACAGGGGCACAGAAAGGTGAATGCATCTAAGCCAGCTCAGAGCCAAGAATAAAACTCTCACCTGCTGAAATAAAACCCATGGCCTCATACAGTACTTGACAGTGCCTCCGAGCAGTGTTTCCATGCTCTGTCAAGACTCCAAGAGCAAGGGGAAAGCTTTCTGTCTGGCCCCAAATTTCTGTGTTTAATTTCCTCTTATTATTTGAAGCATCTGAAGAGGTTGCACCCACTACATGATACATCTCCATTTCTGGGTAAGGGTTTTAATGGTGGATGAGGATGAAATGCCACTGCCTGAAACGCAAACCAGGAGCCCCATGGTATGGCTAAATACAAACCATCACCTACAGCTTCCTCCCAGATTACCCCTAACTCCTTCTGGACAGGATGATGTCCAGACTGAACTCTCAGAGAAGTTGTGGAGCCTCCGTTTCTGAAGTCATTCACTACCCACCTGAATGCTACCTTGTGCAACCTGCTCTGGTAGGGGAGTTGGAGTTAATGATCTCCATAGATCTCTCTTCCAACACTTATCATTCTGATTCCATCCTTTAAAGATTTCTTAGACCTAAATAGATAATAAACACCAAACACGCATGCTGCTTTAAAAGCAGGTCCACAAAATGCACGCATCCCCATGCCAGATCCCATCTGCATGGGGTGGCTGCTGTTGCCCACAGCAGCTTCCTATCTAGAGCTGCTCCTGATCTCCTCTCCTGTGGTTTCTCTGCCTGCTCACAGCATTTGAAGACAGCAGGTTGCTTGCAGTTGCCATAGAAACTACACCTCGCACCCTCCCCTTAATGATAGACAGGTGCCAGGATAAGTGAGTAGATAACTGACAAGTGGGGAAGGATTCAATGCTGGCCTCACTGCAACTGTCATTAGAATCACCAAGAAATGAGGGACACACTAATTGGAGCAGAGATGGGTTTTGTCTCTTCTCTGTGCTGATGCTTCCAGTAGCCACCTCTCTGTCTGGGTTAAAGCAGGCTGGAAACAGAGCAGGAGGGAGTGAAACAGTGCAGTTGCCACAGCAACTGAAGATGCATCACCAGAAGGTTTGTCGCTGCAAGGAAACAAGGAGTTGACCATGCTCACTTGATGACCTTGCAGGTCCTCTCCCCAAGGCAGCTGCCCAAAGAATTGTAGAATCATAGTCACAGAATTGTTTTGGCTGGAAGAGACCTTGAACATCATCAAGTCTACCCATGTACCACAGTGCATTTTGGGAGGAGGTAGGCACTCTTGACATCTTCTGCACCTTGCAAAGAGGATGAAGCAGGACATTTGGGGGCCCTGAAAAACTGACTGGTTTCTGAGATTTGGAGGCAAATCCCTCCCTGAACCAAACAGAGATGTACTAGCAGGGTGGGGATGGGTGCCTCTGAGTTTGCCACAGTCAAAGTCCGTGATGAGGATTTGTGGGCATTATCACAAGGGAAAGGCATGAAATGGCATGGAGTAGAATACAGTAAGAGTAATAATAAGAATAAATGATAAGAATATTATATTTTCATTTGGAAGAGGACCTTGAACAATCACTTAATCTGACTGCCTGACCGCTTCAGGGTTGACTGAAATTTAAAGCATGTTATTAAGGGCATTGTCCAAGTGCCTCTTTGGTATCTGCTAGTTCAGACTGAGCTGTCATTCCCACCCCTACCTTCTTTATTACCTTCTCTTCTTCCATGATGTGATGGAAGCCCCATCCCTGGAGATATTGAAGGTCAGGCTTGAAGGGGCTTTTGAGCAACCTGATATAGTTGGGGATGTCCCTGCTCACTTCAGGAGAGCTATAACTAGACCTCCAGAGGTGTCTTCTAACCCAGCACATTCTAGGATTCCTTCCTTCCAAAAAAAACTACATTCCTAAGAATCCAATTCTCTTACATTTTTTTCCCCCCAAAACCAAATCACCTTATATTTAGTCTAGACAAAGCCAAGAAAATGTTTACAATGAGGGTAATGAAACACTGGCCGAGGTTGCCCAGAGAAGTGGGTAATACCCCGTCCCTTGGAACCATTGCAGGTCAGGTTGCCTGGGGCTGTGAGCAACCTTCTTGAGTCGAAGATGCCCCTGATGACTGCATGGGAGTTGGACTAGATGACCTTTAAAGTCCCTTCCGACCCAAACCACTCTATGATTCCATGATTCTTCATTCAACACGAGGCAATGAGAAGGCTTGGGTGAAGCAACGCTCTGTTCCTTGGCAGCTGCTCTCCAGCATGCTGCTCAGACAGCTTTCTATCCCTCCTGACAAATTAATATTTGAAGCAGTTGTTTCTTTTATGTGGGCTTTACTGTCATTGGCACGTACAACTCGACACAAAAATGCTTTGGTGCGAGATCTTTTCTTCTCTTCTCCTTTCCTTTCAGGCAGCAGATGAAAATCCTTTTAATAAAAAGCTTGTTTGGGGGAGGAAGGAAAACACACGCACACGCAAATCGGCTGAGCAGGGAAAGATGAAAACCTCCTTCAAGGTAATTAAATGATTATGTATCTTTTAAACCCAGTGGATAACAGATTTGTTATCTAGGCTTGCTTTTGGCTTTTGCCACTTTTTTTTTTTTTCTTCTCCTTCTCTTTTCCCTACATAAAGCTAAAATCCTGGAGGCCTGGAATAAATAGTGTTCATCTTAGAGAAGAAGGCACAAAAGAAGGTTTAATCCCTTATCCCATCAACTCAAGTAGGCTGCCTCAGCTTACACATCCTTGTACATATATCTGTAAAACACTGACATGGAAACTATCCCCTGGACCAGAGCAGGTCTGTACAGAATCACAGAATGGTAGAGGTTGTAAGGGACCTCTGGAGATCATTGGAGCTAGCCCCTCTGCTAAACAAGGATCAACTCGAGTAAATCACATAAGACAGGTTTGTAAACTCTCCAGAGAAGGAGACTCTACAACCTCCTTGAGCAGCCTGTTCCAGTGCTTTGACTCCCTTGAAGTGGAGAAATTTTTTTTCCTTATGTTTACATGGAACCTGATTTTTTCCATTTTGTGTCTCTTGACTCCTTGTCCTGTCACTGAACACCACTGAGAAGAGTCTGGCTCCATCATCCTGACACTCACTGTCTAGATATTGATGAGTATTATGACAACATGCAATCAGGTGTATTTGGTAACAGATATCAAGAGAGACAGGTGCTGCTTCTGCAGTTTCTATCACACCACAGACTCTCAGATCAATTCTTTTATTCCTGTGCCTCAGATTCCTCTACTACTTCTTGACTGTCTTACTAAATGGCTGACGAAAATTAGTGAGATCTTGTTTGTTGATTATGTCAACTAAGGGTTAATTCCACAGTGTGTGAAATGGTTTGTGGTGCACCATTAAGCCCTCACTACAACTTCAGCTATGGTCAGCAGCAAATGTCAAAAGCAGAGACAAGATGGTCAAGAAAAAACAGAAACTTGGTCTGATCCTTTCTATTTTTGAGACTAATTCTACTTTTTCTACCAGTTCTCTTTGAAAAAAAGCAATAACAAAACCAATCCACTTCAGTATTAAAATGTCTTCTTTTTTTCTCTCATTCTTTCCCTTCCTGCTCTCGATAGCAGTAATATCAGCTCCCTTTTCTAAAGTAAGAATTCACTGAGTATATTTGAAGCTAGGGGACTTGGCTTTCCAAAACCTGCTGTAAAGGGGAAATTATATGCCAAGGTGAAGTATTTCTGCTACAAATCATCCAGAGACATCATCAACCCTTTCTGATTGAGTCCTAATCATAAATAATCATGCTTTCTGACCATGCTGGAGCTCTCTTCACCGGGAGCAAAAATGGGATTTCCCAAGGCTCCAAGACTGGTTGATACAGCTCTATTGAAGGTAGAGCTGATTCACTGAGAACCTGACAAGTGACAAGTAGGTCTTTTGGTGATAGAGAGGGATGATCCTTTTCTGTCCTTTCTCCAGCTCTGGTTTAGTTTTACCTTGTGGAGACAAGACAACTGCTTTTACCTATCCACTGTGCTATTCAAAGCCCTTCCTTGGATGGTAGATCACAGGACACACAGAGAGAAACAGCTTGCCTTCTGGACAGTATGGGTCATGGCCAAAGACTTTATACTGTCATATTCAGTCTGAACTCTACCCTAATCAGCAACTCACACTACAAGGAAAATAAAACAAACAAACAAACAGACAAACTATTAAAAAAGCCCATGATCCTCTCAGTGAACATGAAGAAAACCCAAAATAAAGGCAAGTTGAGTCCATGGGAATCCAGAAACTCATGAGATGTGCTAAGGAAATGGTAGAACCAGATGCACATGAGCTCACAAGCCTTCTTCCAAAGTACTCCAGCCTGATCCATGGGTGATGGGTACCAGTCCAATCAACCTAATTGGCCCAAGGCATCTGGAGAGTGAGAAGCCTCTTCCCACATGATGGCAAGGTGTTGTAGAGGCAAAGTGACTAAAAAAATAAAACAACACCTGGAGGTGGGTGTATCAACATGAGAAGGTGAGAGTCATAGTGCGGGGGAAGGGAGCAGGTTTGACATGCCAGCAATGATGATTACAGAGGGAAGAAGTTTCTGGCCCTTGTCCATATGACGGAGTAACACCAATGTTTGTTTGCTTGGCGGAGTCTCTTGGTGCAATCAGACCATATGATCCTGAAAGCTGGCCATGCTAATCTGCTCAGCAGACTCATGGGAGGACTGCAAATGGGATGAACCAACCATTCCGCAATGGTAGTACAGTTTCTCATCAGTTCCTCCTTGAGACTTACTGATTTAGCAGGCACTCATACCTGGATGGTAGCATTCAACTTCTCTTTATGATCTGAAGGTCCAACTGCTTGTAGAGGCAGGGATCAGAAGAAGCATTGCAAATGGAGATGAAAGGCCAGGAAAAATAGGCCCACTTAAGGTGACGGTACATTTTGAGCACTACTGATATTGGGAGGTCTGGAAATGGACCTCAATCCTTTCACTCTTATAAGTCATGTTATGACATTGGCAACTGGGTGGAGGTCTGGCTAGAGAGTGAGGAACCAGGCTTGGCTTCAAGCTACCAAATGGTTTCAACTGTTCGAAGAACAGATTCAACAAAGAGACACGGGCACAAGATAGAAAAGGAAAGAATTGATGGTGAAAGTGAAAAATAGAGAGTGGAAATTGTAGTGAGCAGGATGAGTCAGTGAGAAGATGGCTTCTCCAGAGAAGCGTAGGAGATCTATGCAGCATTTGTACAAAGTGCCATTTGACAAAGCCTTTCTGGCCGCAGAATGAAAGCCAATCTGTGCTTGTCAGAACGCACTTGTGATGCCACCCTCCCCCAGCCCTAGCGTCCTTGAGAGCCACAAGCACACAGATGGCAATGAGAAGGACCCTGAAACTACAGGACATTTCTCTCNGGGGTTGCAAAGCCATTACTCTTGCAGATATTGTCCAGTCATTCCAGTGCTTAGAAGTGTTTCTTCTGCACAGCAGGCAGCAAAAACAGCTCCTGAGCTGAGCAGCTGACTGCCAAATGTTGCCTCTCGTGGGAAGGAGGTTTGTGCCCAGAGATGCTTTTGCTGCAGATGCCAAAAGGGCTGCAGTTTTCATTAGAAATGACCAACATAACATGCTTGTGTTTTGCGAAGCTTTCATTGCCTTGTAGATCAACACGTGTCTTCTATGTGACTCTCTGTGCTGCCACACGAATTACACAGAACACCTTTGCAACATCAGAGAGGGAGAACTGGGTCTAAATAGAGAAAGAACCATCTCTACTGACAGACAAAGCCCCCCAGGCTGGAGCCGTCTCCTCATCTGAAGACAAAACCTTTCAGAAACAAAGCTAGTGAGCCAGGATAAAGCAGCAATGGAAAAGGTATGGTAAAATAGGTAGACAATGAGTCCGCAGCCTCCTCCACAATTCTGCAGATCAAGACATTGGAGGGTATAAAACCTGTGCCATCCCCAGTCCATTAAAGGGAGGAGATAAAGGATGGTGGCATTACTCAGCAGGAAGCTGAGATAAAGTGTTCCATGAAATGCCACCTTAACAAAGGATTGAGTTCCTTCCAGTCCTAGGGCACAGAAACTTGGGGTCAGCAGAGCTGAACAAACTCTTCCTATGCTTCCAATGTGAGGGAACAGAGCCTGTCTGGTTGGTATAGTCTACCAGAAGGGCTGCTTTCCTTCACCACTTCACCACCAAGAAGAGGATGTTAAGCCTTTCAGCTCCTCAACAAGTTTTCCAGCAGGTTTACAGCAAAATCTGAATCCCGGTAGATGAACTGGCAACCTCCCTGCTCATGAATATTTATGGTTTGTCCCAATGCCACAGCAGTTCAGGATGTCTGCTCCAGAACACCTCAAGCAGCACATAAGCAACATCTCAAGCAGCACATATGGAAGAGGTGGGAGGGAATGGGAGATGCCATAGGAGTGTGAAGACACTACCTGTGTATTATTTGGTTCAGCAAATGGCTTGCCTGAGGCATGGGTTGGGGAACACTTTAGAGATACCAGACTGAGAAGACAGCACAGACACTAGTGGGAATTTCATCCTCTAAATGTAACACATGTTGCCGTAACCTTCAGCAGTCATCTCTGTGCTCAGCAGATATCAGATGTCTCAACAGGTACTGGTCCCTTGGGCCAGGCAGACAACGAAACATCTCAGGTCATTTACCAGACAGGTCAGGATGCTTTCAGACCATTTCTCACCAGGAAGTAATTAAGTGGTTTCCTATTCATATTCTTCCAAGCTCCACTTGTCTGCAAGTGCTTGTTATGAACCAGACAACATTTGCAGCCCAGCAGTCAGCTCTGCATTAAACCCTAAGGCCCAGTTCAACTCGGCAACTGGCAATGAGATATTTCACAGCCTTGACTGGAGGCAGTCTGATGGACTAGCCATTAGGCACCAGATCCAAGAAGCCACAGAGGTTCTCAAAGCTTGTCTGAAATCCACTAACACTGTGAACACAGCCCTAAATACTTCTCCCATCTCAGCAGCCTGAGGTGGCTGTTCAGAAGCAACCTCTTTCCCTCCTGGAGGAGACACATGCTCAGAGTTTCCCATCCTGCTCAGTCCCTTTGTGTTGGGAGGTAGCACACTCTCTGTAGCATTATGGAAGAAAGAAAGCAGCTCCCTGGGCATCTGATAGAGCAGAGAGGAGAGGCACTACCTGTAAAGGGGTAGGTGAAGGTCTCCCGGAGGGCAAGCAGAAGAGGGATGGTGTGGAACTAGAGGTAGAGAAGGTTTCTGCAACTGTTGGTTTGATCAGTGCCAAGAAGTCATAGCAACCCTGAGCAGCCCACATAATAAAAACATGGCTTCTGCCCCTGCCTACCTCGGGCAGCTTGACTCGTCCCTCCTGGAAGGAACAGGAGCTGGGGTCATGAGTGCAGACATGGCGGTACTTGCACCAGTGACACCTGTAAGGGCTCTCCACGCATGACAGACACCTGAAAATAGAGAGAAACAGTAGTTACTTGGCCAGTTGGGTCCTATCAAACAACAGGACAGACTGAGGCTGATGGTGTTTCTCAAAGGGAAACAGAGTTCAGCAAACTTTGTGCTTGCCATCACTAGCAGATGGCCAGAAGCTTCGAACTGATCCAACACCAGCAGTGCTGGACTTGCCATGTCCTGAGCTCATTGTCACTGTGATCACAAGTCTCTCAGATTAATCAAATAATTTACATTGCATTCATACCATGGTATCTAGAGTAATAATAATTATTTGCTCTATTGTAGTTGTCTTATTAGAACTTTCAACCAGACTATCAACAAGTCTCAGGTCTTATCTATAGATAAGAGGCATTTCCCTTTTTGCCCTTAACAAAAGCCTGAGTGTAATGAAAAACAACAGCTCAGGAGATGGGTGGAAACTGCTACAGCATTGCTGCCTCCACAAAGAACTGCATCAATGCCCTGGGATCTGCAAACATATCAAGAGAAGGGCTAATGGGAGAGCTTACACCCACGGAGAGCAGTCCTTGTGCACCAGCAGTCCAATCTGGCCAATTCTCCCACTCTCACGTATGATACAGAGGCCAGGCACAAGTTGGGAAACATCAAAATCAGAGAGTCAAGGATGAGGCAGGGAATTTTCTCCCCACTGTGTCTCACAGGTTTCTTAGTGTGAGCTCTGCCCAGGGCTAGACAGCTCCAGCAAATAACTGTGTTCTTTTCTTTATCTCAGTGCAGAAGGGAAGGCTACTGTAGCAGCTGTTTGGGAAGCAGAGGGCATATTTATGGTGTCATCTGCTCAGAGTGTAAGAAAGAACTATTCTATCCATCTTACAAGGGCTGCTCTCCTATGCCCCATAGACCCTGTGGAGTAAGAGCTGCAAACACTTCTCCTGGCTGTGTTACAGAACTGACTTAAACCTACATCCCACTTGGGTTTTTTAAAAATTTATTATGATGTCTGCTCACCAACAACCAAACTGAGCCATAACAAGCTCTCTGCATGTAACAAACCCTGAATGGTAGCAACTTCTGGTCACTCACTCTGCTGGAGATCTTCATGCAGCTCTAAGTTCTGAATAACCTGGAGGGGATTTGAAGGTGGGAAATTTTCCTGGTCCTTATGTGTCACTGAGCTTTTTAATGGGCAGGAATGAAAAAAAATTACCTCCAGTAGAGCTTGGCTGAGCCAAACAGGCTCAGCATACCCACCCTCTCCCCTTGTCTCTGTGAAACCTTGCACAGTTTCAATCCACTTTCAGCCCTGGTGCAGTGAGCTATTCTTCAGATTGGTAACAAGTGCTTGCTCTGATACATCAAATTAAAAATGGATGGTGTATTATAGTTTGTCAAGTAAGAAACCAAAACATGCCATAAATATTTAACACCACCATCTCTCCTGCTCTCCCCCCCCCCCAATCCCCTCCAACACTTGCTTTCTGACACTGTTTGTCAAAGCAGCAGGAACACAGAAATAGGATTTGCTTTTTCTTGTGAATTGCTGAGCCGCAGTAATTATCTGCTTTTGGCACTTCTGATGGCTCAGTGGTGGGGAAAGAGCTTCTCGGCCTTGCTCAGGGATGGATCATCCTGCTGGAAGAGCATCTTTCTGCAGGGGAGGTGCAGATCTGCTCTGGTGGGGCAGCACTTGAAAAGATCTGAGTGCCAGCTAAATCTTAGAAGGATGGAGTGCAGGGCAGCAAAGGATCTTGCATGATGGAAATGACAGTCTGGAGGGAATCAACTGGGTGTTTCCTGATCAGTTTACATCATGCAGGAACCAGAAATATCCACCTTTCCAGATCTGAGGGTCCAAGCCCATACCAACCACCTGGAGCAGGGTCCTACTCGTGGAACTAACAGCATGGATGAGGGCTGAAAGCATGAATGTGTAGGCATGTTTTGTTATGATAGGATGAGGAGTACTGGGTTTAAACTGGCAGAGGGGAGATTTAAAGGGGATGTTAGGAGGAAGTTCTTTTCAGTGACGGTGAGACACTGGCACGGGTTGCCCAGGGAGATTGTGGCTGCTCCCTCCCTGGAGGTATTCCAGGCCAGGTTGGATGAGGCCTTGGGCAACCTATTCTAGTGAGAGGTGCCCCTGCCTATGGTGGGGGGTTGGAACCGGATGATCTTCGAGGTCCCTTCCAATCTAAACCATTCTATGATTCACCCTATCCACAGAATAGTGCATACTAGGAAGATAAGGGGAGCATTTGCTGAGATCATGACTCACTTTTCATTTAATTCTGTTGCAAATCCCTGCTAATGTGGTGCTCCTCTGCCTGAGGGACACATGGGGATGTACCACTCAACTCAATCCCTTCCTGCAAAGGAGGCTCATCACCAGAACAGATGATCACTATACTACTTAGCAGGGCCCCCACTGCACTGACTATGACACAAATGACCCTGACCCGGGTCACCTCCATGCCTAAACAGCTTCCTGAGGGACACACACCCCAGTCAGCAGTGGGTTCAGTGGTAGATTCATGGGTGGGATGGAAAGCAGGTATCAAAAGAAATGAACATACGAGTTGTGGACGCTGCAGTTGTAGAAGACGAAGCTGGTGCTGGCGAAGGTCATACCCGTTTCCTTGGACTTGAGCTGAAGCTGAACAATGTGATGGTCTCCTGGGGAAAAAATAGACACATCAGTGTATGACTGCTTTTCTAGCCTAGTTAAAGCTTGCTGGACATGCCACCAGTATGAACCTAGGGCTGCCTCCAGTACCCTGGCTAATCTATCCTCAATAGATGCAGCAAGTGCAATAAAATCCTTCCAGACTCCAGGTCCACAATAGGTATGTCTCCCCCTCTTATGGTACTGAGGGGATGGAGTGTCCTTACCACTAGAAAGTATCGTACTTAGGATCAGTTTGGGCTGGATGATAACAAGTCTAGACAATACCTCACTAATTTAACAAAATATGGTGACTGAAGTCCTCAAGTAAGGAAGTTAAGCTAAAAGGATGGATGCAGATGTCTGGAATTAGGAGGTCAGTAAAATGGAGCATGGTGCTTAAAGTTCTTCCTTACTGCTAGTTCATTTGATACCCCCAAAAGGAAAGGGCCTGTTGAAGATCTGATTGTGGGCCCAGATAATGGTGGCCCTATCTGAAAGATAAACACACCCGCTTTCCTAAGAAGATAAAGAAAGATCTACTTTCCTCTCCCCCTCATTATTTATTGTCACACCTGAAAAAAGGCCACCTGCAGACGCTGCCCCCAAAGAGAGGTTATACCCTGAGAAAGCGGGACGAAGGAAGAAGCAAGGAGTATGGATAATATAACAGTGTAGGGACTCCCCATCTGAAGCCTGGGAAAGGCTGATGAACAGGAAAATTCCCCATACTTCCTCCAGATTCACTCACTCCATTAACCCAAGGTCCATTTACCCCCGACTTTGGCTACAAAGAACCTACCTTAGTGTGAAACACATCCACAAGCCATTGCACTTCCAGCAGGAGACATTCATTTCCATAGTAGACTCATGTGCAGCAAAGCCTGCCCCTCAGCTCCTGCACAGCATTGCCTTATTCCTTTTCCCTCTGCTCCCATGTTGGGCAGTCAGCTGCTACATCTTAATGGTTGGATTCAATGATATTAAGGGTCTTTTTCCAACCAAAACAATCCTGTGATTCTTTCCACAATGCCAAAAGCCCCATTCAGAGCCCATCAGCTGTGGGTAATGAGTTGGTGCAGTAATTGCAGTAATTTGGTGGGGAAGGGACCCATGTTTAATTCAAGATTTGAACCTGGCTGGCCCTTTCACCTCTATTATTTTCCTCCTCACCTGAGAGATTCATTAATCAATCAGGCCAAAGCAAACCTGACAACTCGTTGCAGTATGTGCCCATGTGCACACTCCTTCATCTACAGGTAGACACAGAGACAGATGCACACAGAAACCACACACTTCACCAAACACATCGCCTTGGCTCTGCTGCCCATCTGCTGCTCCTGTTTTTGAGAGCCCTGTTAACCACTTCACACTGAACAGCTTTGCCAGCATCCTGCATACACAAGGGGCTATAGTTGGGTGGGAGTTGCTCCCTCCCCCCAGGTGATAAGCAATACAATAAGAGGAAATGCCCCAAGCTGCATCAAGGGAGGTTTAGGTTGGACATTATGAAAAATTTCTCCCCCAAAGTGGAAAAGCTTGCCCAGGGAGGTGGTAGAGTCACCATCCCTGGAGGTATTTAAAAGATTTGTGGACGCAGTTCTGAGAGACGTGGATTAGCAGCAGATTTGTCAGTGCTGAGTTAAACAGTTGCAGGTCTGCTGCTGCAGGGATGGGTTATGATGAGAGAATGTTACAACCTCACTCCTTGGATTGTAGACCACCACCCTGGGCAAAAGGTGAGTGAATGTCCCACAGCCATCTTTTGTCTTTGCTAGATATGTGCAACTACCACTCGGTGGCAGTCTGAAAACAGTCTTCCACGCAGAAGCACCTCAATGCAGGTGCTGGTCATGCAGCTCAACGCTCACACACACGTGCACAGAAACACATTCAAACAACTCACACCATGATGTGCTGCCGCGCAGCTCCACCAGCAAGCACCAGCATAGTGTCCCATCTACGCCCTGTGTTGTGCATATCGTGTCCTCGCTCTGTCATGAGCCAAACTTTTGAGAGAAAGCAGGACACAGAGGTGTGGGGTGAGGAAAGGAGGGAGAAGTGCAGATGGAGGAGTTGTGGAATACCCACCATTCTCCGTGATGATCTGGGGCACCTCTTTGGCAGCTGGTGAGATACATTGGATCTGACTGCCCACGACCAAGCCGTCCATCTCTGAAAGGTCCTCAAAGGTGCAATTGACTCCTGCTGACAGCTCAGGAACATTGTAGGTCTCTAAGACGAGCTGCAAGCGAAGATGGAGGGAAAAAGGGAAGAAGAGATAGGAAAAAAAAAAAAAAAAAGAAGAAGAAAAAGCAGAAAAGAGAAAATACTAAGCCAAACAACAGAGCTAGGTCAGTAGGAGAGAATTACACTGGAGAGGTTGGACAAAGAGCCTCTTGCTAGACAGAGCATCTTCCTTCAACAGAAAGCAGCGATTCAGGAGAGGGATGTGTGTGCGGAGGGGGAAGGAGATGAGATGCTGATGCCAACACAAGTGGTACGTGGCTATGTGGGGACAACTGCACCGTATCCCAGTGCTGGCTGGGTCAGTGGAGGGGTGGGAGTGCTCACTATCTGTCATGCAAGTGTAAGGTTAGGTAGGGAGTCTTTGGAGCCAGCCATGAAGACCAGGGCTTTGGAGGCCCCCAAGGCACGCGGTTTCTGAGGAAGGTGACCACTACTCACAAGAGGCACTCTGCGGACTACAGAGAAACTGTAGCGCTCCAGTCTAACTCTCTACGGGCTGCTCTCCTAGCATCAGCAGATGGGGGAGCACTCTGCCACCAAGTTCCTGTGTAAGGAGAGTCTAGTTACAGCCTTCAGTCCACCACAAAACAACCGCTGTCTCTAGAGGCACAAGAAAACCTCCTGCCCATCCCACCAAAGAAGCAGTTGGCTCTGGGGACATGCTATAATGGGGGCTCCAAACATAAAATAAGGTGTGAAGGAGGAATTGCCCATGTTTTTAGATCTCACATCTGTTGGCATTGCTATGCAATGCCCATGGTTATAAAAAAAGGAATCTCACGGCTGGTTTCCACCATTGCCTAGAGAAGGACCTTCATGCTGTTATCTTTCCAGACAAGCTAAGGACCTGGTTAAGGTCCTCCATCATGTCTCTCCATCACTGAGGGTCCTGCTCAACCCACCAGATCATATCTGAACACAGAGAGCCACCCCAGTGTACTTCTAGCATCTGCTGATGACCTAGCAGTTAGTATAAATTTAGCGGTTTTGTGTCCAAACACTAGAACAAATCACTTGACACAAGCACAGATGCTCTCCACACTTGCCTCCTCCATGAGCTAGCTGAGGCCCCATCTGAGGTGACAGCCACTTGAAAGGAGTCACAGATGCATGCTGAAGTGTTGTTTCTACCAGCACAAAGAACAGAGGTCAGTTCAGGTGACAAAGCAGGAGAGGATAATATGACATAATGCTTCCTGCTCTCCCACACTGTGTTTTCCTCACTTTGAGAAAGCTTGAAGTTATTTCTCCATGCTAGACACCATTAGGGAGAAAGGCTGAGAAGACAGGCCTTAGCCCTGGCTGACAAAAAGCCTTTGTGGGAGTATGTTCAATTTTGGGCAATGGGGATGGCAATGGGGAAGGTAATTTTTTAATTTCTATTTTGTCTTGGAGTAAGAAGAGTAGGAACGAGGTTTGGTTATTTGGATGGATTTAGCACTTGAGCTAAATCCATTCTTTTAGTTCATTAAAACCCTGATAGCAATGGAGAAGGAGAAAGCCTTCTGAGCATGGATGATGCAGAATGAAGGTGTGCCGTGCAGAAGATGACACCAGTGGATAGACCAGTAGTGCTTGGCCACAAATGTCCATAAGCCAGTGTATGCTCTAAACAGACAAGATATTCTACATCTCAAACACTTGCTCTGAAGCCGTTCCAGTGAGGAAATAATGGAGTTTTCCCCCAACAAGTGTCTCAGAGATCTCAGAGAAGCAGCTCTGGTCTGAAACAGACTCATATACCATTTCCCAAGCCTCTCTTGGTGCTCAAAATCTGGCCACATGGATACCTTCTATGCCTCTGTGGGCAAGACATGGCCTTTGACTCTTTTCTACAACCCAAGTGAGACTCAGTAGAGATACCATAGGTAATTTGTTAATTGGTTTTCCTCTCCTGGTTTGCCAAGAGACTATCTGTAGTGATTGTGGGCCAACACTATCTAAAACTAGGCTGAGACTCCTATATTCATGCAGGTTATGGGGCAACAATTAAATGATAGCAATTTCTGATCCCAGCAGTTCTGGGTTGACTTCTCTGGCAGTAACCCAGAGGTAAAGGTCTTCTGTAATAATTTTCAATCGCCCTGAGCCAGCTGGTCCCCCAGGATTCATTCCAACATGAAAGAATTCAATGGCTACTGAGAGAACAGGAAAAAAAACCTTGAACTCCCAGAAGAACAAAGATGTCTCAGATCAGCTTTGTTTGAAGCCTGGGAAGGTAAAGTCACAGTCAAGTTAAGAGGCTGAAACAAAGCAGCAATGATTGGACATTCAGGCTTTGAAAGGCTGATTTCATTATCACTGACTAAACTTTAGCTCTCCAAAACCTGACACCTAGAAGGTGTCTGGCAGCTGCACCCATTTAAACATTTCATAGGGTCCGTAACCAACACGTCTAGAGATGGTGCTTTTAGAGCCCAGATGACAAATTTAATTTCAGTCCTAACTAATATGACCCTGGTAACATGAATGAAACGTGTTCCTGCCATCTTCTCAGAGCATGTTTGGATCTGCTGTCATGAGTCAGGAGAGAAACCACAAGCTGGTTAGATCTTCAACAGAGATTTCTTGCCTCGAGCCCAGAAAATATACTGCTCTACCAGTATTCGCTGTGTGGATTCATTGGTTGCCGACTTGGGTAGCTCAAGACCATAAAGTTTAAACCTTGTACTAAGGAAAGTCACAAGAGCTAACAGGAACCTCAGTAGCCTTAGTTCCCTCTGTGTAGCACCTTGCATCTCTCCGTTCTGCATATTTAGTGCAGGAGATGAAGCAAAATGGAGCTTTTGGAAGAAGGAGACATTTCCACTCAAGGTAATGGGAACTTGAAGTTTACTGAAGTAACTCATGGAATCCCTCACTTGCCTTTCTTCTAGAAGGTAATTTCTAATAATGATAATGTCCCTTGCCTAAAGTCCAGCCACAAAGAAATTCTTCTTCCAGCAATGTGATCAACTACACTGGGTACACACAACATTATAGAGCAGAGGGTCCCTTCTGACCTGCTCTCAGCTTCTCATAGCAAATAGGGAAGCCTCTCTCCACTCTTCTAGACAGGAAATAATAAAGGTCAAAATGTCCTCCCATGACAAATCTTTCCTTGTGCTGGGGAAGTTAACGGAGTCTGGAGAACCTCCTGCATTGCGCTGCCAGTCCTTCCCACTCATGCGGAATCCAGGTTGCACATACCTGGGTCTGTCAGACTGCATGGGCAGATTAAAGCTGGGGTGGGGGGCAAGGATTAACGTTCCTCACCAATACGTTGTACTGGGAGACGGAGATGTTGTTGGGATGCACGGTGAGCCGGACACACTGCTTCATCTCCGAGGCGAATCGCCGAGGCTCGCTGGAGCGCTCGCACCGCTCCTTCCTCGTGCACCTGAGCAAAGGGGGACAGAGAGCCACAGAGTTAACACAAGGATGGGCTGGGATCACAGGATGTTGGGGGTTGGAGTGGACCCAAAGTGATCATTGAGTCCAACTCCCCTGCCAGAGGAAGAAAACCATGTGATTGTCCTGGTAGGGCATAAATCCTGCCCAAATGGGTTCAAACTCCTGGCTCTCCTCCTCCTGTTACAAGGTCCAGGAGTTTGCAGGATCGAGCAAACAGTGGCAGCTTGAACGAAGAAAACTCCGTGCCACATGATCAAGTCAGGTGTTTTGTGCGGTCCCTCAAAGTGTTAGGGTTGACCCCTGGGTGCAGGATTTTGAATCTATTGGCCAAAACAATGGAAGCTACTGCCTATTGGCCAGTTTCACCCTTCAAAATACGGTAATTAAGGGAGGGCGACTTAGACCATTGCTTTTTTTTCCTGCTGCCTTTCGTCAGGACCGGACTTCTATTTTGCACCTCTCTCACAGCAGCCACGTGTTTGCAGCCTGCATTGCAGCCTACAGCAGCAGCAAGGCAAGTTCCTCCTCTCCTCAGGAACTCTATACCTATCGTGTTTGTGAGTAATAGGTGGGGTTAGGATTTCCCCTGTTAGCAGGTTCCTTGTTTTCTAAGTTCTGACTGTTTAAGCTGTTTAAACTGTTTAATTCAGTGTTTATAAGCAATTTTGTGCAACAGCCTTGCCAACCAAACATCCAAAGAACCCTGGGGAAATTTTCCCGAAATCTCGATTATTAATAACAATTTTTGAAAATTAATAGTCGCAACAATGATCTAGCTCAGGAGTGTGAGAAACAGTGTGAGGGTGAGACAGCCCCCCCCCCCCCCCCCCCCGCGG
>VWZI01012818.1:108254-136341 GCA_013396835.1 Psilopogon haemacephalus | reverse complement strand
TCTACTTGCTTATCTCTACCCCTCATGCCATAACTACCACGTGCAGTTCAATAATGATAAATAAATAATGATGTCTCACTGTCCCTGAAATGAACATATCTAGAGTTTTCCTTTTATGATTTGTAGGTTTGTCATGGATTTGTGAACTGTCATTGCTTTGCTAGGGTGCTCTGTAGTTGATGCAGTTCTTTTCCTGCAAATCACACCCTATGAACTGATTTGGAAATGGCTTAATGATAATCTGCTGTGTGAGGAGGCTGGCAGTGAGTACAGCAGGGGTCACTTCAGGTGACTAAATCAGTCCCTAAGTACTAGTAGACATTTAACATACAGTGCTTGGAGTAACTGCCTCCAGTTTATCAACATACCTGGTTATCTCTTAAAATTATTTGCTTTCCTACTGGTAAATAAAATAATATTCAAATTCTAAATCAATCTGCTTTCTCTTTTTGTTTTCATGTAATTTTCAAATCTACAATAATTGAATCTATCTAGTAGTGTATGGACCTGCTATGTGAACCAAGTGCAGTATATAGGTATATGTATTAGTTTAAGCCAGTCACCTGGAGATCAAAAGCTCAATAAATACTTCAATTTGGAAGTAAAAAATAAACAATAAATAGAAAGTAAGGGGAATTACAGAGGATAGGGGGAAAAGGAACAAAATACTAAATATAAAATACAACTGATAGGTGGGAGTGGATGGAAGTTGCATCTAAGTGGTGAAGCTGGAAATTGGTGGTAGATGCAGATGGATGCAAGATGGTGCTGAAATGCAGTGAGTTATAGAGTTCCAAAAAATGGTTGCTCTCCCCATGTGTTTGTTGAAGAGTACATGGTGAACAGCAGCAGGAAAACATGATGCTGGCTGATGAGGAGCAGGGACCCAAGGGAAAGAAAAAGGAAGTTCATCCCCCCCTTTTTAGGGAGTCTCAGGAGGAAGTGGGAAGGGGCTAAACACCACACCTGGGAGCAGGTCAGACTACCCCAGGGAGGAGTCAGGATCCAATTCAGGTAAGCCCCTCCAGAATGGCTTAACTCTTTACATAGGTATTGGCTGATTAGTCTTTTCTAGAGCTTGTGTATCACTCTGTGTACTAATAACTTTTTTTTTTAATGCCTAGAAATTTAGATGGATGATACAAAGTTGTTGTTATTTTAACCTGTAAACACTCTTTGAGGAGATGAACTTCTTAACCCTCCCACGCTACAGCCCCCCATACCTTCTAGTGTGCAATATTCAAGGTGAAGCTCGACAGGGCTTTGGACAGCCTGATCTGCTTGAGGATGCCCCTGCTTTCTGCAGAGGGGATTGGACTAGGAGACTTTTGGAGGTCTTCCAACCCAGCCCACTCTGTGATTAATCCCATCATAATGGCTTAAGGGTTTGTATGAAATTAAAAATTAATGTTCTTCCCTTGGTTTTTGTTATTATCAAAATGTCAAAATCGTGGCTTTGTTACTATGTGGATAGTGTAAGCTTAGCTTTGACTCTTTCTTGATGTGTCAAAAATTCCTTTCTTGAAAATGTTTAATAAGATCTAAAGTCACTTAGTCTCAAAGCGTTTGCATCCTGATGATCTGTGATGATCTGACAAGCTGTGGATTAAGACAGCAGTCAGAGTCCTGGTCTTTGGCTGTTGATCTCGGGCAACCCAAAATCCAGATATGAGGATGAGAACTTGCTTAGGGGTTCCTGAACTGCTGGTGCACCTTTTCAGAATTACTACATGAATGCTATTTTTCACAGTCTTAAGAATACTGTAATATTAGTGTTTGAATAGAAGAGTGAAATGAAGCCCTTTGTGATTGTTCACTCCTTTGTGTGTGTACGCCTCATGGCTTCCTAATGAAAAAAAAAAAAAATCCTTAATGCATCTCCTCTTTTCCCTTCTTTTGAAGCAGTCAGAAATGCGGATTTGTGTACTGGAAAGGAAAGTCTGTCTTTGATCTCTTTTTCATCTCCAAAAAGTGATAAGGAAGGGGAAATACAAATGCAGTAATTTATTTAATTTTCCTCTGTTTTTTGAAAAGGGTTTTTCTCACCTACACAATTTTCAGGAGCAAGAGTTCATGGTTTTCCTTTGCAACAAAAGAAAAACAACGAAGAAATCTCTTTCCCAAATGTTGAAACTCCTATATTGCTGTATACTCCTATTTGAGGAGTTAATTAATGTACAGTGGTAGCTAAGTCTTAACCTCAGTAAAAAGCAGTTTCTGAAAAGCTTTTCTTTCTTGTTTCAATCCTGGTTTGTTTACTTACTTATCATGATGTGGGTGTTGAACCTACTCAGATGTTTCGGTTGTCTTCCTCTGGTACAAATGTGTGTAAGAAGGAGTCACAATCATAGAATGGTTTAGGTTGGAAGGGACCTCAAAGATCATCCAGTTCCATCCCCCGCCATAGGCAGGGACACCTCTCACTAGAACAGGTTGCTCAAGGTCTCATCCAACCTGGCCTCAAACACCTCCAGGGAGGGAGCATCCACACCCTTTCTGGGAAACCTGTGCGAGCATCTCACCACCCTCGTTGTTAAGAGCTTCTTCCTTACATCCAGCTTAAATGTCCCCTCTTCCAGTTTAAACCCATTACCCCTCATCCTGTCATTACAATACCTTGTAGAGTCCCTCCCCAGCTTTCCTGTAGGCCTCTTTCAGATACTGGAAGGCTACTACAAGGTCTCTTGAAGACTTCTCCAGGCTGCAGAGCCCCAACTCTCATAGTCTGTCCTCATAGCAGAGCTGTTCCATCCCTCTGAGCATCTTCGTGGTCCTTGTCTGGATTCACTCCAACAGTTCCATGTCCTTCTTGTGTGGGGGGCTCCAGAACTGCACACAGTACTCCAGGTGGGGTCTGACGAGAGCAGAATAAAGCGGGAGAATCCCCTCCCTTGCCCTGCTGGCCACACTGCTCTTGCTGCAGCCTAGCACACTATTGCTGTCTGGGCTGCATGCATACACTGCTGGCTCATGTTGAGCTTTTCATCAAATCAGACCCCCAAGTCCTTTTCCTTAGGGCTGCATTTACACTTGCTTAGTCTGAGCTTTGTTTCAAATTCTACTTCTGTTTCAGGACCTTCTCTCTAGCTGTGTGGGGTTTCTCTCCTGAATAAATGTGCAGAATTACTGGTTTCAGAGTAAAGTTGTACTTTTAACTGAGTGATGTTCTAAGATGTGTATGATCTCTTTGGTCTTTGAAATCCCTTCTAGAAGCAGTGTAACTTAACTCTATTAGAAAAGGTTACAGTCTGGAGATGAATGTCCACTCTGTTCTTTTAATCTATTTCCATTAAACATTTCCTTTGTTGCCAAGGAAATAAAGCAATGATTATGTTAAAAAACTGTCAGTTTTGCTAAATATTCATATTCCCAGAACAAGGCTAAAATAGTTTAACTATTGAGGATGATGTAGATTCAAGGACTCTTATTAAAGTTTATGATGAGACTGAAATATAAATTTACTGCCCTAAACCCCTTTCTCAGGGGGATAGACAAAAGGGCCCCCTGTATTATGAATTTTAGTAATTGCAGCAAGTAATTAGGCACTCGCTCTCCCTCTGGTGATGTAGAGACCTCCACATGCTCTCTGAGTTGGGCTACTTTTACTGAGGATTATGTGTGCTGGGCCTCTCCCTGACACATTTACTGCTGCTGCAATGTTGTAGGTATTTGCCTGGAGGAGAAGCTGCTCCCTGTGTCCCATTCATAAGCATCTTGTTCCTACTTTACCACTTCGCAGTGAGAGGTGTTACTTCCATTGCTTTCTCCTTCCCTTTGATGCAGGTACTTTGGATATAAGTTCCAGAGGGTGTGGTTGCTTTCTCTCTTGCAGTCGCCGATGCTCGTTTTAGGGCACAGGAGTTTTACTGCATGCTGTAGAAAGGAAGAAGCAGCAAATGGTTGTCTGTGCTTCTGGTAAAATAATGTTGGCTCAAATACTGGATACATTTTATCCCTCTTCTAATTCAGAACGTAAGTGTAAGTCAGGAGAGAGCATCTCCAGTGAGAACATGATGGTGCATCTTCATCCTCTTCCTCCAGCTGTTTCTGAGAGAGTGATATTTTTTTTCCTTACTTTTGAAGCTAGCAAACTTGGTAATGGCTGTTTTACTGAATGAAGATGAAACCCAAGTGGAGGCAGTCTTGAGTTTTCTTGGTGCATGCCTGGGCAGATGGTCCTCAGTGATACCTGCCTAATAGAGAATATTGAAATGTCTAAAACCGTCTGAACAAAGCGTGTTACCTGTGGCTGTGTAGCGAAGAGGGAGCCTTTGTTTGAATACAAATGCTGTCAAGCGACACTTAAGCACTGCTCTTGAAGCTATCACCAGCTGCACTCTCTTGCAGTGTAGCTCTTTTCTGGTTTAAAAATTTGAGCACAAATGACATCCTAACAGTATGAGAAAGATTTATTTTGCTTAGCTTTTTCTTTTAAAACTATTTATGTCCAGCTGAAGGTAGTTACAGGGACAAGAACATAGCTCAGAGTCAACAAAAGGGGGGAGCTCCTGCATGCTCAGTGGATTTCTTTGTGGGAGAGCCTTCTCGCCTTCTCTGTCTTCATAATGGTTAGGTGTAAAAAATATGCTTTTGTGGGTGTGATAGATTCTCTCCTTTAACTTGAGCATTGTTATTAATAAACTTTAGAAATAATAATTTTGTGGTAAGGGGTGGATTCTGACTACTTGGTTTACATGACCAAGATATGAAAGATGACCAGATGCATGATGAAAATGTGTAGAATGTATCAAATTAACCTTTGTTTTAAAAAATAACAAACTTCCTTTGCCTGTTATGCTTTGTTTAATAATAAGGTAGAGAGACTAGCATGATTGTTCATCTACTGTGTCTAGAAATACCAGTCCTTTTTAAACAAGGTTACTAGAAAAAAAAAATTACAAAATAATATATTTATCGCCTTTCCTCAATTTTTCATGTTTAAGTAAAATGACAATAACAAAGCCTAAAAAAACCCACCCCCCCCCCCCCCTCGAAAAAAAAAAAAAACAACCAACCAACAAACCAACAAAAAACAAAAAACCCCACCAGCAAACCCAGAACCAAACATTCCCCTTGGAAGAGAAAAAATCCAGTGGTCTGAGCTCTAAGCTAGTTTCAGCTGATGTATGTTAATACATACCTAGTAAACAGAATTAGGCTGAATCATAGCAAAGAAAGATGTTCCTCATTTCAGTGTTCAGATGCAGGAAGAAAGACTGTTGTTTTGTTTTTAACCCAGCTACAAATGACGAATTAGAGAAATCAAAATATTCTGTAGAAACACGTATAATTCACACAAATTCTGAGGAATGCAGGAAGAGAGAGAGAAAATGGAAGTGGTGTGGTTGAATTAGGTCATGGCATGAGCTTCAGTGG
The DNA here is from genome assembly GCA_013396835.1 of Psilopogon haemacephalus. NCBI lineage: Eukaryota > Metazoa > Chordata > Aves > Piciformes > Megalaimidae > Psilopogon > Psilopogon haemacephalus. Next base: position 130,965 of record VWZI01012818.1, on the reverse strand, counting down.
GGATTGCTAGTAAATAATTTGCACAGTGGAGGAGAGCTTCCTTCCTTAATTGTTTCCACTTGGTAGCAGCCTATTGTCAGACCAGAGACCTCTCTGCCCCTTGGAGCAGCGCTTTGAACGAGGAATACACATTCTGAGCCAGCAGTGTTTGGGTAATACCTAATTCTGTGGGGCTTCGTTTTACAAAGCTGTTTGGAAATATGATAGAGCAGCAGTTTTGCTTTAGGAATATGTAGCCTTCCCACAGCCGTCTTACTTGGGAGGCTGTCTTCCTGGGTTTTTGTGTTTGCTACTGCAGCAAGCACAGCATGATTTCAGAGATGAGTATGTAAAAGTGAAGTGTTACACTGACCTGTTAAAACACTGTGATGCCTTTGTTTTAGAGAAGTACACTTATAATTTGTTTAGGAGTGTACTGCCTTGAGATAAATAAAGAGACTTTAAAAAAATATATGCTCTTAATTTAGGTGCTCGGAAGGAGATGAGTACATTGATTTTATGTGTTTGCCTTGCCTAACACAAAAACAGAAGGAGAGGGCCTGTGTGTGAACTGATAGCACTACCCTATCTTGAATAAAAATCATAATGAATTCTAATGTTAGCACTCGCTCTTTGGAAATGGTCTCATCTAACACAGTATGTGGAATTGCTTGGAAATTCAGTCCAGTTTTAGTAGCTGAAGGCTAGAATATGAATTTTCCTCCTTTTGTAATTCCTGCTTCGTTTAAAGTGTACTTGCTTTCTGCCTTCGAAGTCTGGAAGGCTTAGAAGTGAAATGGGATAAGCTTTCATCAGGAATCAACTGAAATGTGGTGTTTCAATGCAGGTATATAGGATTACTGCAAACTGCCTGTTTACACCTATTGTTTCAGATCCTCATTTAATCACAGAATGTATCTGGTTGGAAGAGACTTTAAAGATCATCCTGTTCAACCTCTGACCCAGAGCTGTAGAGGCAACACTAAACCACGTGCCTAAGTGCCAGGTCCACAAGCCATCATAATTTCTCTGAAATGATAGTACCATGGCCTAATTAATTGTTACATTTATTGATGGTCTTGGGAGGAAAAAGACTGAAGTTAAATTACAGTGATTAAAACTGTACCACCAAGGAGACTTTTGACTCTCTTGATGTGATCATAAATGCAATCACATTGGTTGCTGACAGCCCATTGCTTGTGTTGGGCTGATAGCTTTGTCACCGTGGAACACATGCATTTGATTGTAGGCCTGCTGTCCCTGACATGAAGTGGGAGGTAGATGAATGAGTACTGCTGGGAAAGCATCATCTACTGGAGCTCCCCGGGCTTCCAGGAGCTGCTTGGTATTAGTTATGGAATATTAAGCAGGGGCGAATCTGCCTCAATATGTTGGAATGAGACCGCATATTTCATTAAAGTGTAATTTGTTTTTCATGGAGAAATACCAGAGGCTTCACCAATTATCATACTTGTAGGATTGGAAGGAAGATGCTAGGATAAAATATTGCAAACAAGACTGTCAGTCCTTGTTTACTAACTCCTTTGTGAATAATTTTGAACTGAATTTGCATGATTGTACCAGACCCGGAAAACCTTTTGCAACAATTATCTGATGATACCACTGTATAATCAGCAGGAGGTAATGGATGCACTTCTTTCAAAGATTGCTTTCTTCATGGCTGCTTCTGGCTTCTTCAGGCCTTTTCTCTGCCTCCTTGGGGATATTCTGAGACAACCTAGTAAAGGATTATTGGGTAGGAAGGAGAAGGGATGCTGGCATTTTGCCAGAAGGATAAAATCCTAGGTTTTAATTTTTAATCTTTCATTTCTTGCAATCAGCAAAGTTTACGGACCTGCAAAGACCAAAGTATGGTAAGGTGCAAAACCCCGTCAAATTAGAGCCTGGATTGAAAGTGGATTACAAACTGGAGCCTGGATTACAAGATGGAACATAGGTTTCACCTCAGCATGAGGAGAAACTTCTTTACAGTGAGGGTGACAGAGCACAGGAACAGGCTGCCAAGAGCCGTTGTGAAGTCTCCTCCTCTGGAGGCTTTCAAAATCCACCTGGTTGTGTTCCTATGTGAGCTACTTTAGGGGATCCTACCTTGACAGAGGGGGTTGAACTTGATCTCTGATTCTGCTTCATACATCTCAGGTGCATGATCTAATCTAGGAATTGAGCCTGTGCAACTTGCACGCTAAATATTGAATTGCTTGCCAGATGAAAAAATTAAAAGGAAACTGGAGAGTAAGCACTGCCAAGTAAGCTCTAAAGTTACAGGGCTTTTCTCTGTGTTTCAAGTAGTGGATAGAAAGCTGAGTCTTGAGCTATAATGAAAAAGGAATTTGTGCCTTACAGTTAATATTCTTGGGAAAGTTATGGGTTTGTACATGACAGAAAATAATGCCTCTAATCCAACCCAGCAGTACAAGCATTTCTGGGCTGGAAAGTGTCTGTGTATCTTAGTGGGACAATGTAATTTCTGTTTCCAGCCTATGGAAGTGGTTAGCAGCTGCTTATCACCCTTAATATTTTGTTTTTAATTGGCAAGGTTCCCATCTTAAGAGTTTTCAACTGTGTGCTTGTATCTCGTTGGACTTGACTTTCTCTGTCCAGTATAAGAAGCCTGGTACATCTCCACAGTGGTGGACTAAATCAAATTGCATCTGAACAATCAGATGCTGCGAAGTGGGTTGATATGGAAGTCTCTTTGCCTGTGACACAGCTGTTTCTCAGCCATATGTTATCATAGCAGCTACAAGCCTCAGTCATGCTGCACTGAATTACTATTCGAAAGAGGAATGAAATCTAAGTGAACACCCATCTTCAAAGAAGCTGAACTACAGCTTGACTTGCACTTAACTGCATTTTGAATGTATTCTCTTCTTAATTTTTTTTTTATTCTGCAACATAGATGGCCTGAGGGGAAAAACAAACTGTTAAATATGCAGAGCCCACGTTCAAAGGTGGTGTGACTGGACTAAATAGTCTATTCACTGCAGATGCAATACCAGTATGCTGGTGAATGTTTGTGCTTATGCATGCATAAAGCTGACATTAGAAGTCCAACGTAGACTTAGTCCACAGTTGCTGTTGTAATTGTTTTGGGCTTGGGCATCTGAAAGGAGAAGCTTATTTACAGTGAGGGTGACACTGGAGCACTGAAACAGGCTGCCCAGTGAGTTGTGGAGTCTCCTTTTCTAGAGGCCTTCAAAACCCATTCCGGTGTGGACTACCCTAGGTGATCCTGCTTTTGGCAGGGGGGTTGGACTTGGATGATCTCTGGTCACTCCCAACCTCTAACATTCTGTGATTCTGTAAAGGTCTTTTTCAACAAAAATTCTATGATTTGGTGATACTTCGTATCAAAGCTGGATGTAGTGACTTTGCCAGTGTGTTTTGTGTGTGAATTGAAATGCTCCTAGTGGCCTTTTTTTAAAATTCAGAGATAATTTAATATTATTTAAAGATATCATCATTGTTATTTAAAAGATATGTTGGCTAAGCTAAAAGATAACAAAAACATTACAAATGCTCTGGTAGCATTCATTTGAGCCTTATCTAAAATGTTTGCTTTTAAATGGTGGTAACACTTCACCCTGCAGCACATCAGTTCACTTCGGTTTGATCCCTCCATGAACTGAGCCCACTAGCAGCAGAGCAGACTCTTTGAATGCATTGCCATACTTGTGCCTGTGTTTCTGTATTCCGATGCTATCATATCCAGTAATTTTCCTAAACCTTCTATATCTAATGTTCTTGGGTTAGTAATTTATCCAATCCTATGTATAAATATGATCTTTTCCTTGCCACTTTATTGCTGTTCTGTGTAGCTGTGCAATTGCATGGCCTACTTAATTTTATGGTTTAGGTACAATCTCTTTTCAAAGAATTTGGAATCTCTCTACTAATTAGATAACATTTGGTTTGCTATTACTCTCATATAATTGTGAATGATAATACAACACTGAGACTCCTAAAGCAGTTTGATTATTCATTCAGATAAAAGTCTTACCATAAAACCTTGTCAGTGGGATGGAAACAGATTGGTTTCAGCAGCTGAACTGGATGGTCAAGTGCTCCAATATTCTCTGAGACTGCTACAAAATGGTTCCCTATAAGAGAATTCCTTATGGTCTGCGAATTGTTGTTTTTTATTTCTTTTTCCTGGAGGAAAAAAAAAATCTCGAAGGTGGTGGCCTTGTTATGTCTTAGGTAAAACCACTGTTACCCTCCCTTGGAGGGTGAAGTTGTAATGAAGGAATGTGCTTTGTGACAAGGCCTCTCTGCCTGTGGGAAGGCAGGGTGAGGATGTGTGCTGTGGAAGAGATGTGGCTAGGCAAAGTTCTTTTAAGTGTTCTGCAGTGAAAGGAAAGAAAGGTTGCAGTGGGTAGCACCAGGAGTGCACTTTAATGCTGCTGATGTGGTTACAAAGTAAGACAAGGGTGCCCTTTTTGGTGTAAGTATCTTTCTCTTGAACCTTGAAGTTTCACAGCTGGTGAGGAGGAAGCTGCATGTGGATGCTTTAATTAATTAGCAGAGAATGTAATTATGCTTTGTATCCTTTATTTTTCTCTGAGCACTAATAGTGAGTGACAGCCTGAAGAATTCTTCTAAAATATCTGAAGGAGATGTACAGGAAGGCTAGAGAAGGACTGTTTAGAAGGGCTTGTGGTGATAGGATAAGGGGCAATAGTTTGAAGCAGGAGCAGGGTCGATTTAGGCTGGACATCAGGGGGAAGTTCTTTACAATGAGAGATGTAAAATAGTGAATGATGAGCGAGCTGGGGCTGTTTAGCCTGGAGAAGAGGATGCTCAGGGGTCACCTGAAGGGGGGTTGTAGCCAGGGGTGGTCAATCTCTTCTCCCAGGCAACCAGCAACAGAACAAGGTGACACAGTCTCAAGTTGTGCCAGGGGAGGTCTAGGCTGGCTTTTAGGAGGAAGTTCTTCACAGAGGGAGTCATTTGCCATTGGAATGGCCTGCCCAGGGAGGTGATGGAGTTCCTGACCCTGGAGGTGTTCAAGAAAAGACTGGATGGGACACTTAGTGCCATGGTCTAGTTGATTGGATAGGGCTGGGTGATAGGTTGGACTCTTCTAACCTGGTTGATTCTATGATGCCCTGTCCCTGAAGACATTCAAGATCAGACTTGATGTGGCTCTCTACAGCCTGATCTAGTTGAAGGTGTCCCTGTTCGCCACAGGTTTGAGAGTCTCTTCCAGCCCAATGCCATCTTTGAATCTGTGTGAATCTTTAAATATAGCCAGTCTCAAACTTCACAGTTGGGCTTCTGCTTGTCTCTAGCATCTGTGTTATGTGCACTGGCTGCATGCCCAGATTGTCAGAAGTGTTGGTGACTCTGCTCACTGCATCTTCATTGCAGCACCAGGAAATGGAACTGGAGATCAGGAGGCTAGCCCAGATTTCTGTCATCTCCTGCTTTGCCTTTGTTTTTGGTGACCAAAGCCATTCTTGATTATAGCTTCAATCTCTATTCTCTGCTGTCAGAAGAGGTGTGATTGGGTGTGATTCCTACTTACCTCTTGGAGGTGAGGTGGAATAGAAGAAAATAACTTTGGAGATGAAAAGCAGTTTTAAAAATAACATGAGTAGATAAAGCTCCCAAAGGAATAAAACTATTTGCAGGACATAATGAATGTTTCAACATTTGCATAATTGCATTAACGTGTGCAAATCAAACCAAATTTTTGCCTGAGAGAGGCTGGTTTTAAATATTCTGTGAAATTTTTGTTCATGTATGTAATTGATTTGGATTCATGGATAAAAAAGTTTAAAGTGATTTCCACCTGTGTTCCTTGTTCCACATAAATCTCCAGTTTTCTATGCTCTCCAGAGTACTCTTAGCATTTTAGAGGTAAAATCTTTGTTTTACCTGACATCAGAACCACTTCCGCGGTGAAAGCACTTTCTAGTATTAAGGAGTCATTTGTCCTTTGGTAAGAATATTGCTTGATTGAAAATCCTGTTTGTAAATGCTAATTCATACTTCCTAGTGACATTCAAGTATGTCTCTGATCTTAAAGACCAACACAGCATTTGTCCTCCTAGTTTAACTACCTGGAGATAATTTCCTCTGCACCACTTAAGACTCAGTGTCCTTGATACAAGATCGCAGCATTTTCTTCCAATTTAGTTTTGTTTGACAAGTCTGTTATTTGATGTATTCATGCTTTGTGAAATGCTAGACACAGACCTGTTTTATGTTGCTGTTATAGGCTTCTGCTATTTTGACAGTATTGTTACACCAGTAATGTAAGATGGATTTAAAATCTCATCTGCACTATGCCAGTGGGTAATGCATCCAATTTGAATGTGGAGAGCTGATCAGTTTTTGTTCTGGACTCAGAGAAAATACAGCCCTTTCTGAAAGAAGACCTGATCTAGAATGTTAATTATCTTGCAGAGCTGCAGATTTAATAATAATTTTTTTTAAAGTGTTAACTTCCTTGATACAGGAAGCCTTGCACAGTTCTTGAGCAAGGAGATTTTTATCACACTGTCCATCAAGCTAGGCTTCCCTGAATTGTTCTGAGCTGCAGAGATCAGCTGTGGAAAGGGATAGTTTCACAGTTGTTTCAAAGGTAGCTTGCAAATGAAGTGGTAAATTTTAGTTACGGAAGGTACATCAAAGGTTTATGTGTTCAAAGGAATCTTGGAATTGCTAAACTCTAATGTTTGGGGCTAGTAATTAAAGTTAACCTTTATCAGGATTTTTCACTAATAGGTAAGCCAAATCCTTGCCAGTATATCACCTTCCCACTATTCTACACAGAAGCATTGGAAAATGCCTGGCTAGGAATTACGTGTGGTGTAGTGTCTCATTCACTCTTTGGAGATTGTGTTGCTAAGTACAGGAATCACAGAAACATTCAGGTTGGAAAAGACCCTCAGGATAACCAAGTCCAACTTATAACACTATTGTACAAAATTCACCTTAAATCATATCCCTAAGCATCACAGCCAAACTACCCTTAATCGTGTCCAGGATTGGTGACTCCACCATCTCCCTGGGCAGCTCATTCCAGCGCCTGACCACTCTCTCCATAAAAATCTTTTTCCTGATGTCCAATCTAAACCTACCCAGTCTCAGCTTGAAGCCATTCACCCTTGTTCTGTCTTCAGCTACCTGTGAGAAGAGACCAGCAGCAGCCTCTCCGCAGTGTCCCTTCATGTAGTTGCAGGCAGTAATGAGGTCTCTCCTCAGCCTCCTCCTCTTCAAACTAAACAGCCCCAGCTCTTGATAAAGAGAAATGTACTCTCAGGAATAATTGAAGTGTTTGCTATGTCACATCTGAATTGTAGGGGCAGTCAAACTCTTAGCAAGACATTTAGTAATATTTCCACTTAAGACTGTGAAAGTACAAACAGTGTATGTTATTTATTTATTTTTTCCAGAGGGAAAATTGATTCTCCTCAAAACTTTGTTTAATGTTTTGTTCCATTTTGTAAAGTAAAGACTATTGCTGTTCCCTGTCAACTGGAGAATGTAAGATCTCACCTCTTGTGGATATGGTAATTAAGATAATGTGCACTCTACATGTTACCCACAGTTAGAAGTTCCTATCAAGGAAACCAACAAATGAAGAGATAAGGCTGTGCTTAAAAATGGACAAAAATGAATGTAGATTCATTTATCTGAGTGCTCCAGTGCATGCTGCACTAAAGTACATAATGAATAACTGCATCACGGTTCATGTAGGGTTTAACATTCTTAGGTTATGCTATTATCAAAGCTATTCATTCTTTTAATGCCTATCATGTGTATAAATCATATGGATAAGCAGAACATGAAGCACAAGTAAAGTGCGCTGCACCCCTTAGTGACTAATCTACAAGGGATAATAGCATACTTCCCCTGGAGGTTTATATAGCTGCCCCTCCAGTTCACATAGGTCCTGTGTCGAATACTGAGGCTTTAAGGTCTTACAAATACACAGGATTTGTTTATTGTCCAAATTTGGAATTAATATATGAGAATAATGTGGAGTTTTTGCCTTTAATGACCAGTGCATACAAATAGGAAGAGTAAAATGCAGTGTACTCTCTCTATTAATTGCCATCTCACCTCGCCCCTCCTCTTTTTTTTGTTTTTTTTTCTTCTAGTTTGGTACTGGGTTAGAAAAGATCTGATTAATTTATATAGTGTATACTTGAAACACACCCAATTAAGAGACTTCTCTGGTAGATTTTGGAAATCAAGCAAGCACTCTAATGTGGGTATGTGTGGTTTCCAAGGCACACTGAGAACAGTGAAGAGAAGTATCTAAAAGTAATGCATTTTCGTCTTGTTTCCTTTAGATTAGGGAATTTTGCTCTGTTCTGGTGAGACCTCAGTTGGAGTACTGGACATTCAGGTCTGGAGCTCTCAGTAGAAGAAGGACGTGCACTTCATGGAGTGTGTCAAGAGGAAGGCCAAGAAAATGATAGGGGGCTGGAACACCTCTGCTACAAAGACAGGCTGAGGGACCTGGGGTTGTCCAGCCTGAGGAAGAGAAGGCTCAGGGCAGACCTGATAGCAGACTTCCAGTATCTGAAAGGCGTCTACAGGAAGGATGGAGAGAGACTGTTTACAAAGGCTTGTGTTGACAGGATGAGGGGCAACGAGTTCAAATTAGAGAAGAGCAGATTTAGATTGGATGTTAGGAACAAATTCTTTACTATGAGGGTAGTGGAACACTGGAACAGGTTGCCCAGGGAGGTGGTTGGGGCCCCATCTCTGGAGATACTCAAGGTGAGGCTTAAGAGGGCTCTGGACAACCTGCTCTAGTGGAGGATGTCCCTGATGACTTCAGAGGGGGTTGGACTGGATGAGTTTCAGAGGTCCCTTCCAGCCTGGACCATTCTGAGATTCCATGAACTGTAACCTTTATTTTTGATTGGTGATCTTTTGGCTGTGCTTAGTATTCTGGCCGTTATGTTTAATCAAGATCTGGATTTTGGTTTTGATTTCTATGTTCTGTACTGCAGTACTGAGACACTCCTTAAATCTCTTGAGAGAATGAAGTTGTTACAAGTTCAGAGGGTTTTATTTGCTAATGGTATTCCTTACCATTGCTAGGTAATCCATACCACTATGTGTGAATGCAAAAATTAGCTGTGTTTGTGAAATCTGCAAGAGAATCTGCAAGCTGATTCTTAGAAGTGAGTGTCTTCTGCTAGTTGTCATGTTCAACATGTCTTTGGGAGAAGCACCCAAAAATTCATCACCTCATGAGGAGCTGTTTGATTCTGAGGTTTTCTTTGCTTTGGAATTTACTTAGTTTCTTTGATGTGACCCTTTGACTTGTGTGACAGCCCGAAGTGAGATTAGCTCTGAAGTAGGTTGTGAAGTCTATCCTTCCTGCACACTTCAGGAAGATATGGTTATGTGGTCTTTGCTGCTTTAAACCTCTGTTCTCATCAATGGTCGCTGTATTTTGTAGGCTTCCAGCAAGCAGCACATCTTATGGAAGATAATTTATTTAGCCTGTAACCTTTTCCATGAAACACTGAGCCTCTGGCTATATATAAATATATATTTCCACACTTGATCCTACCTGAGGCAATGCCTGTCTGAAAATTGCTAGGGGAAAATAAAAAATCTTACTACTCACAGTCTTGCTTTGATGATAATAGAAAGTGAATTATATAGAAGCAACAAGAATGAGGAACTTTTAAACTGTCAAATGAAATTAAAAATTAATCAAGAGGAGAGGTATTCTTCCTGCATTTCCCTTCTGCCTCTGATTTTAAGATCTAAGACCTAGCATCGTTTGTGGGCTCTGTAAAAACTTAATCTGTTTACTCATGTACCATTGTTTTACCACTGTGTGAGTTGAGTAAAATGAGGACTGAGTGGGTCTCTTGATACCCCATCCATAATTCTGTGTTTGAATTACTGCAGATTTAGGTAAGAGGTGTCTGTGATATTTTGTTAATATGGAGGTGCTTACAATCTGCTTAAGACAAACAGCATTTTTCTTTTCTCCTGCTGAGAATAAAAATCTGGGACTAATAAAACATTTCCTGACCTTGAATAGGAGAATATAGTGTTTTCTTTCTTGAGAAAGTTGTAAGTATTGGTGCTGATGCTGTTGCGATGAAATTTGAGAGGCATAATAAGCAATAGTTTGTGAGAAAATGAGCACAATAAATTTGACCTTATCTACCCTTTTTTTTGTTGCAGTGACTGTCCATGAAGGAGTAATTTTATTTGTTTGCTTTGTTATGTTTGGATTTTTTAAAGCTTTTTTGGTTTTATTAAAAAAAAACAACCAACTTTTTTCCTTTCTACAATATACAGTTAATAAAAACCTTGTTATAGTTTAAAGGCTTCAAAATTTGTTCTTAAAATAGTGAATAAAACCCCTTAGGACAGTTGTAATTGATTGTTATCTATACCATATCTGGGAACTCCACTATGCAGCTTCTTTACAGGGCTAGTAATTAAAAAATGGAAAAAAGTTGAACATGTCTTCCTTCAAAAGTTTGTTAAAATGGACCTAAAAAAATTATGAAAACTTCTTTTTTTTTTTCCTTTTTTGATTTCCCAAATATTTTTTTCATTTTAGTGGCACTTCCACATCTTTCAGCTTGCTTCAAGTTAAAGTGTTTTTCTTTGGAGCTTGTAATGACAACATAATGAGGGCCTGCCTACGACCAAAGTTGAATTAGGAAATGTTGATTCACTCAATGTCAGAATTGCCTAGATGAATGCATTTGAGGGAGTAGAGGAAAAAGAAGCCATTACATATTATTCCTCCTGATTATGCAGCTCAGATTCCTTAATAACAAAGGTAGGGTTATCCTGAAAGAATTAGGACTGTTCAGTCTGGAGAAGATAAGGCTCTGGAGAGACCTTACAGCAGCATTTCAGCATATGAAGGGGACCTACAAGAAGGCTGGGGAAGGATTGTTTAGAAGGGCTTGTAGTAATAGGATGAAGGGCAGTGGTTTGAAATGGGAGCAGAGTAGATTTAGCTTGGATGTTAGGAGGAAGCTCTTCACAATGAGAGTGATAAAACACTGGAGGCCACATCCCTGGAGATGTTCCAGGTCAGACTTGATGTCACCCTGGGTGGCCTGATCAAGTTGGAGGTGTCCCTGCTGACTGCAGGGGTTTGGGCAAGATGGCCTTTGACAGTCCCTTCCAACCCAAGGCAATCTGAATCCTGGTATATCTATGGTTCCCTTCTAAAGCAGCAGTTTTCTAAGCTGCAGGTAGTAATAGATGGGCATGGATGGAGTTGCAACTTTTGCTGGGAAACTATTTGCCAATCACTCTCACTGGCATTTGCTTTTCAAGAGCTGGCTCCAGATTTTGTCAAGGAGTCTCATTTGGCCTCCATTCAAATCAGATACAGTAAATATTAGAGAGAAATTTGTGTCTTTGCTATGCCAGATGTTCTCCCTTTAGTGATTGGCATGCTATATTTTGTTGGCAAACTCTTTTTTGGACTGAACATCTAATGTGTAACCTGAGTCTTCTCTGTCAGTCCAAGAATTCCTCACATAGAATATGGGGGCATTTTCACAGCTTCACAGGATGTCAGGGGTTGGAAGGGACCCAAAGAGGTCATTGAGTCCAACCCTCCCTTCCAGAGCAGGACCATACAATCTAGCTCATGTCACAGAGGAACACATTCAGACAGGCCTTGAAAGTCTCCAGAGAAGGAGACTCCACCACCTCTCTGGGGAGCCTATTCCAGTTCTTTGTGAGTCTTACAGTAAAGAAGTTCCCCCTTGTGTTGAGGTGGAACCTCCAGTGCTGCAACTTACACCCACTGCTCCTTGTCCTATCACTGGGAGCAAGTGAGCAGAGCCTGTCCCTGCCTTCCACCCCCCCACCCCCGATCACTCCTTGTCCCCAGTTATCAGCAGTTTAGCTGTCAGCATTTGTCTGTAGGTAATTGCAGCTAGCTTTCTGGGGTGTGTGGGAGATGCAGACATGGCTACAGCAGTGTGCTGCTCATATTTAAATAAACAGTTGATTTTCTAACAAAATTAGGCAACATTTTTCAAGAAGTTCATAAAGATTTTCCCAAATGTCGTCAGCCACCCGTGTCTGGAAAGCGAAGGGAGAGATTATCTAATTTGCTGTGGGTGATGCAGAGCTGCACATACGGCTTGTTTGCTTGGGTAAGGGTCAAAGATCCTGGATTTCTGGATACATTTTATAGTGGTGGTGTTACTTGAGTTGTTTTCTTTTGCCTGTGGATAAGATATGAGGGTCAATGGTGTGACACAAGATTACATAAATGAGATAGATGTTATTTTATATACTGATATTTATATAATTATATAAAGAGCCTGGCCGGCTGCTGCTCAAGGCAGACCTTATTGCTGCCTACAACCACCTGAAGGGAGGTTGTAGCCAAATGGGGTGGGTCTCTTCTCTCAGGCAACCAGTGGTCTGAAGCTGCACCAGGTCAGGTTTATGCTGGACCTTAGAAAGAAGCTATTCATGGCATTGGAATGGGCTGCCAGGGGAGGTGGTGGAGTCACCCTCCCTGGGAGTGTTTAAAAAGAGACAGGACGTGGCACTTCGTGCCATGGTTTAGTTAATTAAAAGGTCTTAGGTGATAGATTGGACTTGATCTCAAAGATTTTTTCCAATTGGTTAATTCTGTGATTCTGTGATACTTGTGCAGCAACCTTTGGTGGTGGTGACACAGCCTCTTCAGATAAGAAAAAAGAAGCCTTTCCCTGCTTTTCCATAGCCTGACACAATTCCTCTTATTTTGGGGTGTTATCATAAAAAAAAAAAAAAAAAGTTAATTCATGTACTTAATGATACATCTTTGAAAACAAATTTATAAACATTATTAAGGTCAGTGTTTATGGTTCTGAAGTTCTAAGGTGTTGTGTCTTACAAAGCATTTTAATAGTTTTCCCCCCTGTCCTTTTAGAAGGCAGCTTTTAGCAGATCATTAGTTCCTAAAAATTGAGACCCTGATTTCTTCACTAAGATAACTCCTGGCTCACCTATGGCCTAACTTCCTACTGCATCTCTGAAATAGTGTTAGGATGGAAGTTGCTCTCTGCAGATGTAGTATTTCTCCTAAAGTCTTTTGAAGTGGTTAAGTAGTTTAAAACATTATGTTGAGAAGAGAATTATTTTTGTTAGAAATACGAAAAGTAGAGGAAACTATTTTTCCATTGTAATGTTCACAGAACAGTGTCAAAGAATTTGAAGCGTGTTAACAAACATGCAGAAGAACAAAAATATAAAAGAATGCTTTGATGGGATTTTTATTCCTGCACTCTTATACTAGCAGGCAGAAACAGGGCTCTGAGCCTTATCTTCTAGGGATTTACACCTGATAGGAAACCAGAATGCATTTTGAAGGACAGAAGTACATTGTTGTCTTTGGAATAGTTACTAAGTCTGGTAACAGCATGGCTGTTCGCGGGGGATAATACCTCCTGGCTTTAGGCAAAGCAGTGTGGAGGATGTGAGAATAACTGGCCCGTGGAGACACCCAAAGAACCTGGAGCCTGTCAGATAGGCATAAGTATCCCAAGGCACCTGATCCACAGTGAAATCCTGATGAAGTAATGGCACTTTGTAACTCAGATAGGGAGAATTTAGGATCCAGTGTTGCTGCTTATTTCTTTCCTGAAGTGGTCTGTTGACATTTATGTTGTTTCTTTTGTGTGCAGATGTGACTCCCTGGGGCTGTGGGGAAGGCTGCTAGTAAGATATATATGTGTGCTGTTTACTGTGTCTTTGGCATCTTACATGTTACCTGTTTAACCCTTTTGAACTCCTTTAATGGATAATTTTTCGTGTGAAAGGTGGATTTAATTTCAGGAACTGAACTGTGTGGCTGCATTAGCCTTATTAATGTTTGTGCGGTTGTAACGTAATTTGCTTTTTAGTAGTAACAGGATTTGCAGCTCTGGGCTGCAGATTCTATTCCTACAGTACTGCTTGAAAATAAAGCTACTTGAAATGATTAACAAAGTTATTTGTATATTCACTGAACATCAACGCAGAGCCAAGAATCCCATCCTGTGAGCGAGCATCCTGCTCCTCGGGCACACTGCTCTCCCAGGCAGCCCCCCCAGCTCTTTCTTCCTCTCCTCTCACTCCGCATGTTTGGTGTGTTTTGGCAAGAGTTTCAACAGGAAGGACTCTGTCCTCTGCTGACCCCTGGAAAGCCTTTGAAGCCGGTAGTTAGAGTGCTTTGCTGAAAGGTAACAGATCGAGTTTCCAAACATGCCAAAACTGTCGGGCCTCTGGGAAGGGAGCGCAGGCAGCCCCACGGCACTGCAGCCCTCCTTGTGTGTGCCAGCCTCCGTGTACTGGGCAGCCGCTGCCGATTCTCTGAAACGATGACTCTGTGTGAACCAAAGGGGTGAAACACTGCACTTTATCGAGTCCCTCATTCACGTTTATCAAATAAGAAGTAGCAGTCTAGTTTATACTGACCTAGAGTGAAAATGAAGGAGGCAGAAAAGAAGACTCCAGGAAGTCCTTAGAGTGGCTCTCCAGTACCTGAAGAATGTCGTGAAGGGACTTTTTACAAGGTCTTGCAGTGACAGGATGAGAGGAAATAGCTTTAAGCTTGAGGAGGGCTGATTTAAGCTAGATGTTAGGAAGAAATTCTTTACAGTGTGGGTGGTGTGGCACTCTAATAGGTTGCTGGGGGAGGTTGTGAATGTCTGCTCACTGGAGATGTTCCCGGCCAGCTTGGGCGAGGCCTTAAGCATCCTGGTCTAGTGGAAGGTGTCCTTTCCCATGGCAGTGGGTTGGAACTAGATGTTCTGTAAGGTCTCTTCCGATCTAAACCATTCTATGAATCTATGAAAATACTCTGTTCTTAATTTCTGACATGGCTCTGCCATTGAACTTGAGGTATGATAGGGGCTCCATCTCATCTTTCCAGCAAGCTTAAGCTCCTTCACAAGGTTTTTTAAGTTGTTGATAGCAGTGGGATACTTGTGATTCTCTCAGTTTCTGATACCTTGAAGTTTCTTGCAGAGAGCAAAAATAAGAAGCAGGTCAGGTGAATGTTTTGAAATAAGATAATTAACATAATCTTTTGCTCAGCTTTCTCTGTTCAGAGATGTGAGCAAGGTAATTCCACTTCCACCTTGCATTTCAAATACTATGATGTATTTGCATCTGCTGGTTTCCTTCCTTCTTCCTATTCGGAGTTACAGAAACATCAAGATTGGAAATGACCCTCAGAATCACCAAGTTCAACCTATAACCCTACTCTACAAGCTTGATCTTAAACCATATCCCCAAGCACCACATCAAAACTACCCTTAAATGCATCCAGGACTGGTGACTCAACCACTTCCCCAAGCAGCCCATTCCAATGCCTGAACACTCTCTTAATGAAAACTTTTCCTAATAGCCAATCTAAACCTACCCAGTCTCAGTTTGAGGCCATTCCCCCTTGTTCTGTCTCCAACATCTGTGAGAAGAGACCAGCAGCAGCCTCTCCACAAAACAAGTCAAAGTAACATTTCATTGATTTATCTATACAGGGGATCCTTTACAAGTAACACAGTAGTTCTGATAGACATGATATCTAACAGTTAAGATACATTCTTTCATACAAAAAATACACTAATAGGAGAGTAATATTAATAATTAAACTCTTTCTGAAACATTGTTTTGAAATTGGTTTGAACTCACACAAGATAACTGTGTTGGAAAACTTCAGTTTGATACAGAGCTTTGAACTAGTAGCTATACACAGTCTCCAGAAATAGCTGTGCTGCTATTTCCTTAAAAGTAAACAAAAAATCTCAGCCTACATAGAAAGAAAGAGGCAGATTCTTCAGTAGCAACATGGCAAATAAAGGGGAGTGTATGGTGGCATCAGTTCAGAGCTGCGTAAAAATGGAAGTCTGTGGGATCAGCCAGAACTGTGTATATTTGAGATGGAGAAGGTCACCTTTGGCCATATAGGGATGCTGAATATATTCAAACACAATGTCTCTAATTAACTGGTGATAGAGGGTCTAATTTTGATGTTGAGATCTATTGCAGTAAATTAGGTTTATTTTGAGGGGTGGCAGGGTTAGAATTTGCACTTCTGTTAGTGAAGGAAATGTCTAGCTCAGCATTTGCTTTTTAATGCCACAGGAGGAAAAGCTTCTGTCATCCTCTAGGTCTGTTTTCTGAAAGAAAGTAATACAGATGCAGGAGAAATGTTCTTGGAGTACTGGCTACAGAAAGTTGGATGGCTGAAAAATATGTTATGGATGTCTAGCATAGAAAGAAAAGAGGAGAACAAGTGTTCTGTTGCCTGCGTGTTCTGTTGCCTGCGTGTTCTGCTGGAAAATATTGAGCTGAAGCACTTCCAAAGCTAAGAAGGCTATCTGAGTGAAGTAAAACTGTATTTTCACACAAATATGCAGTGCAAGGGCAGAATGGAACATCCTACTATTGGAAGTAGGTTGAGTGAAAGTTAATAGTGACTGCTTTACCCTTTTGCAAGACATGGAATTACTAGAGAAAAATGTAATCTAGGTTTATACCACATTGCTGCTTGAGTACTTTGCTATTTTTTTCAGTTTTTATTTTTAATCAAGACTTGCAGTCTGTATTTGTGGGCTCCAGAAAACTGAAGACAAATGCATTAAATACCTCACCAAATGCATAATTTATGCAGTTATGAATATTCCTACCCTCCTCACTTTTCATCTCTCTTCCTATAGAGTGTAAAAAGGTGAGCTGGTTTCTTGACTTTCTTCTATTAAAATCTAGTCTCAGGGTTTTGGAAGATACCTGGGACACTGGTGGTTAGGGAGGTGTTTTGACAGGATGTGAAGTGAGTTTAGGAGGAAGAGTGGTACTTATGAGGACTATCCTTGTCATTCTCTCTGTCAGAGAAGGGACAAATTCTTTTCCAGAGATTTTGCTTGTGTCATGGGAAACGTCAAAGAGCCAAAAAGTCTTTCTTTCACTTTTCTTGGAAGTGCTCCTCAGTGTTCATTTTATAGTTTTTTTCAGGGGAGAAAGACTGGGGGAGTTCAGTTCCCTTGTAAGTACAGTGAGTTTCTATTTGGTTCACTTCAGGATTACAGTATCTATAGAACAAGTACCTAATTAACAATAGTAATTGAAGGCAAGCAACAGAATTGGAGGACAAGATTTCACAGTCTGGGTCTGTAGGTGACAATTAGTATATCAGG
The DNA here is from genome assembly GCA_013396835.1 of Psilopogon haemacephalus. Taxonomy (NCBI): domain Eukaryota; kingdom Metazoa; phylum Chordata; class Aves; order Piciformes; family Megalaimidae; genus Psilopogon; species Psilopogon haemacephalus. The sequence goes on along the minus strand of VWZI01012818.1, from coordinate 113,821 downwards.
TAACAAACCCACTGCATCAAGTCCTAATAATATTATTATTTCCAGATTCTGGCCAAACTCTAAATACGACCATGAGTCTGGTTCCCACAGATGTGTGTCAGAATCTCTAAGTGGCACTTTTGTGTAGGCTTTGTTGCCTTTGCATCTCTACAGTGTCCTGATGTCCAAGGAGTTTTCAGACTATTTCCTCACTTCTGTGATGATGCAAAGTGCAATTTTCCTAATGAATGCCAAGAAAAAAAAAACCAAAACCCCAGTGTTTTATGTGCATTTACTAATGATTTCCCCCCCCATTTTGTTAACATATTGGTGTAGAGTAGGAATCTTTAGTGGCTTCTGTCAGCCCTGATCTGAAGGTGGCTTCTGGGTTGGCTAGAGAATAATAGACATGACGTCCTGTATGGTCCACCTTTTGCTGTTGGCAAAGCATAGAATGGTCTGGGCTGGAAGGAACCTCCAAAGGTCCTCTAGTCCAACCCTCCCTGTAGTCAGCAGGGACATCCTCGACTAGACCAGGTGTAATGGGTTAAGCCCACATGGCGGCCTTCTGACTCCTTCAAAGGGGTGGTCTGACCAGCCCCCAGGTGTCATGTTTAGCCCCTCTCACTTCCTGCTAAGGACTTGCTATAAAAGGGGAGACCAGGGACTCAATTGAGTCCAAATGCTGGGATGGATGATTTGATGTTGGATGAGCAGAATGCAGTTTTTTTGTGAAGAAAAGCAGTTAGTCCAAGTTCCAAAGGTAAAATAGTTGCTACCCCTCCACGTGTTGGCTGGAGAGCACACGGTGGTCTGGCAGCAGAACAATGGGGAGTTGGCCAGGCAGGCAGGACGAGAGAGAGAGAGAGAAGACAAGATATCTCCCCTTTTATACATCACATGTAGTCACCATTTAAAAAAAATTAAGAATGAGAATGAATGGAGGAAAGGGAAGCTGTTGTTGCAATTGCACATGCTGTTTCAATACTGCCGCTGAAGAGGGAGCTTCGGAGTCTAGCGACTCACTTGGCAGAAGCAGCCAACTGGCCGGTGTGGAGAGAACCAGCCTGGTGCTTTGAGGCCCCAGTGGCTGCACAGCAGGCGCCATTACTCACACAGCTGGAGGGGGCGGCGCCAATGCCAATGGCAGTGTAGCAGATGCCATTATGCATGCGGCCGGAGGGGGCATGGCCAGCGCCAATTATGGCACACCCAGACCAGCCATCAGCGCAACAGTGCAGCCCTGCCTGCCATGGCAAACTGAAATGCAAACTCCCCACAAAGTTTTTCTGTCACTCCCATCACAACCCTAAGGATGAAACTCCGTGCCTCGGATTCCATGGACAATAGCTCAGCGGGGACCAGCACCACACAGCAGACCCACGATAATGACACTGACTTAATAACAACTATGCCCTGCAAAGAGATAAGGCACATCCGTCAGGACTATATATGGGCAAATGGCCAGTCTCTGCTGCCATGGCTTCTGCACTGCTGGGATGCAGGGACAGAGACTGTGGAACTGGACCAGAGGGAGACAAAGCAATTAGGGTCCTTGTCAAGGCATGATGGGATGGATAAAGAACTGGGAAGGCTAGACAGGACCCACTCACTGTGAGCCAGGCTTCTCTCAGCCGTAAGGTACTGATACACCACAAAGGAAGACATGGTGTACCATCCCTTTAAACGGGCAAATATGGAACAGGGGATCACTTGCCTAAGGCAGGTGGCAGTCCAGGAAATAATCTATGGAAATGGCCATCTGCCTGTGGACCCTGATGACATTAGAATGAAGCCAGCTCTCTTGAAGAGGCTGACCCAGGGTGCACCCCCCGACTACTCTCACACACTGGGAGGACTGCTGCTGGGGCGGGACCTTAACAATCTCCCAACCTAAGGGAGTTTGTAAGTGATCTCAGGCAGTTGCAGTGTGTCTAGAAAAGCCCTCATATCAGCTGTCCATATCCAGAGATGTGGATGAGCTCAAATCCACTGTCTCTGAACTCAGGAGAGGGGAGGAAGCTTGCCCCACACCCTCTGAGTGGGTACAGGTAGCAGCTGTTAGGAACACTGATTGCCATACCCCTGCCCCTCCACATAGGAGGCCAGCCCAAGCCAGGCAGGGAATGTCCAGGGGTTCACTATGGAAGACCCTGTGTCACCATGGTGAGGACATGGACTGATGGCATGACCAGCCCACATCAGCCCTGTGGGCCAGAGTCAAGGAGCTGCAGGGTGCAGGTAATGGGAACAACTCCAGAAGGGGAGTGGCTCCAGTGTCCTGAGGGCATGCCCCTAGCCCGAGGGGTGGTGACACCAATAATTCAAGCCTGTGCGTGTCCTACAGGAACCACCTCCAGCATTAGAGGTGCCCTGTCTCCAGCCAGGTGGAGAGCAGAGATAACCAGGTGTACTGGGATGTATTTGTGGAATGGCCTGGCACCTCAGGGGTGGAGAAGTATAGGGCTCTGGTGGACACAGGTGCTCAATGCACCCTGATACCCTCCAGTCACAGAGGGTCAGAGTCCATAACAGTATCAGAGGTTACAGGGGGATCACAGGATTTGACTATGCTGCAGACTGAAACTAGCGTCACCGAGAATGCATGGGAGAAGCACCCCATAGTGACTGGTCCTGATGCACCTTGCATACTTGGTATGGACTTTCTGCAGGAGAGTTATTTCAAAGACCCAAAAGGATACAAGTGGGCTTTTGGGGTAGCAGCTGTAGAGACTGCTGATAAGGAAAAGCTGTCTGTCGTGTCCAGCCTTTCGAATGAACCTTGCAGTTGGCAAACACAAGGTGCAAGATGTACAGGTACCAATTGCTTCTCGTGTGGTACATACGAAGCAATACTGAACTAACAGAGACTCTCTGCTGCCAATTCTCCAACCGATCCGCGAGCTGGAGAAACAGGATGTCGTTGGCAAGACTGACTCCCTCTTCAACAGCCCCATCTGGCCAGTGCGGAAGGAGAACAGTGAGTGGAAGCTTACAGTGGACTTCAGAAGCCTGAATGAAGTCACTCCACCGATCAGCACTGCTGTGCCAGACATGCTGGAGCTACAGTTTAAGCTGGAATCCAAAGAGGCAAAACGGTATGCCACCATTGACATTGCTAATGTGTTCTTCTCCATTCCCATTGCAGAAGAATGCAGACAGCAGTTTGCTTTCACCTGAAGGGGAGTCCAGTATGAGTGGAAACGAATTCCAATGGGCTGGAATCACAGTTCAGCCATCTGTCACAGTATAATTCAGACTGCGCTGGAGAAGGGTGGAGCTCCTGAGCACTTGCAATTCATCAATGACATCCTCATATGAGGCAACACAGCAGAGGAAGTCTTCAAGAAAGGGAAGCAGATAATCACCATTCCGTTAGATGCCGGCTTTGCTATTGTGAGAAGCAAAGTGAAGGGACCTGCTAGAGAAATCCAGCTTCTGGGATTGCGATGGCAAGATGGCCACTGCCATGTTCCCATGGGGGTGGTTAATAAGGTAGCCACTATGATGGAGCCCACCAACAAGAAGGAGACACAGTCCTTGGGGTTTATGGGCTTTTGGAAAATGCACATTCCTAGGTACAGTCAAATCTTGAAACCTCTATTCAATGTAACCAGAAAGAGAAACAACTTTGAGTGGAGACCAGAACAGCAGGCAGCATTTGACCAGATAAAGAGAGAAGTGGTCCATGCCATGGCCTTGGGACCAGTTCGAACCGGACCAGAGATCAAGAACATCCTCTACACAGCTGCTGGTGAGAATGGACCCAGCTGGAGCTTGTGGCAAAGAGCTCCAGGAGAGACACAAGGCCTCCCACTCGGGTTTTGGAGCAAGGCGTGCAAAGGCTCCGAGGCTAGCTATACCCCCACAGAGGAGATTCTTGCCATCTATGAGGGAGTTCGAGCTGCTTCTGAGGTAACTGGGGCTGAGCTGCCACTTTTTCTAGCTCCTGGGCTTCCTGTTTTAACATGGGTGTTTAAAGGGAAAGGTTCTACTCCGCACCATGCCACAGATGCCACTTGGAGCAAATGGTCCGCTCTGATAACCCAGAGGGCTAAGATGGGAAGCTTTGATCGCCCTGGCATAGTAGAGGTCATCACCAACTGGCCAGAGGGCACTGACTTCAGAATGCCCCCTGAAGAGAAGTCAGTGGCCTGGGCTGAAGAAGCTCCTCCATACAATGACCTTCCTGAGGACCAGAAGAAGTACGCCCTGTTCACAGATGTATCCTGCTGTCTTGTGGGCAGTAAGCGAAGATGGAAGGCTGCTGTCTGGAACCCTACATGCAGAGTTGCAGAGGCAAGAGATGGGGAGGGCGAATCCAGCCAATATACCTAGGTAAAAGCAATCCAGCTAGCCCTAGATCTGGCCGAGCGAGAACAGTGGCCAGTGCTGTACATCTACACTGACTTGTGGATGGTGGCAAATGTCTTATGGGAGTGGCTGAAGGAGTGGAAGCGAAATGACTGGCAGAGAAAAGGCAAACCCATTTGGGCTGCTGACCTCTGGCAAGACATTTCTGCCTGCCTGGACAAGCTGTCTGTGAAGATCACGCATATCAGCACTCATGTCCCAAAGAGCAGAGCCACTGAGGAAGGATACCATAACCACCAAAGTGACCTAGCAGCCAAGATCTCCCAGATCAACTTGGACTGGAAGCACAAAGGTGAACTGTTCCTAGCACAGTGGGCTCATGACTCTTCCAATCACCAAGGGAGAGATAGTATGTACTAGTGGGCTAGAGACAGGTCAGTGGACATAACTATGGATGCCATAGCACAGGTTATTGAGTGTGACATTTGCACTGCCATAAAGCAGGCTAAGCGCATGAAACCTTTGTGGTATGGAGGGACATGATCCAAGTACAGGTGTGTGGAGGCCTGGCAGATAGATTACGTCACTCTGCCTCGCTCTTGTAATGGCGAACAGTATATGCTGACCATGGTAGAGGCAAGCACTGGGTGGCTGGAAACCTACCTAGTATCTCATGCCACAGCCCATAACACCATTCTGGGCCTGGAGAAGCATATTCTGTGGAGACATGGTACCCCAGAGAGAATTGAGTCAGACAATGGGACCCATTTCAAGAATAACCTGGTAGGCAATTGGGCAAACGAGCATGGAATTGAGTGGGTTTTCCATATCCCATACCATGCACAAGCTGCAGAGGAGGTTGAATGCCACAATGGCCTACTTAAAACCACCCTGAAAGCTGTGGGAGGTGGCACCTTCAAGAACTGGGAGAACACCTAGCTGAAGCCACCTGGCTGGTGAACACCAGGGGATTAGTCATCCGGGCTGGTCTTGCCCAGTCTGCCCTATTGCCTATAGTTGAGGGAGATGAGCTTCTCATAGTCTGTGAAAGGAATGTCTTGGGGAAAAACCCGTAAGAGGTGTGGTCTCCACAGAAGGCCTTTGTCGCACATACCAGGTCATGCTTGAGAGTGGTAACATTCAGTGTGTTCCCCAGAGAAACCTCACTCTGGGTGAGAAAGGCTAAAACCCAGTCAGTAAGACAGCTCCGTGTAATATAGTTATTGTATAATAGTTTCTTTTAGTTGTTATAAGTTTTACCTAGCTACCTCAGT
>VWZI01012818.1:97303-108191 GCA_013396835.1 Psilopogon haemacephalus | reverse complement strand
CTCTCTCTCTCTCTCTTGAGTGGCTAGCTTCAGCCCAACAGATTGCCCATAGCCCTGTTGAGCCTCATGTGGAGCACTGAGTATGTGCCTGGTGATACCTCCTTGTACCAGAGACACTCAAACTACATGGGCTCTGTATATCTTCAGGTGGGCTCCTGATAATTGAGGCTGGTCAAGAGACTGGTCAGCTTCCTCACTAAGGTACTTCTTGAAAGTAAGGATAATTTCAGCTTTTGAAGTTCTGGGAAAGTGTCTGAGTTCTGTTACAGAAATTGGTGAAGGAGAGTAAAGGCAGGTGTTATCATGGAGCAAAACTAGAAGTGGGTGGATTCAAATTGGATGTTAAGAAGAAGGTTTTCATCTTTTTAGAAGATAAAGGGAATCTTTCAGTGGTGAAATTCAACATTGCTACATAAATAGATGTTGCAGTGATGGGGTTTTTTGTCTTGTTTTTTTAATGAGTAAACTACCTTTCTCTGTGGTTGCTGACTAGTCCATTTTTAATCACACAGGAATAAGGGCACATCAAATACTATGCAATCAAAAAGGGAAATAAAAATAGAAGTAATGTTGAAGATATGTACAAAGGGAGAGAGCTCCCTGTACTGTTTTACTGTGTAATTCTGTAGAGCCTTTTATTACAAAGTACGTTTTTAGTTCTTGACAATACAGTTGTCAAAGACACTCAGCTGATGTTGCCTCTTATTTCTCTGTTTCAAAACAAGAGTCTGCTAAAATCCTTTGCAATTTTAGGTGAGCACTAGAATATCTATTCCAGCAGGGCTTTCAGCCAGAAGCAGCCACTGCGTGGAATCTGCACTTCATACTGAATCATAGAAACATCCAGGTTGGAAAAGACCCTCAGAATCAACAAGTCCAACCTATAACCCTACTCTGCAACATTCACCTTAAACCATATCCTTAAGCACCTCATTCAAATGACCTTTAAACATATCCAGGGTTAGTGACACCACCACCTCCCTGGGCAGCTCATTCCAGTGCCTGAACACTCTATCCATGAAAACCTTTTTCCTGATATCCAATCTAAACCTACCCAGCCTCAGCTTGAGGCCATTCCCCCTTGTTCTGTATCCAGTTACCTGTGAGAAGAGACCAGCAGCAGCCTCTCCACGATGTCCCTTCAGGTAGCTGTAGACAGCAATGAGGTCTCCCCTCAGCCTCCTCTTTTTCAAACTAACCATCTCCAGCTCCCTCAGTCACTCCTCATCAGATTTATTCTCCAGGCCCTTCCCCAGCTTTTTTGACCTTCTCTGGACCCGCTCCAGCACCACCACATCTCTTGTATTGCAGTGTCCAAAGCTGAACACAATACTCAAGGTGTAGCCTCACCAGAGCAGAGTCCAAGGGGACAGTCACCTCCCTGCTCCTGCTGGCCACAGCGTTTTTAATCCAGTCCAGGATGCCACTGGCCTTTTGGCCACCTGGGCACACTGCTGGCTTGTATTCAGCTGCCTGTCTATTACAATGCCCAGTTCCCTTTCTGCCAGGCAGCTCTCCAGCCACACTGCCCCAAGCCTGTAGTGTTGCTTGAGGTTGTTGTGACCCAAGTGCAGGACCTGACATTTGGCCTTATTGAAAGTCATCCCATTAATGCTGACCCATTGATTTTTGTGCCTAATAGGGTGGGGATGGGAAGAAACCAAACGAATTACTAAAAGAGAATACTGAATATAGATCTGTCAAAATACGGATGACAGCATTTGCAACTGTTGTGTTGTGGTTTTTAAACAGATGGCAGAATGAGACTCTTTCAAATGAATTGGAGTGAAATGCAGAATTATGTTTGAAAAGAAAGCTACAGAAGAAAATGACAGAGCATATACAGGATACATAGCGATCCCCCTTTAAGGTTTCCCCAAAGCAAAACTAAACTACATTCCCTGGTGCTCCAGTCCTCCCCTCCCCCAACGCCTCTGCCACCCAAACAAAGCCTGTGGAGGCCCCGAACAGGCTCACTCCTTACATGTTTACCTGGATAAATAGCTCTTGCCAGGCAGCAGGCAGGAGAGAGAGGAAAGGAGAAAGTGCTGGTTGTGCTGCCACCAGGTAGGGTTGGTGTCTTCTTCCAGGCACCCAGTGACAAGAGGACGCAGCCTCAGGCTGCCTCAGGGCAGGTTTAAGGCAGGATGTTAGGAAGAAGCTATTCACAGAAAGAATGATTGATATTGGAAAGGGCTGCCAGGGGAGGTGTCTAAGAGGAGGCTAGATGAGGCACTTAATGCCATGCTTTAGTTAATTAGAAGGGTTAGGTGATAGGTTGGACTCTATGATCTTAGAGTTCTTTTCCAATTTGGTTGATTCTGTGAAATGCTTTGTGACACATGGTAAAATGCATCTTTAAATGATGTTCCACTTTTCATCATCTCTTCTTCCTGGGATTGTATTCTAAATTACCTTGATTCCTCATTGCTGGTGATAAAGTCATATTTTTTTAATAGTGAATGTCATGATCCTGAGCTCAACCACTGGCTAAACACTGCTCTGCAGCACTTAAGTACTGTTCCTGTGATGTCATTTAATGCTATCCCATTTCATTTAATCTCATTGGGATTGATTTTTTTGAGTAAGAAAATGGGTTACTCTTTGCTAAGAGTCCATAACAAAACGCTTCGCCAGAAATATTTTGTCAGGTGACATTTTAAGTTTGCTGTAATTGGAGGGTTTGTAAGAGTACATCCATCTTTTCTGGTGTCGTTTGTCAGGAGGGTTTCATTGCTGATCCTAAGATGACAATTAAATGGATATTTATTAAATAGATATTTATTACTTGTATTAAATTAATTAACTAAATTGAGACCACAACTCTGTTGTCAGATGCTGTTGCTCTAAAAGCTTGTTTGGCTAGCAGGATGCTGGTTCCATGGGTGCCGTTGCTTAAGCTGGTCACACAGTCTCTCTGAAAGCTTAATTCTCTGATTTGAAGCTGTGGGTATATCTACTGCAGCTGGTATGAATGGAAGAAAAAAATAGCACACAAAAGCAACTTGGATTAGCAGAGAATATTAACTGTAAATAATGCTTCATTCTTTTAGATCTATAGCTATTATGATATATTGGCTAACTGACAAAGCATACAATTATTTTGTATGACTTTTTTTTTAAAATATGGTAGTTCTCTCAATATTTACATATCTGCAGTCTTTTTAATTTGCTACCAAGCAGTGCATGACACTTCTAATTGAAAATCCTTTCCTAATTTTCTTTCAGCCTACTTTTTGTCAGGCAACTTTTGATTAAATATTATTGTGTTGCAGTATCTTGGTTATTATTGTCTTATGTCCTTTGGATAGTGAGGGCCAAACACATACTGTTCTGCATTACCAAAAGTGCAACTGGAAAGTTAAGGGAAACAACAGCTTCCCTCTACTCATTACCTGACAGCCTGGATCCAGGGAATTGAATCCAGTTAGAGGCTTCCCAGTGCAAGAGGGCAAGTAGTGAAGAAAAGGAAATCCAGTAGGGGAATGTTGAAATGGTTTAGGGGCAAGGAAATAAGTGCAAGTGAAGTCCAAGAAAGATGGATTTACTTGACTAAAAAGTGAGAGAACTAAGAGATCTGGCTGCTGATTCCCACTGAGAGAGGGCATTTGAAGGAGGTGGATTTTCTTAGTTACATGCTGTACCAGGAATATTCTGGTTAAGTACAAGGTTAAGAAATATCCCTAGTGTGAACAGTTAAGCACTGGAATAAGTTTTCCGGTTTTCTCTGTTCCTGGAACCTTTAAAGACTGATTTGAAGAATAAATCTGATGAAGAGTGACTGAAGGAGCTGACGCTGTTCAGTTTGAACAAGAGGAGGTTGAGGAGTGACCTCATTGCTGCCTACAGCTACCTGAAAGGATGTTGTGGAGAGGTTAGTGCTGGTCTCTTATCACAGGTAAATAGTGATAGAACAAGAGGGAATGGCCTCAAGCTGCAACTGAGTAGGTTTAAACTGGAAACATTTTTTCCCAGCAGCTGTGGTCAGGAATTGGAATGGGCTGCCTAGGGAGATGGTGGAGTCACCAACCATTAAAGGTCATTTGGATGTGATGCTTAGGGATGTGGTTTAAGGTGAGCTTTGCTGAGTAAGGATAAAGGCTGGACTTGGTGATCCCAAGAGTGTTTTCCAACCTGAATGTTTCTGTGATTCTGTGATGGAGGTATGAAGCAAACTGATCTTTCTTTTAAATTAGTTTTAACTGGTGAAGCGTCTTGGACAAGATGACCTCCAAATGTCTCTTTGAACCTAGTGTGCTTGATAGCTATGTGAATGAAAGAATTTATTTATTTTCTTAATTCCAATTGCCTTGCACATACTGATGAACTAAGAAAACCTCTCAGAGCTTTCCCCCTGAAGTCTGCTTACCAAAGGAGGTATTTGTAGGAAAGGGATTAGATCTAATTGATTTTTCATACCAGTGTCCCTTCAGAGTTGTTCGTGGACCTAGGGAGAGATCACATTTTCATTTTACTGATGGACTGGAAAATAAGCTCTCATGTGGGTTCATCAGCTTTGAATAGATTATTAACCAAGCAGAGCTATTTGCATGAATCAAGATTAAAAAACTCCATTCAATGTATAGCCTTGCTGTATTGGGAGAGCATGCTATAGCTGTCAGAACTGGTTTATCTCATCAATGAACTACGTGTGCTTAGCAAAAGTACTGTGTAGCTTTTGTAAGAGCTTACTATAGAAGTTGCACTCTGGCATTACCATTCAGAGAATGTCACTGAGGAGATGACTTAAAATTCACCTTCTCTTGGCCTTCTCTCTTTGTCAAGCAAAGCAGGTGCATTATTTATGTAGAGCAGAAGTATAAATAATATGTATACAGAAGAGAAAGGGGTGTATAGGACTCTTTAGGAGAAACGGAGCTTAAAAAGATGGAAATTTTTAGCAAAATTTCTAGCAGCTATTGTAGCCAGCCCTATTTAATGTGGGCTGTGTTGCTGGATTTTATTATTATATTTTCCATCTGTTTGTGTAGCTCTTTGCTCTTGAGTTGAATGTTTGCTGAGATGGAGGGAAAGTGTTAAGTGAATAGCGTGAGCGAAGTTGCCTGAGTGAAATTGTGCCTCAGTAGCACAGCCATTTACTTTGTCATTTGACTGCCAACCGGGCAGCAAAGCTGGCAAATGTACATGGACAGCAGTTGTACAGCAGTGCATTGCCTTTGAAAAGTGGTAGGGATGATATCAGCTCAAATTAACGTTGTGATTGCAGTTGTCTTACTCTGTTCCAAATGTCAGCTTTCCACAGCGACTCCCTGGTAGGACTACAGAATATTAAGGAAAGAAATGGGGCTTTTGTGGGGAGAGTGTGGAGGGATAAGATTAAAAAAACCAAACAAACATGCACAGTAATTACTTTAGTATCACCTCCATTCCCCAGTATTTTTCCTGTTTGTCTCCTGCCTAGCATTCCTGTTAGTTTATCTGAGTGACCCAAACCAGGTCTTGTGTCCTTTGATGCAATCTTTCACCTTCTTCTGGATCCGAATCCCTCTCTTGTCTCTGAAATGCTAATCAAGGACTTTATGTGCAGCTCAAACTGTATATACCATGACTCAAACATCCTTTCCTCATTACCTGTAGGTCTCTTACATGAACTATGAAATGGGTCTTTAAAAGCACTGGTTTGTACCTAGAGATGTGATGACAGAATCACCTCTTAGCATGAATGAAGAACAGTGGATAACAGTTCAATGTTCCATCTCATTGCTTTCTAGTCAGGCTGCTGCCACTCTTCAGTCCTTTATTGGGAAAGATACCCACTCCATTCCCACCCATCCCCTCCCCCCCCCCGCAACAAACCAGACTCCCCAAAACAACAAAAGAATATATAAAAAAAAAATAACCCTGCCAAACTCTCTAGAAAGGCCAAACTAAAAGCCTGACACCCAGCCTCCAAGTAGGCTTGTTTTGAGTGTCCTGAGAGTTCATAGTCTGCTGAGAAGAGCGTGTAAGGAAAGAGTGTTTGGCTGTGTATTGATTTGTGGTCATGCTCCTGGCTATTCGTGTATGTTGTGGCCTGTTCCAGCACATTTTGCCCTGTAGTCCTGCTCAGAGACTCATTCAATGCTGTTGGTCATACGTGTTCTTAACTGTTAAAGGTAAAGCTTAACAGTGGGTGAAACATTGTCAGGAGTTAGTCCATCCATTTCAGCCAGCACTACTTTAGCAAGGTCTTGTATAGTGCTTTGTTGTCTCAGGCAACCTGTCCTTTCTATTTCCTCGAAATATAATTAGGAATGGAGTTCTGTTATATTTTATCTGATTTCAAAATGCATCCGTGGTACTTTTTTTTTTCTCTTGTGGAGAAAAATAAATTGCATTTCCAGGGGCAGATTAGACCACAAGCTTAGAAGCAATGCAACTTAGGTTATAAAGTATATTTAATGCCTTAGTAATAGCAGCTTTTTCCTAGTATAGAAATTCGCACCAAAATGAAAGTTGTCACAACTACAATTATGTATTTCAGATGCTTTAATATCTGTGTCTTACAAGTGAAATCAAGCTGATGCTATTCTGCAGCAAGAAATGGGTTAGCCAAAAACAAGATCTGTATTGCTGGTTTGTGGGGTTTGAGGTTAAATTGCTTGGCCTTGGTATTGGCTTTGAGTGTCAGCAGTGGTGGCAGGCAGGGCTCTGCTGCTGTGAGATTTGTCTCTAGCACTACCATTAGTTTCTTTCTATACACAGTGGTGATGGGGGTGGGGGACAATGTTGTAGCTGAAGGTCAACCTAGAAAGATGCAATCTGCTGAAAGCGTTAGCTTATTTGAAAAGCATTTTTATCCCATAATGCATAAAATCATGGCACCAGGTGCAGAGTAGTGGTTTTGAGATGATTCGTATTGATCATTTGTGCTGGCCTCTCATTTTACCAACTGCTGAGCTTTTCATCCTGAGGTGATCCTATACACAGATTGTCAATAGCTTTCATTGTCATTATTTTGAATTTGCATATTAACACCCCATCCCCCAACCCCCTATTCTTTATGGATGTGTGCTGTATGTGCAAGGGGAGAGGAAATAATCTGTAGTTTCCATTATGGTCTAGACAACAGTCTTGATGAGGTAGCATATAATCATTCAAAGGAGTTGGTGGTTTTAGAAACAACATTGTCTTCCTCTTTAACATGTGACCTTTTCATCTCTTTGATCCCCCCTGAGCGTAACCTTGGGTGAGTAGAAACAAGAAATGCTGTGCATCATCTAATGACATACTTCTGGCTACATCAAAGACAAATAAGATAAGATCTTAGAGGATCTTATAAGATATAAGATAAGATAAGATAAGATAAGATAGAGTATAAGATAAATAAGATAAGATGTTAGAGGAAATCTGCATAGTCTACAGGAGGGAAGGTTGTAGCTAAAGATGCTATGACTTCCTTTTACAGAGAAAGATAAAAGTGGACTGCTATGGGACTGCTTAGGGAAATAATTGAACATACTTGAAATAATATTGACAGTGCAAGAACAGATCTGAAGTGAAACTTCCTTTTGTACGTGCTGACACTGAAAATAGTGGTAAGAAGTTACTGAGTGTTGATATGACTTGTGACTGATTTTAGATTATTGAGAAGCTGCTGTTTAGTTCACTTTTTCAAAATTCTCAAGCAGAGATGCCGAAGAGTTCTGACTTCACCTGAAACTGAGTAATAGTAATGCTGCTTTTCAGTATGTGTTGCTGTTGTTTAACTCTGAGGTTAAATATGTTTCATTATGTCCTGTAGAATGAATGGATGTCAAATCTGGCTTTATTCTGGCCTCCGCTGTAAAATAGGAGTAATGTTTTTCTGGTTCAGAGATGGTGCAGAATTGGCAAAAGTACGCAGTTAGTGAGTCATCTTTAGCCACACACATACATGATGCTCTTCATCTTTCAGTAGAATTATTTCCTCTGCTGGCAGCTTGAAAATTATTACATTTTCTTGTATAATCCTGCAGAACGGGAATGCATAGGCATTATGCAGAAACATTTAAGATCATGCAATGCATCCCTCAAAAGCCATCTTGTCCAAACCCCCTGCAGTGAGCAGGGACAACTTTAAACAGATGAGGTTGCTCAGGGCTCCATCTAGTCTGACCTTGAATATCTCCAGGGATGGAGCTTCAACCACATTTCTCATCAACCTGTTTCAGCGTTTCACTACCCTCATTGTAAAGAACTTCTACCTAATGTGCAGCTTAAATCTACCCTACTCTATTTTAAGACTATTGCCCTGTTTACCCTGCCCCTCCCCCTGTCTTATTGCTGCATGCCCTTGTAATGAATTATTAAAAATTAGTATATATGACAGGAGAAAGGCCAGTCACTTTTTATGTGAAATTTCCAGGGTGCTTGTAGTTGGTTGAAGCTGTTGTGTGTAGGCACAGCACAGGCAACAGCTGGGTTTGAGGCCAGGCTGCTGTTTATGTTCTCTGCAGCTCTTTCTTCCTATACTTGGCAGAGGGAGAAGTGATGCTTGCATTGACCAGACATCCCAAGGCTTTGTGCAGTGTGAAAAGCTGCCATGCAGTGGAATTCTTTTTCTGTGGCATTCTGTATTGGGCATTGTCATGGGATAGCACTAATTAAATGCGGTATCCCGTGGGACGAGGGGGTCCTAGTGCCCTCCTCGCCGGTTCTTTTGGGTTTTGGTCGGCAGAAAAGACACAAATATCACTCAAATGTTAGGTATAAACGTTTAACAACCAGGACTGGGGAAAACAGAGAGGTTACATGCAAAACAGATCCCGATCGCGCCTATGAGTACCCGCGGGAGCGCGGAGCGAAGGGGGGGAAACACGCTCCTTCCCGAACCGAGGGGGGAGACCGCAGAAGGAGGGAAACCGATTTAATGAAAATAAAAGAGGGGTTTAGTGAGAGGGAGAGAAACTGGGAAAAGAGAGAGAGGGGTCAGCCTTGCCACGTAGAATAAAGCTGCCGTGCCTCGCTGCCGTTGCTGTGCACGTGGCTGGGGCTTCTCCCAGCTACTGCGTGGACGGTGGATGAGAAGAGCGGGAAGAAGAGAAGAAAAATGGCTGCTGACCAGTTTAAGTAGCCTACGGGGCATATAAAACTGTCCATCAGGCGTCCAACATTTCCTGGCCGGCCAATTGATTCAAGGTTTGACGTATATGGGCATCCCGAGGTCCCCCCCTGGGTCCCGGGGCCACCTGGGATGCCCCACCCTTCACCCCCTACCAAACCTTTTAACAGTAGAGGGAGAAGAGAGCCCAGGAATTGGATTAATCCTAGGATGCTCCGTCATTCTATGCCGGGACAGGCATATGCTTGGCAGTAATTTCTGGGTGCAATAAATCCATGATGATCCCATTTCACTACTGGCTTTTGGGAAACCTGTGCAAAAGTACATTCCTCACCTATACCATCTTGTGAATGATGTTCCTGGAGACGTTCAGGTGCCTCCCTGAATTGGTTGTGGATAATTAACAAGGCAGGAATTATAAAATATGTAGTTACTTTATTTCCAAAAAGTCCCGCCCACAAACTATAGACAAACCAGTTAAATTTGGGTTCTAATTTGTTTGACAAAATCTTCACAAGGATGCTTATAGGCAATACAGTAATTTGGGAAAATCAGAAAAGGTTTAGTCACAAAACAGCTTTGACCCACTTACAAATAAAAGGCAGCCTGGAGCACTAGGGAATCATAGAATGGTTTAGGCTGGAAGATACCTCAAAGATCATCCAGTTCCAACCCCCCACCATAGACAGGGACACCCCCGACTAGATCAAGTCGCTGAAGACCTCATCCAGCCTGGCCTTGAACACCTCCAGGGAGGGAGCAGACACAACCTCCCTGGGCAACCCATTCCAGTGTCTCTCCACACTCACTGTGAAGAACTTCCTCCTAACATCCCGTTTAAATTTCCCCTCTGCCAGTTTGAACCCATTACCCCTCGTCCTGTCATTACAAGACTGTGAATAGTCCCTCCCCAGCCTTCCTGTAGGCCTCCCTCAGATACTGGAAGGCCACTATAAGGTCTCCTCGAAGCCTTCTCTTCTCCAGGCTGAAAAGCCCGAACTCTCTCTGCCTGTCCTCATAGCAGAGATGCTCCAACCCTCTGATCATCTTTGTGGCCGTTCTCTGGACTCTCTCTAGCAGTTCCATGTCCTTCCTGTGCTGGGGGCTCCAGAACTGCACACAGTAGTCCAGATGAGGTCTAACGAGAGCAGAGTAAAGGGGGAGAATCCCCTCCCTTGCCATGATGGCAACACTTCTCTTAATGCAGCCCAGGACACGGTTGGCTGTCTGGGCTGCAAGTGCACACTGTCAGGTCCTTTTCCTCAGGGCTGCACTCCAGCCATTGGCCACCCAGGCTGTATTTGTGCTTGGGATTGCGCCGACCCAGGTACAGGACCTTACACTTGGCCTTGTTGAATTTCATGAGGTTGTCCTGGCCCCACCTACCCGGCCTGGCCCCACCTACCCAGCCTGTCATGGTCCCCCTGGATGGCATCACTGCCCTCTGGCAAGTTGACTGTGCCACACAGCTTGGTGTCATCCACAAACTTGCTGAGGGTACACTCAGTTCCTCTGTCCATGTCGCTGACAAAGATGTTAAACAGCACTGGTCCCAGCACTGATCCCTGAGGGACACCATTTGACACTGGTCTCCAGGTGGACACTGCACCATTGATCACTACTCTCTGTGTGTGACCATCCAGCCAGTTCCTTATCCAGTGAGTTGTCCACCCATCAAGTCCGTGTTTTTCCAGTTTGGTGACCAGGATGTCATGTGGGACAGAGTCAAAGGCCTTACTCAGGTCCAGGTAGATAACATCAGTTGCCCTTCCCTTGTCCACTGCTGCTGTGACTTTATCATAGAAAGCCACCAAATTTGTTAGGCATGATTTGCCCTTGGTGAAG
>VWZI01012818.1:29376-96875 GCA_013396835.1 Psilopogon haemacephalus | reverse complement strand
AATGTCCCTAGCCAGATTCAGCTCTAGCTGTGCTTTAGCTTTCCTAACCTAATCTCTGCTTGCATGAACAATGTCTTTATATTGGTCCCGGGTTACCTGTCCTTTCTTCCACTCTCTGTAGGCTTTCTTCTTGTGTCTGCTACTCACGGTGGTGGAGTAGAAATTTTGAGATGGTTCCTTGGCTCCTTTGTGGCAGTGTCTTGAATTGTAAATTATAATCCAGCAGTGGATCAATCTGGCACAGAGTCCAATGCAAGTAAACCTGCCAAAGTCCAAAGTGACTGTAGACATGGCTTCTACAGGCCAAAGTCATGGGGCAAAACTGGGCTGCTTGGCAGTGTTCCCATGAATGGCGACGATTTATGGCAGAGGCATGTCCCTGCAGCAGGAAGTCAGGATGTGGCGGTCTGAAAGCAGGGACCATGCTCTTCCTTTGCACCATTCTTCCAGATACTCCTCAAGATCCTCTTCAAGGTCTAACTAGACAATGTGTCCAGTTGCCATCTATATATGCTGGGGTGATTTGTTCCTTGCCTGTTCAGGCCCGTGGGGTGGGGGAAGGTCTTGTAATGACAGGACAAGGGGTAATGGGTTCAAACTGGCAGAGGGGAGGGTGGTGAGACACTGGAACAGGTTGCCCAGGGAGGTTGTGGCTGCTCCCTCCCTGGAGGTGTTCAAGGCCAGGCTAGTTGAGGTCTTGAGTGCTCTGATCTAGTGGGAGGTGTCCCTGCCTGTGGTGGGGGGTTGGAACTGGATGATCTTTGAGGTCTCTTCCAACCTAAACCATTCTATGATTCTATGATGAAATGCAGAAGAAATACAAAGGTAGGAAAATAGTTAATCTTGGCCAATGGAATGGATAATTTTTTACTATTTTCCATTATGATAAGTGAACATAATAGATTATTTTCTTTCTTTGGTACAAGGATATGTGTAGTAATTTTAATGAGCCTAAGGGAGCTGGGGATGTTTAGCCTAGAGATGAGGTGGCTCAGGGGAGACTTTACTGCTCTCTACAGCTACCTGAAAGGAGGTTGTAGCCAGGTGGGGCTAAGCCAGTGGCAGAACCAGGGGACACAAGCTCAAGCTGCCCCAGGGGAGGTTTAGGGTGGATGTTAAGAAGAAATTCTTAGCAGAAGGAGTGATTGGCATTGGAATGGGCTGCCTGGGGAGGTGATTTAGTCCTTGTCCCTGGAATTGTTTAGAAAGAGATTGGATGTGGTACTTGCTACCATGGTTTAGTTAATTAGGTGGTGTTGGGTGATAGGTTGGACTTAATGATCTCAGAGGTCTTTTCCAACCTGGTTAATTCTGTGATTCTGTTGAATTGTAGCAATGAAGTGATATTATTAGCATCAGATTTCCTGTGTAGAAAGCTCTGTGACAACTGACCTGGCCTGAATCAGCATTTTCCTTTAATCTCTTAAAATGTGGCAAAGAGATTCTTACTCCGCTTCAATTCCTAGTGATTAAATGTCTTACCAGAGGTCACTTTAGGCATCTATTGGGAAGAAAAATAACCAATGTAGGAAAGAAGTGAGTTTCCTATAGTTGGACCCTTAGGATAGGAAGAGACCAGAATAGCCTTGAGATGAAAGCGATGTCCTTCAGGATCTAGGGGAGGGGAAAAAAATAATACTTGGAAAAAAAAAACCAGTCATGAAACCTAGAATTTCTCTAACAAATGTTTCCAGAGGTAAAGTAGACAAGACAACAGTTAAAGAATTCAGTTTGAAACTTGTTTTGCAAAGCTCCTCGTGGGAGAAGTGAGGACGGACAGCTATTTTTGCTCTGGCATTTTAGCAAGTACAAATCTGTAGATTTGGCATTACTTATCTTGGGGAAAAAAATAATTCTATTCTTAGTTTAAACTCAAATAACAAAACTTACATGTGTGCACTGAGGTATTGGTTGCATATGACATCTAGTGTGTAGAAGTGCCTACAGTAAGAAAGGATTTTAAATAAATATTTCTGAATACTTCTTGGCCTCAGACCTCCTGTTACCTCAGAGCAATTCCTTTTCTAGTCGTTGTGGATTAAAAAAATGCTTCTCATTCTTTGCACTGCGTTTCTGAAGTGGAAGCTCTGAGTAGCCAAACTTCGATCCAGATATCTACATTGTGAGATCATAATTTTTAACAAAGTTATCTGTGCACTTCAGGAAATTTTGAGGTGTGAAAATGATGTGGTAATACTTCAAAAATTAGCCTTTCATAGAATTCTCAAGGTCAAACTGTTATGAAGTTCTTTTAGAGTCCAATGTATCCTGTTTAGTAAATTTGTGTAGAAACCAATCATATTATGAAGTACTGCAAATCTCTTTAGAGATTTGATTTCTTGGTTGTACACATAAATGGTTTTCTTAATTTCAAAGCTAGGTCACTGGGAAAACCAGATCAAAATGCAACTAAGGCTGCCTACATTTAAAGCATCTTCCCACTGATACTAGTTGAAATGGTGCAAATAGATGCAGTGGTTGCAAGTCAGCACTAGTTATTTAGAGCAAGTTCTTCATCTATTTTGGCTGGTCAAGGACCTTAGAGCTGCTCAATAAATGTGACTTCAATATTTTTAAGTAATAAATGTATAACTTCTCTGGAAGTAGTTGCTGTTTTATAATGTGAGGGTTTTTTTGGGGGGTAAGGAATGTGTTTCTGCATTGTCTCAACTGGAAGACATGATGAAAGCTGGAGGATTACGGGAGTTTGGGTAGCTGGCAGGCTTTGGGTTTATCTGAGGTTCAGTGAGATAATAGCACAACAGACCATTAAAATGACCACTTCCAGCTGTGTGTTTTGTAAATCAATCTTTTATACTGCCAGATAATTAATCTGAATGAGTGGGTGTCAGGTTTAGCCAATTGAAACTGCTTATGAGTATTTGATACCACCTTGAGGTCATCCCAGTTTTAAAACCTAAAGTGCTGTCTGGAGCAAAGTTTCATGGAGCTTGAAGTTCAGATTGTAACATGAGAGGCTTCCTGTTTCCAGATGCTGTTTCCAGTTTCTGGTTTTGAGATGTTGGCCTTTTCCACTGGGCTGGCTGAGGGCTTGCAGGGTGGGCAGGTCAGTTTGTGGCTGTCTTGTGCTGCTGCTTCCGCTTTTGCTGTGCTTTTCTGCACATTGAGTTCACCCTCAGCAAGTTTGTCAGTGACACCAGGCTGTGTGTTGTGGCTGATGTGCTGAAGGGAAGGGATCCATCCAGGGAGACCTTGACAGGCTGCAGTGCTGGGCCCTCATGAGGTTCAACAAGACCAAATACAAGGTTCTGCATCTAGGTTGAGGCAATCCTAAGCCTTGATATAGGTTGGGCAGTACCTGGCTTGAGAGCAGCCCTGATTAAAGGGACTTGGGGGTGCTGGTGGATAAGAAGCTCAACATGAGCCAGCAGTGTGCACTTGCAGCCCAGAAACCAAATCATATCCTGCATCAAGAGAATTGTGACCAGCAGGTCGAGGGAGGTGATTCTCCCCCTCCTACTTCACTCTGTGAGACCCCACCTGGAGTACTGCATCCAGTTCTGGAGCTCCTATTACAAGAATGATCTGGATGTGCTGGAGAGTGTCCAGAGAAGGGCCATGAGGACAATCAGAGGGCTGGAGCTGCTCTTCTGTGGACACAGACTGAGAGAGTTGGGGCTGTTCAATCTGGAGAAGAGAAGGCTCCAAGGAGACCTTATTGTGGCCTTTCAGTATCTTAAAGGTGCCTACAAGAAATCTGGGGAGGGACTTTTTAGAATGTCAGGCAGTGATAGGACTAGGGGCAATGGAACAAAGCTAGAAATGGGTAGATTCAGACTGGATGTTAGGAAGAAGTTCTTCAGAGTGAAGTTGGTGAGATTCTGGAATGAGTTGCCTAGGGTGGTGGTGGAAGCCTCATCCCTGGAGGCCTTTAAGGCCAGGCTGGATGTGGCTCTGAACAACCTGATCTAGTGTGAGGTGTCCCTCTCTATGGCAGGAGGGTTGGAACAAGATGATCCCTGAGGTCCATTCCAGTCCTAACAATTCTGTTATTCTAGTTCTATCATTCTGTGGCTTATAGCAAGTTCTTGCAGTGATATACTTTATAGTATTTTTGTTTTTTAATGCCAAAAATTGAATAAATCATTGGCCCTTAAAGTGCTTAACTTCTTAAAAGCTTCTGGTTTGCTGTAGTA
This sequence comes from Psilopogon haemacephalus, assembly GCA_013396835.1. Classification (NCBI taxonomy): domain Eukaryota; kingdom Metazoa; phylum Chordata; class Aves; order Piciformes; family Megalaimidae; genus Psilopogon; species Psilopogon haemacephalus. Next base: position 92,718 of record VWZI01012818.1, on the reverse strand, counting down.
TAATATATTCTAGTAATGTTTTGAACTAAGCAGAGGTGAGAACTTTCTGCAGTTTCTCTTAATTTTGCATGAGTTGCACTTGGCTTTGCTAAGTGATTATGTGAAAATTTTGTCTATACTAATTCTTCCTGAAAATGTTGAATGGAATATTAATTGGATTTTTTCACTTCAACACATAACTTAAATACCATGCATTGATTTTTTTTTTTTTTTTAATGAGCATAAGCAGGTCTCCTTTGTCTTCAGCAGCTTGATCATGTTTTGTGCAAATTGATATAGCTTTTGGAGACAGCAAGAACGTCTTCTTGTAGGGTTTAAAATAAAAATAGTTTTCTACAGCTCTTGGCCTGCTGATGCCAAGAGTCCACAGATGAAAGTATTCCTTTCTATTGTAAAGAAAGACCCACAAGCATGTTTGTGGCCATCTATCCCCACTTCTTTCTGACCCGCTTTGATAATGGTTGTATCTGAGAATGAAAGCAAAACCTAATAAATGACAAATACAAAAATATTGTTCCTGTCAGCTGCCTATGCTAAATCACATAAAAGTTTTAAGTTTTGCATTTGGGATGGGTGAAAAATATCTCTGTCAAAACAATACTGGCATTTATTGTGCAAATGCTTAGTAAGCAGATACTGAACTTTTGAGCCTTGGTTTGGTTGGCTTCTGGTGTACACTGTGTAAATGGGCTCTCCACAGGGTTTTAGGAACCTGGAGTAAGAGGCTGGGAATTAATTCATCCTTCCTGCAGGCACTTCTAGAGTACGCACACATGGGGGTTTTTGAAACTATGCATGTGTAAATGAGGATGTAATAATTAAAATGTCCCAGTATCCTGACCCAAACCTGAGCAGCAAGGGAGGTCATTCAAAAATTCCCTTGGAGTAAACAAAAGTGAAGCCATACCGAGTGGCTGATGGATTGAGTGTATTAGAGTCAGAGAGAGAGAGAGGGGAAAAAAAGGAAGGTATCACCACTCCTTGGATCCAGCAGGGATTTTCACAAGAATAGTCCAAGTTCTTGGTGGTGGGTGTACATTCCAATAAGGCCTTCCGTTGTAAAACCAACATACGGAAATTGTGGTCCTTTTATACCCATTGGCAGGAGGTGCAGCCTCTGGAAGTCGTGGAGAGAGGTGTGCACAGAGGGGTACCTCCTGGCCTTTCAGTGATGCTTTTAGAGTGGTTTTAAAGAGGGAATTCCTGCTTCCACAGAAATTATCTCTTTTTTGTGGTTAAGCTCCACCAGAGCTATTAGGGCCATCAAAACCACCGGCCTGTCTATTCAGACCAGCTGATGTCTTGCTTTATGTGAGACTCATAAAGGGCTATCAACCCTGCCCTGCCACGTGTATTGTTTTGAGACAATGGAGGGTTGACCCCAACACATAGGGTACACACTGCTCTATGTGTGCTTTTATGAAGTTTTTTGCCAACTGAAAAACCTTTGTAGTATTTGGAGCAATTTTAGTTCTGTTGCTGTGTGCAGCTCTACAAGCTCTTGCCTTGTTAGCTGCTAGATGGCTAAGAGAGGTGATGCTGAATATATGTTGCAAAAGGAGACTCAAGTTGTCTAGTTTTAAATTCATGTTGCTTTTTTCTCTTTCTGTGGATTGTTAATACTTGTCCTTTAGCAAGTGGGGGAAGCAGCATTAATTAATGGAGTTCACCTGTACAAATGAAGTTGGCAGCCAAAGAATTTGCATGGTGTGATGAGGTGCTTGTGTACAGTAGGCTTTAAAAGAAAGTTATATAATGAATTGTAATGGAAAAAAGTTATGGTGGCAATAGATAATATTGAGTGTGCAGTCTGTAAAGACTGCAGAATGTTTTTTTTCTCTGAGGGCAGCACAGTTTCTTCAAAAACTTTATATGTGCCTTTTTTTTTTTTTTGTAATGCCATTTACATAGAAAAAAGAATTTTCATTTCTTTGCAGCTTCTCATGTGACTTAATTCTAATTGGCATTGTACTACACATTTTTTTAAGTTCTCATCTGAGTCCAAGAAGCAGATTAAATGCCTATTAACGCCTATTAACTCAATGGATTACATTAAATATCAAGGGGGAAAATGGGTTAAACTTTGAATTTGCTTCAAGGAAAGAAATCTTGAGGGATTCACAGCTGATGTACAGTATTGTAAACAGAAGGACCGAGCAAGATCCAGCAGAGGTAGCTCCTTCCAGATTTAAGTCTGTTGTAGTAATGACCTGGAGTACATCCCAACAGCTGTAAGTCTGAACAATTATGTTATGATAATAGAATGAAATAAAGAGCGATATCATATTGCCTGGGAGGATGTCAGCAGTGTCAAAAGGAGTTAACTCTTTATTATGTGCACTTTGCAGAGAAGAGTGAGTGCTGAATGAGCTTTAGAGGTGGATGTTCTCCAGGCCAGGTTGAGGCAGGTTACCTGAAAGACTCCTGCATTACTCCTGCTGTTACCTCTCCACAGCTTGAGTTTGAGAGAGAAAGAGTTTGTGTCTTGTTAATATTTCCAGTCTGAGTGGTAACCTTATTCTTTTATTTTGCTGATGGAAAAAAAAAAAGATCTGAAAACAAACAATAGGGGCACATGCCATTGAAAATTATGACCTGGCTGTATTCATCAGCTCACTTATTCTTTTATTTTTTCTTTTTTTCTTCATTGGTCTCAGTAGAGCTCACAAGGTTAAAAGATCTGTCAGACCTTGAAGAGGAGATAAAGGTTAGAACCAGTAGTGATGTCTGAAAAAGGAGAAATTGATGGCGATGATTTCTATAATAGAGGAAATAAAGATTTCGAAGCCTCATGTTGGTGATGCAGAATTCCCTACAAGTTGGCACAGTCTCTTGTGTTTAGGGAACTAACTACAATTTATGTTGATACTTAAAATTCAAATCATACTGCCCATTACAGGAATGTATTTTGATCTGTGTACAGTGCCTGAAACTTTGAATGCAAATGTTACAGTCCTTGCTATTACTAAATGAATAAGAAGGGTTGAACATAAAAGCAATTAACATCTTCATGTCCCCAGTCTAAATTCAGCTATCCAGAGGAACTGCTTTGCATAAACATTATGATTCAAACCTTCATCCTGCCTGCAGAATAAGAGCTGCCAGTTAAATCAGAAGACATAGTGCTGAACTTAAGGATATAGAGGATTTTGCTCCATTTGAGGATAATGTAATGAAACAGTGAAAGGAAATAAAATTCTTATTTGCCTGCTTGCAAAAAAGTAAAAACAAAAAACCAGTTTCCAACTAACAACAAAAAAACCCTCAAAGAAAGAAACCCCCAACCCCCACTAGAAAAGTAAGACAACACAAAAGCCCCAAAACCACCCAAACCAGCACCAGGAAAACAAACAAACAAACAAAAAATCTGAACAAACAAGACAAAAACTTTTTGCCTTCCCTTGATACAGTCTGTTTTTCAAGACAGTTAGGGGATTCTGGATATGTTCTCTAGTCTGGTCATGCAAACATTTCTCATCTTACAGCTTTATTACAGACCTGGTCTTCCTGGATGCTTAAGAAATTTGCCAATTAATTTTCCTTTTTGGGGCTCCCATCTCTCTTGGACTTGCTTGTGATGATATTCAGGTAGCCTGAACTGAATTTACAAAGACAAAGAATTAGAACTATTTACTTCCTCCTAGAGGAGTACTTCTAGGAGTATAGAGAGGCTGATTTTGCTTAATCAAAATCAGGCTCCATAAATTTCAGCGAATTCTGTGAATTGAAAAATGGATATTACATTGTCTAGAAGAAAAATAGAAGTGAAATATAGACTGTGTTCAGAATAAGAGTTCAGAAAAAGGGTGGGGGTTCTGTGAGGAGTCACAAGGTCAAGTTTGCTAAATAATTCAATTATTTTGTGCATGCTCTTTTGTAAGACAGTTTAAGAAAAGATTGTGTTGAAAAGGCTATGCTAACTGCAAGCAAAATTACTTGTTGAAAGAAGTAGAGAAGATTTCCTTGCTGGTAATGCAGAAGTAGAGCAGAGCTGTTTTGACTCTCCCAGGTAAATCCCTCACCACTTGCTAAGTTGTCCATTTCAGCTCTTAATCGTGGAACTCTGTTAAAAATGAACTGTGCATTTCCTGCCGTAAAATGGCTGAGTGGACTAATGCAGTGTTTGTATTGTGGAAATAACTCCTCCAGTAGGATATTCTGTGGTCCCAGGCATTGATCTTATCATATTGGAGTGAATGTATTGTCATACACACAAAGAAAAACAAATTGGGACTGCTGTTAAAGTGTAGCATTGCCTTACAGTTCCTTTCTGTAGCTATCAGTACGTAAATGGTTTTGTTAGGTATGTATAAAATACTTCAAAGATAGGAAGGGATTTTACAGTACTGTATTAATTGACCAGTTAACAAAAATCTCTACTGAAAGTAGCTTGAGCTCTCCTGAGAATAAATACTTAAGCTTCCTGAACCATATAAAGTTGTTTTTGCAGCAAAAGTATACAAAATGTCCATTTTTGTGTTTTGAGTATTTAAAAGTGGGTTTAGTGGCTCGCTCTTAACTTATGATTGATTTGATATGTGTATTTATTGCATGGACAGCTGCAGAAACACAGAGTGAATTCAGACACACTGTGTTCTTGGTGGCTATTAGGGTGAAACAGGCAGAACTGCATAACAAGCTATAGGGGAGGCTTAAGTTCACTGTGAGGTGCATTTGTAATGTGAGGTGCTATAAACTCCTGCGTGTGGAGAGACTGCATGTGTGCCAGCAGTGGAGTTGTCTCATTTACTAGAGGTCACTGATGATGAAGTATAGTTCATAATGTAAAGAAGAAACAATTTAGGTAACGTTACACATCACGATCATCTGTGTGATGACTCTTGCCTTATTAGTCCACTTCTCTGGAGACTTTCAAGGCCTATCTGGATGCATTCCTCTGTGACCTGAGCAAGATTGTGTGGTCCTCCTCTGGCAGGGGAGTCAGACTCCGTGATCTCTTTGGGTTCCTCCCAACCCTAGAATTCCTGTGATCTTTCACTCCCAAAATAACAGGTAACCTTAGTGGCCAGCAGAGCCCCAGTGGCTTAACATTTGTCATCCGTGGTTTGTACCATGTGGGTTTTGTATGCTGCTGGCTTTTGCAGGAATGTTTAGTGGTTTTGTGGTGTGAAATGTGGTGTTTTATAGTGCCTGAGCAGTGGCCAACAGATTAGTTTCAGCTCTAACCAGAGCCCGACTCAAACCAATTACCCCAGAGAATGAATACAGGCAATTTGTATTGGTGCTGTTACTGCAGTAGACATCAACAACAGATTGAAGCAGCTCTGCAGCTTCGGAGTTAATAAAGTTGCTTTCTTCTACACCATTGCTGTTGCTGTAGACACATTCTTGTTCTTTGTGCAGGCTGAATGAAAGAAAGGTGAGGACTAACTACTTACCTGAGATTAGAGGAAACATTTTCAAGAGAAGCACTTGAAATGAGATTCTCCTCCAGCTTGTTTGCCTCTCACAATTTTGAGTGCTCTTCATTAACTAAATGTTGTGTGCTGTTCTTCCTGTGCAGACCTCCAGGGAAGATTTAACTTAACTAAGAGAAACGTGTTGGTACAAATTAAATACTTGTCTTGTTCCCCTGGATGACATGCTGACTGTCAGTTGCACAGGGACATTAAGTGTTTCCAGCTTTTAATTGCTGATTCATATTTTATTTTTTTCCCTTTAGTAGTGGAAGTGCTTTTCAAGTTGTTCTCAAAAGTCGAGCCCCCGTGTTCTCTCCAGAATAGCTTGTACAGCACTGGCTTTAACTTCTAATCAGCCAATGGCTTTTTAAGTTCTTGCATCTTATTCCACCGTTACCACTTCAGCACTTGCAGGTTTTACAGGGCTTTGGTGGGACTTCACATGGATATTATTTCCGTGTGGTCAATCGTCTCTTAGCAGTGTTACTTACACTACTGCCAGCTTTCACAGTATCACTGGGCATATTCTTTGCTGTCTTTTGGTTGCTTGCTTTTTCTAGCTCAAGTGGTGTACAGGATAAAAATTTGCTTGGAAAATATGAACTAAACTCCAAAGTTTATTAAGAAATTCATATGCCAGAAATAAAAGATCTATAATCTTATGTGTTTGTCTCATGATGTACTGATCAAGACATTTATCATTTTGTTTTGATAGATGCTATGTCCCAGTTGCTTGGTGATGTCACGAGCAACCAGTGTTCTCTTTCATTGTGTTAAAAGTTGCATTCTGGGAATTGTGGGCTAAGGAAAATGGATGTTAACATAGTGAGAAACGTTATAGGGACTTTTTAAATGTGTACATGCTTACTGATTTTTCTGCTCTGTTGGACTGATTCATAGAAATTAGAATTCTAAGTAACTTGTAAGTGAAGCTCTCCATAGTGCCGCCATTGAAGAGGACAGTGATGCTTAAACAACAACTTTACTGGAGCTCTGTTTTCACTTGAAGAAGGGAAGATTGAAAAAGGCTTGGAGCAGTGTGGCTAGAAAGTTGTCTAGCTGAAAGGGACTGAGGGGTTGTAGTAGATGAGCAACTCAGTATGAGCAAGCAGTGTGCTCAGATAGCACAGAAAGCCGATGACATCCTGGCTTGGATTAGAAATGCTGTGTCCAACAGGATAGGGAGGTGATCATCCCCTTGTACTCTGCTCTGGTGAGGCCACACCTCGAGTGTTGTGTTCAGTTTTGGGCACCTCAATGCAAGAGAGATGTAGAAGTGGTGGTGCAAGTGCAGAGGAGGGCAAAGGAATCTGGGGAAGGGCCTGAAGAATAAATCTTATAGGAGCGACTGAAAGAGCTGGGGATGGTTAGTTTAAAAAACAGGAGGCTGAACGTGAGACCTCATCACTGTCTACAGCTACCTGAAAGGATGTTGTGGAGAGGTTGGTGCTGGTCTCTTCTTACAGTTAAATAGTGATAGAACAAGAGGGAATGGCCTCAAGCTGCAACTGGGTAGGTTTAGAGTAGGCATTAGGAAACAATTTTTAACAGCTAGAGTGGTCAGGCATTGGAATAGGCTGCCCAGGGAGGTGTGGAGTCGACAACCTTGGATGTGTTTAAAAGTCATTTGGATGTGGTACTTAGGATATTGTTTAGGGTGAACCTTGTAGAGTAGGGTTCTGGGTTGGACATGGTGATCCTGAGGGTGTTTTCCAACTGGAATGTTATTGTGATTCTGTTAAAATGATCAGTTCTCTCACAGCACAACAATGACAGAATTTGAGTAAACTGGGAGAGTTTCTCCTGGAACTACCATAAACAAATTGGCATAAGCAAATTGTGGTGCTGAAGGAGGACATTGTTTCTGTTCTTTGTGTTAAACTGAGAGCTCAAACTGAGGCACCTGGGGAGGGCAAAGAAGCAGAGCAGGAAAAAGGGAAATCTTTAATTTGGTCAGTGGTTTCCCTGGTATACCTTGACATCTGTGGCTCAAAGTAAAATTCTTGTATTTTGAGGCTTCCTTCTCTTTTCTTTTGTTCTTAAGAGCTTCAACAAAAATTTTGCTTTACGCATTTTTCTCTTGAAACTCAACTGGACTTTTTGATCACCTGAAGCACTTTAGGACAGTGCTTATGTTGTAACTTCTCAGTAGCTTAAAGTAGAAAGCCTTGTGGGATTGGGCTGCTAAAGGAGGAGAATAATGTGCACTTGCCTTGAGTGTGGGTGAAAATAGAGGGATGCAACATTTTCTGTGGAACATCAATCTCTTTTTGGGGGTACAGATATGAAATACTAGTAGCTGTTGGACTGATCACCTGCTTGTTCCCTGTGCCATTATCAGAGAAAAAAAAAATTAACATCCATAACTACATGTAACTCTGGGAATTAGTTGTAATTTTTTTTTCTCTGAAGTGTAGGGGCTTTCTTATTACAGTTTTATATTAATGGCTTGTATTCTGTTTGAAGCATGGATTTTTGTTTTTCTTACTCTTGATAATATGTAGTTTAGGTTCTTGGACACTGACTGGCTAGAAGCTGCTTTGGTAATTAAAAAAACCCCAAACAAAACAATTTGAAGGAAGTATTTTTTTGGTTCCTGTCTGTTTTTTTGAAGTGGTGCAGAGGAAAAGGAAAAGAAATATTGTCACAGTTTTAAACATTGAACAGCTGCTTTAAAAATATTTATTTATTTATTCTTACATGGACCTTCTGGTGTGACTTAAAAGTGAGATAGAGTTCATGGGATTCATCCTGTTCCCTTAGGGACATTTGTCTCTATCAGGGAATCTTCATATATTGTAACAGCACTGGCAGCCTGTCTTCCACAGAGGCTTAGCAGTGGAACTGATGGGTAATTGGAGATGAGGAGTGAGGTGTATTGGCAAAGCTCTCTCATGCTCATGCAGCACCTGCTTTTACTGAGCCTCGATCTATCCCAGGCCCATAGTCACAATAGCAGTATAGGAACTGAATTCATACTCTGCTTGGCATCAGGAACAAAAGAATTAAGTAATGATTAGTAATTATTACTTAGTGCATGTTAATTCAGCTACGGAACTCCACTGATGCCTTCCATCACCTAACATGCAGTGTGAGTCCTTGATGTAGGCACTGTGAGGACAGTTTAAAAAGCAGTCAAGCAAATACTCTGGTTAAGTTTCTAAATGGCACCTAGCAATCCATTTTGCCCTTACCATAATGTGTCAGCATGCTAATGATATAGTGCTATAGAGGACAGTGCAACTGCCTGTTCCAGTATGTGACTTCTCTGAAAGACAAGCTGCTCTTGCAGTAAAGGGTCATTTGAATTGTGTTTTACAGCCAGAGCTGTAAGAACTTACAATATTGGCAGTCAGCAAACTGGCAGGTGAGAGATGAAAAGGTGCTTAAATCAGTATTCTGATACTCATCTTGCTTGTGCAAAGCAGGCTTCTGTCCAGATTCAAGTCTTCTGGAAGGAAAATCTCAACTTTGGAGAGTGGTTTTTTTTCATATCATTGCAAAATACTAAGCCTGTTTTTCCTTTTTAGAGCATATTCCTAAAGGCTGTCTTCACTATGGTTTGCAGCTTCATTCAATCACATTCTGTTTTTACTCTTAAAGGTTTGATTTCACTGCAGTGTAATTTCCAGCATCTGTAAGAACTCTCTGTGGATTGCTGAACAATAGGGGGGAATGAAACCATTGCCAGGTCTGTGCAAACTGAAGTCTATACTTCAAAATCTTCTGGGCCTCAATACATCCATCTAACTTCGAGGTTTTGATTGATCAGTGCTGGGAATAGCATCAAATTCCAGCTAGTTGTGATGTGCCAGGTCACGATTAAACTGTCTCCTTTGGGAAGGGGGAGAAGAAAAAGGAGATGGATAAATCCTTATTTTGCAATTCCTTAAAAAGGCAGGAATGCTCTAGCTCTACAGGTGTGAAGTAGTTTTGGCCACTTATTCCTTAGTACATCAGAGATTTTCTGTACTGAAATCAGTGAGGAAAGGCCTTATGGGATCAAACTGTTGTTAGAGAAGTTGGGATATGGCACAACCTGTGATTTTTGTCTATGAAAACCAAAGTATTCAAATCTGGTTCAGCAAAATTCTGAACTCTTGCCCAAGCTGTACCCTTGCAAACTGTGTGGTAATACTGCAAATAACTTCTTATATGTAACTTAGAAGAAAGGTTATGTTCTGTTCTGTGTGAAATAGGGAAAACGAGTAATTCCCTCAAGAGAGTGCCTGTCCTAGATGAATCTCTCCCACATCAATGAATTACAGGAAGATCTTGAGTTTATCTTAGAAGTATTACTTAAAAAAAATTTGTTTGGTTTATTTTTTCAACAAAAGCTCTTTTTTTTCCCTAAAATACTGAAATATGGAGTTACTACATGTCTTAAATGCAGGTGCTGCATAGTGAAATCTTAGCTCAGCATATGATAATAAATTTGAGTTTGTCCAGATATGTAAAACTTCTAGGAATGGAGCGGCAGATCAGAATTCATGCTGGCATGTTTTGGTATGTGGTATACATGACCACCAGCAAAAACAGGGCAAGTCTGTAGGTTTCTAAATTAACTAAATTATAAAGATGGTCACTTCTTTTGTCAAGTAATAGACAATAGGAAAAGCTAGTATAAAGAAAACTAGGGTAAATTGTTTTCCTTTATATCGATAGATGTATTTCTGAAGTGAATTTTAAAATTTGTGATCTCCCTTTTCAGTCGTATTCTACACTGCTGTTTTGAAAAGTGCTGATGAATTGCTAAACCCACAAAGTTAGAATGCTTATTCCTTAATTTCTTGGGGTAACACAACTTGCTATTTGCTTATCATAGCTAACATCACAATTAATTGCCACCTCCTTTTTTTTTTTTTCTTCACACCTCTACTTTACTTTCTGGTCTAAAGACACCTGAAAAGAAATCTGTCCTGGATCTTCAAAACAATTAGTTTTTTGACTTTAATGGTAGTCCCTGAGAAAAGGATTTAGGTGGGCTTTCCCTTCAGTTTAAATCCTTCTGCATCCTTTACAGCAGAAGAATAATGAGCATAAGCAACTAGAAAAACACATCTTTTTGCCCCATTGCATTCAAAGGTGCTCCTAAAAAGAAAAGCTATTAAAAACAAATAGCTTTTTTTGAAAAACACCAACTTCCTGTTTCAAGATGAAAGAATGTGCTCCAAAATGTGAACTGTTATTAATATTTATATAAATCAGTGTGGTAAGTTAGAACTGGTCTGAACTGAGTTTACTTCTCCTCAAAGTCTCTCTCTAATGCTATGCATTGCAGTGCTGTAGCTGAGCATTGATAAGGCTACTGCTAAGCTGAGCACCCAGGTTGGTTTTTTTCCAACATCTCCCGATGCCAAGAGTAGGCTGAGAAGACAGCTGGACCAGGTGAACCAGCAGATTCAGACTGGCCGAAGGGATGTTCCATGCCATAAAATGTCAGCTCAGATATAAGAATGAAGTGAAAGAAGGAAGTTTGGGGAACATTCATCCATGGCATCTATTCACCAGAAGTAACTACCAAGTTTAGAGACCCCTGCTTCCTGACACTGAACATCGTCCTGCTGATGGGAAGTAGAGATTAACATCTCTCTCTCTGCTTTTTCTTCTGTGCAGTCTATTGCTTTAACTTGTCATTATTAAATTGCTTCTATCTTATAACTGTCTTTTGTTATAATTTCCCCTCTCCCCTGTCCATTTATGAGTGGGAGTGATAGAGCTGCTTTGGTGGGCATTTGGCCCCCAGCAGGGGCAAAACCACCACAGTCATTTTGGTGCCCTGACTCAGATTCAAACCAAGGTTGATGTGGTGCAATCAGAGAATCACAGAATTGTCAAGGCTGGAGAGGACTACAAGGATCATCCAGTTCCAACCCTCCTGCCATGGGCAGGGACACATCACGCTAGATCAGGTTACTCAGAGCCACATCCAACCTCACCTTAAAGACCTCCAGGGATGAGGCTTCCACCACCTCCCTGGGCAACCTGTTCCAGTGTCTCACCACCCTCATGCTGAAGAACTTCTTCCTAACATCCAATCTGAATCTACACACTTCTATTTTTGCTCCATTTCCTCCATCCTATCACTCCCTGACATGCTAAAATGTCCTTCACCAGCTTTCCTGTAGGCTCCCTTCAGATACTGGAAGGCTGCAATAAGGTCTCCTTGGAGCCTTCTCTCCAGACTGAGCAGACCCAACTCTGTCTGTCCCCATAGCAGAGAACTCCATCCTTCTGATTATCATTGTGGCCCTTCTCTGGACACACTCCAGCTTGTCCATATCCTTCTTGTAATAGTGGCTCCAGAACTGGACGCAGTCATTTTTATCTATCACAAAATAATGGCCAAATACATGTTTAACATGCTATACATAGGGCATATATCAGACATCTAAAGTACTATGAGAGTAAGTTGAGCTGTTTTCCTTCTTGTGAGAAAATTTCCTGCAAGATTCAATATACTACAGGAATAATCATAGAATGGTTTAGGTTGGAAGAGACCTTAAAGATCATCCAGTTCCAACCCCCCACCATAGGCAGGGACACCTCCCACTAGATCAGGTTGCTCAAGACCTCATCCAGCCTGGCCTTGAATCACTGTGGTGGTTTGGCAGTTAGCTGCCCCCCCCCTACTTTGAAATAACCCAGACTAGAACTCAGTCGGTTGGAAGTTAAGGAATGAAGCTTTGTATTTACAGCAATGTACAATATACAAGCAGATATTTACAATGTATAACAGATATTTACAGATATATACAGTAAAAAAGATAATACAGAAACACCACACCCCTCCCAGAGATCAAAATCCCTAAGAAAGGTTTCTTACCACCCCTACCACCTTCCCACTTTCCCCAGTCTTATATTACCATCTGTTAATGTAGCAGATAGGTGAAGGTAGATCAGCCGGTGGGGTTAGCGGTAGGAAAAGAACTTAGTGGAATTATTCAGAATCAGCTACAAAAGGAGAAAAGCCATGCAGGAGCAGTCAAAGCCCAGAGTGGTAAGAAACTGTCTGACTTAACTATATTTGGGTTACAACTCTTAAAACACTTTTTTTTTTCTTTCTCAGTAAAGCTGTGAGTGAAGTAGCATCATCTGTTTTTTTTCTCTTAGCCTATAGTCTAATTTTTCATTCAAAACCTCCAATTAATTCAAACCAGCACAATCACATACCATGTCTAAGGGTGATTATTAATCATATGCCTCATACTGTGAGGCATTTCTTAAATTCCTAACTTGAAGCAATAGGAATTTAGATCTGTACTTACATGTTACAATATCTAGAGCATTCACTGTAGTTAGGTCAAAATAAGTAATATACAAAGTAAGTCAGTTAGTAAACAGTTAATGTACAGGTGTTAGTTTAGAACAGGTCATGTTGCATTGCTCTGTTTGGCAAGGTTATTCAGTTTCCAATTTGTGTATCTCTAAATAAAACTCAAATATGAAGGCAGTGAATTATTTTTAACATGCTGAACTGCTCTTGCTGACTTCGAACATCTGCTGCCCTGAATTTTTAGGTTTTGAAGTAGTATAAAGCGTACCATATTTAGTTGGGTCTTGTAATGACTTTGCCTGAAATTTCTCCTTGAGGTGCAATTGACAGAATCACAGAAAGTTAGAGGTTGGAAGGGACCTTCAGAGATCAAGTCCAACCCCCCTGCAAAGCAGGATCATCTAGGGTAGCTCTCAAAGGAATGCATCCTGGCAGGCTTTGAAAGACTCCAGGAAAGGAGACTCCACAACTCCCCTGGACAGCCTGCTCCAGTGCTTTATCACCCTCACTCTGTGAAACCTGCTATGTTCAGGTTTGTATCTATTGTTCCTTGTCTTATTATTGTGCACCACCGAAAAGAGGTTGACCCCATCCGCTTGACACCCACCGCTCAGATATTTATAGATGTGGATCAGATCCGCTCTAAGTCTTTCAGGTGCTCATCTCCTAATAATCCTCATGGCTCTCCAATGGATTCCGTTCAGCAGAAACAATGCTTGAACAATTACTTCAGATGTGATTCTTAAAACCAATAATTTCTTCAATTGTCCCAAGGTTTCGATCTGTCTCCTACTTCCCCATGTGAACTCAGTTTTAGAATTAATTCAGTGTTTTGACCTGTTCCTCATGGTCACTCACCTCTGGCTTTGTTCATGCATGTCCTTCGGTCTTTGCAAGGGAGACCACCTGTTCACTTATAGTGGTGCTTTCATTCTATTTTCAGGAGTCTCATCGTTTAGTATCTTGTATATTTGTAGCACATGCTGAGCAGTAATTCCTGAAGCCTCCAAAAATGTAGATTGATTTTTAATGTATTTTTTTTAAAGCATCCTTTAAAATCTTTTAACTTAAAATGGCTTTAAGTTACACCAGGGGAGGTTTAGATTAGGTATTAGGAAAAAAAGTCTTCACCAAAAGGGTCAATCAGGCACTGGAACAAGCTGCACCCTTCTCTCTTTTTCTCTCTCCCCCTTTCCCTGTCCTCTCTCTTTCCCTTTCCTTGTCTGTCCTGTCGTCGTCGTCCCCCCCTCCCTCTTTTTCCCCATCTTCCTCTCTCTCTCTCTCTCTCTCTCTCTCTCTCTCTCTTTCCCATCCTCCTCTCTCTCTTTCTCTCTTTCCCTGTCCTCCCCTCTCTTTCTCTTTCCTCATCCTTCTTCCCTTCTTTTTTCTTCTTTTTTTTTTTTTCCCCCCCTTTTCTCTGCATTCCTCTGTTCTTCACGGCTTTTTTCTTCCTCTCCTGTTGCCTCATCTGCTTTCCCAGCTCCCTTTTTTTGTAAACCTCTTATTTTCCCTCCAAATCTCCCCAGCACATACTAATTTCCGATTGTCATTGTGCTGACCTTTATATTGAGGTTTGGCTCAGAGCAGCTTGTCTTCATGTCAGGGAAGTCACAGGGGTGAAAGTCTCACTGGCTGCTGACATCTCGTTCCTGAGCTGAGCAGCTGCAGGAAAATTTGGCTCTCTGATCAGAGCAATGCTTTTGTTTACTCTTCCACTGGGAAATTAGGACCTTTTTGAAAAGAGACAAACATCAAAGTTTAAGGAAGATATGAAGTTTATACAGCGCCGCAATTGTAACAGTATAGCAAATCTAGTCAGACAATAGTGTGTTTACCTCACCCTGATGAAGTTTGAAAAGGAAAAAGAAATTCACCAACAAAGGTCCAAGTTATATGTTAAGATCTAAGCTTAGTGTTCTGGACTCCCTTCAAAGGCAGTGAAGAAAATTAAATTAGGCACTCTGGGCATGACTCGCTTAAAGCCAGTGTTAAAGGTATTTAGATGACTGCTTATTTCTCAAAGATAGACACTTAAAGTTTGGAGCATATAATCTTACTCGAGAATCCCTTGGGGAATGTGGACTATTGACTCAGGGAGAAACAATCAATAGCAATTTCAGTTTTGAGAAACAAACCTTCTGATTTTTTAATTGTCATTATTTTTATTTTTTTTTAAGCATCAGTCCTTGTAATCAAATAAATCAGAATGTGTAAAATTTATTCTATTCCAGAAACGTTTATGTGTGTGTTCTCTCCTCTGTATGATGAGAAGTGTGAAATTTTGTGAGGCAATGTTTGTGCTTTCTTCATGCTTGGCTAATTGTCCTTTATATACAACAAACATTTCTGGCTGCAGGCAATGTGGACTTGGCCTCTGTTTATTTGTGTTTATTCAGAAAACTGTAACTGCTAATTAGTGATCATGTCACACTGACAACAGACCCATTTAATTTTGTTTTCTCCCTTCGGAAGAGAGAGGGAGTGAGAAGAAGGAGGAGTGTTTAGAGATTTTACCCTAGTTTATTGTCTATGCAGATGAGAAGCTTTGCTGCTCTGTAGCTTGTGTATTGTCCCTTAGAGTTTTGGTAGCTTGACCCACTCCTCGGTCTGTTGACCCTTGTCTTTCTGCTCAGGCTTGTGCCTGTCTGATGCTAATTAGAGAGCTGTTTTCAATCCTGCCCTCCTGAAGGCAGAATCTTGTCCAAAGACCACATTGGTGGTCCTAAACAGGGCAACTGGGAAAAAACTCTGTATCACTGAGTGCCTGTGCTCTGAGCATTTACCGTATGAGACACATCATGTAGCTGTTAAATGATGAGGTTAAGATACCCCGTAGTCAAACACTGGAGCATTAACACACTCTCCAAAAAAAGCTAGATGGCACATTCATAAAAGAATACTCTGATGTTGTGCCTGTCTGTGGTCTAATTCTGTGTTAATTGTATTAAACATAGCTGTTGATCCAAAACCAGGAGAACACCAGAGAAAAGACAATTATATTGGAGATTTAAATAGTGCAAGAATTTCTTGTGCAGAACTGCCTTTGCATAACTTCTAAAAGTAGTTCAGAGGAACTAATAGGTGTTTGGTGAGCCAAGGTTTTGCAGAGTAACATGACTACAACAAAAATATAAAATAAGTATAAATTATCCTGTTCCTATTAATTTTCTGTCGATAGAACCTGTTTAAACAATGTAAATGTTGGATTCTGAAAAATTAACTATAATGTTGTTAATTGTACTAATCCACTAGAATATCCTATGAATAGAATCCTAGAGTGGTTTATGTTGGAAGTGACCTCAAAGATCATCCAGTTTCAACCCCCTGCCATAGTCAGGGACACCTTCCAGTAGAACAGAGCACTCAAGGCCTTATCCAACCTGGCCTTGAACACCTCCAGGGAGGAGCAGCCACAACCTCCCTGGGCAACCTGTGCCAGTGCCTCACCACCCTCACTGTAAAGAACTTCTTCCTAATGTCTAGTTGAAATCTCCCCTCTTCCAGTTTAAACCCATTACTCCTAATCCTGTCATTACAAGACCTTGTAAATAGTCCCTTCGCAGCCCTCCTGTAGGCCCCCTTCAGATACTGGAAGGCTACTTCAAGGTCTCCTCAAAACCTTCTCTTCTCCAGGTTGAAGAGCCCCAACTCTCATAGTCTGTCCTCATAGCACAGCTGCTCCATCCCTCTGAGCATCTTTGCGGCCTCCTCTAGACTGGGTCCAACAGTTCCATGTCCTTCTTGTGTTGGGGACTCCAGAACTGCACACAGTACTCCAGGTGGGGTCTGACGAGAGCAGAGTAAAGGGGGAGAATCATCTCCCTTGCTGTGATGGCCACACTGCTCTTGATGCAGCCCAGGACACAGTTGCTGTCTGGGCTGTGCACACACTGCTGTCTCATGCTGAGCTTTTCATCAACCCAGACCCCCAGGTGCTTTTCCTCAGGGCTGCTCTCCAGACATTTGCCACCCAGCCTAGAGTTGTGTTTGAGATTCCGCTGACCCCTTATGCTTGGCCTTGTTGAATTTCATGAGGTTGTCCAGCCTGTCCAGGTCCCTTCCCTCTAGCCAAGTTGACTGTGCCACACAGCTTGGTATCATCTGCAAACTTGGTGAGAGTGCACTTGATTCCTTTGTCCATGAAGATGTTAAACAGCATTGGGCCCAGCACTGGCCCCTGACTACGTTATCAAAAATGGTGGCAGAGAACAGGCTTGTCCAAGTCCATCCGAGTAGGATTAGTACTGTCTTTACAAGTCCCTGTTGAGTTAACTGGAATGGGCTTTAAAGCCTAGCAACCAAAACTTCTCTTAGTAGGTTTTCATTGTTTCATGAATTCAGCATACTTTGAGGCAGTCCAGTGATGATGGTGTTTAGAAAATGCAGATGCTTTGGGTTTTTTCCCATGTGATTTTTAGTTCATGTTGTTCGGGTTTCATGTTTGTATGTAATTTTTTTTTTTCTTTCATATGTTTGTGGTTTTTTGGTGTTTGTGTGGCTTTTTTTTTTAATAGTTTTGTCTTTCTGTTGTTTTAGATGTGGTGTTGGGTTTCAGCTTTTTGGTTTTTTGTTTGTTTTGTTTTGTTTTAGTTCATGGTCAGTATTAGGAATGCTGTGATAAACTTTAATAGTTCACTAGAAATGAAGAATAATTTCTTCAAATTCAAGCAATTTTTCAGTTAGAAAAGGCACAAAACTTAGTTTCTGTTATCTTGAAGATTGCATTATTTGTTCATCAAATTAATAATTCCAATCCTTCTGCTGAAACCCAGTTGTAACTGAATTTTGTTTGCATACTTACAGATAATCAAAATGTACTCAGTCAAGAAAATACAGTGTACAAAAACTTGAAAAGTGTTGGAATCTTTATTTCCAGAAATTGTTGTTCGTGAGGCCTCAGTGGTTTTGTGAATGAAGTTTGTGAGCAGAGATGGCTATGCACAGCCCCTTTTTAATTGGGAGCTTACTCTTATTATTTGGAACTGAGAGGGAATGCTGTAAGAATGCTCTAAGCTGACCTTATTGTGGCCTTTCAGTATCTTAATGGCACCTATAAGAAAGCTGTGGAGGGACTTCTTAGGATGTCAGGCAGTGATAGGACTAGGGGAAATCGAACAAAATTAGAAGTGGATAGATCCAGATTGAATTTTAGGAAGAAGTTCTTCAGCATGAGGGTGGTGAGACCCTGGAACAGGTTGGCCAGGGAGGTGGTAAAAGCCTCATCCATGGAGGTGTTTAAGGCCAGGCTGGATGAGGCTGTAGACAGCCTGATCTAGCATGAGGTGTCCCTGCCCATAGCAGGGAGGTTGGAACTAGATGATCCTTGTGCTCCCTTCCAACCCTGTCTGATTCTGTGATTCTAAGATCCTGTCAGTTAAGACAGAAAACTTATTTTCTTGCTGAATATATTTAAAAATTGCAAATAGTAGCCTAGTTTGCAGCAGGCTAAGGTGATTATCCTCATGGTATCCAATTGGTATATTTGAACTTGAGTCAGCAGTATGTCCAGGTTGGCCAAGAAAGCCAGTGGTGTCCTGGCTTGTGTTAGAAACACTCTGGGCAGCACAGGCAGGGAGGTGATCATCCCCCTGTTTTCAGCACTGGTGAGGCCACACCTCATGTGTTGTGTTCAGTTCTGGGCCCCTTACTACAGGAAGGACATTCAGGGACTGGGGAAGGGCCTGGAGCACCTGGGCTGTGAGAAACATCTGAGGAAGCTGGGGATGTTCAGTCTGGAGAAGAGGAGGCTGAAGGGAAACCTCATTGCTCTCTACTACTACCTTTAGCAGGGAGGGGGCAGCTTCTTTTCCTGGGTGGCAAGTGACAGGACTAGAGGAAATGGTTACAGGCGGCACCAGGCAAGGTTTAGGCTGGGTATTAGGAAGTGTTTATTGACAGGCATTATCAGGCATTGGAACAGTCTGCCCAAGGCAGTGCTGGAGTCACCACCCACGGGGGTGCTCAAGTGGTGTGTGGACCTGATGCTTAGGAAGATGATTTAGTGTTGACCCTTCAATGCTATGTTGAAGGCTGGACTGGATGATCTTTGAAGTATCTTCCCTCTTCCAACCAGATATATTCTGTGATTCTTTGTAGAGAAGTACTATAATAATTAGATTGCCAAGGGAATTGAAAAACCATCTCCTGCTCTGGAGTCATCTTGTTTGTTTATTGAATTGAGAAATTACTACATAGAAGAAAAATTAGAGAAGTAAAATCTTTTTAACACATACATCTGTGCTTGTACAGAGACATATAGTCTTCATGTGTCTGCATTTTCTTTCCAGTATCTTTGCTGTGAGTGATTACTGCTGAGCTTTCTGTGATTCTATCACAGCCCCAGACTGCTCTTAAACACAGTCCCATATTGCTTCATCTGGTTGTTTTGAAAATAAGAGTGCTTTGGCTTATAAATTTGGCTTGTACCTTGTCTGTAACTATAGCTATATCTTAAGTGAACAAGAGGAAGGTTGTAATATAGAAAAATGTCATGACACATAAGGTCTCTTCAGGTGTTTTTAATCACAGCACTGCTTTCCTCTTCCTAAGCAGCATGGAGCTTTTCACCTTTTTATCACTCTCTGGTTTACAGATAGCTTCCTGACAATTTGGGCTTTTCTTCTCAACAGCTTCATTTTCAGTCTACTAAAGAAAAAAGCAGAGCTAGACTCTTCTCTGCTTAGAACTCATAAGTCTCTGTGTTTGTGTTTTCTATTACCTAAATATATGTTACAAAACATAAAATACTTTTTAATGTTGCCATCAGTATACTAGATTTTAAATCATTTGGTGTAAGTGCAACCCTAATATTTAATTTAGAAACCTTATCTTCTGCTTATGCCCAAAATGTGCTTAAATAATTTTTTTCTGAATGTGAGCAAAGTTATGTAAAGACTAGTGTGAAAATCTCAGGTTAAGTTAGCCTATATTGTTTAAAAAAAATAAAACAAATCAACAAAACAAAACTCCTGGAACTTGAGTACTGTTAGGCTTTGCAATTTGATTTTATTTTACTGCAGCTGTGGATGTTGTTCTTATCTATGTTGCTAATGGTTTATAGTCTTACTAAAGTGTCTGAGCCAGTATGCTCCAAGGGTTCCACCTACTCCACTTTCTTATTTCTCCTTTGAAAATTTTTTTCCTTCTAAATTAGAGAGCTGCCTTCCCCCACTAATGTTGTCTAAGAGCATTGTTTCATTATTCCTACTGCATTCTGAGTGGTTTATTTCTCCAGTCAAATGGGGTTGGAAAAGGTCATTAAATAATTGGGCAGTTTCCATCCCCTTTTCCTCACAATAACTCAGGTCTTAATGCTCAATTTCTTTGCAACTATTCAAGCTATTGCAGGCTAGATATAAACCACTACATTCTAATTTGGTGCTATTTGAGAATTTCTCTGCTGGCTTTTTAACAACACTTCTGCTATTGCGTGATGCAAGGTAAAAAGAAGTCAAACTCAAGGTGTAACAGAACTTTTTCTTTGATACTAAATTACTGGATAGGCATCTTCTTGCTACAGTGCCTGTCTCCCCAAGTCATCATTTGTGAAGTCATTTGTCAGGCTGTGTTTAACATTATGAATAAGCCTTTTAAGCTGAGAGTAAGTTCTGCAATAATAATTACTATCAACGTTTGACTTTTAAATGCTTCCCATGTTGACACTAATTTTCATATTATATCATTTAAAAACCAGGAAGGCTATTGTATGTGGCGGTTTATCACTTTTAATGCTAGCTCATAGAAATTCTAACCCCTAAGCTGTCATTTCTTTAATAATTTTCCTGATGTTCTTTGATCATAACCTTTTTTTCTCTCTAATAAGAATGCAGGAGTGATTATGGTAGATATTTTTTTTTTTTTTTAGTCTAACTTGCTTATAATGTGCAGAGACTGAACTGCAGGTGAGTAGAGGTGTATTGGAGAGCATAGGAAAGACACTGATAGTTCTTTGGAACCTTAATACTTCAAATCTGTATTTTAGGTCTGTGTTGAATACCAATTAGAGCATGTGTTAGGAACAGCAAAGCAGAAAGTTCACTTTGTATTTCACTTCCTACATGCCATCAGATGTTTCCACATGCTGTGGCTTTTTTGTCGTCGTCTTTTCCAGTTTGAAGGATCTCAGTCTGAATAGCTGCAGCTTCTGTCAAATATGTTCTTAATTTTTCTGTCTAGTGCCTTTTTAGGAAAAGAAAGACAACTGAGAATGGGGCCTGAAATATATAGTGTGAGATAATGCTATATCCTTCTTTCTTTTGAAAGAATATCCTTATATTCTACTTAGACATGAACATAAATGAACAATACAAGTCAGATTTAAGAGTATCTTAGCTTAGGAGAACTTCTCATGTCAAGATCCGTTATTTTCTACATAGGTATGTTCAGGATGTGTTCTGCTTGATTATGTACACATTTGTAGAATACAGTACTGTGTTCAGGTCTGGAGCCCTCCATACAGGGAGGACATGGACCTGACTGAACAAGTCCAGAGGAGGGCCATGAAAATGATCAGGGGGTTGGAGCATCCTTGCATGTTACCATTGGGCTGTTGAGCTTTTCGTCAACACTAGGGAAAGGTAGTGAAAATTCACTGCCTTCTTAGAAGAGATCAATGTTTAATCTGTTAGGATGAAAGCAAACCTTTGATCTGCTTAGTTAGTTTTGTTATACAAGCATTTTTCTATTTTAATCTTTATTCTATTGTGCTGGCAACAAACAAGAGGAGTTGGAAGCTGTGACCTGATAACTATCATTGAAACTTGGTGCAATGTATGATGGATGTGGCTGTTGATGGCTACAGAAGGGACAGGCATGGATGGAGGGATGGGAATACTACCCTTTATGTCAGGAAATGAATAGAGTGTGGAGAAGTGTCCCCAAAGAATTGCCATGAATGAGTTGAAAGATTATGGATAAGAACTGGGGACAAAGGCAACAAAAGGGGATCAAGGGGAGCCTACCAATGAAGCTTTCTTACTCCAGCTAGAGGAGGCTTCATGCTTGCAGGCTTTTGTCCTGCTGGGGACTTCAGCTACCCTGACATCTGCTGTAAAAACAGCATGGGAAGCTGTAGGTAATCAAGAAGACTTCTGCAGTGCCTTGGTGGTAGTTTCTTGAGACGGGTAATAGATAGCCCTACTGAAGGGAATGTAATATTGGACCAAAATGAATCACAGAATCACAGAATGGGGTTTGAAAGGACCTCGAAAGATCATCTGGTCCAACCTCCCTCAGTGCATCAAGGCATTGAGTATCTCCAGAGAGGAAGACTCCACAACCCTCCTGGGCAGCTTGTTCCAGTGCTTTGTCACCCTCACAGGGAAAAATACTTTTCTACATGTTTCCATTAAACTTCCTATGCCTCAGCATCCACCCATTGTTCCTTGTCCTGTTGTTGGGCATCACAGAGCAGAGCCCAGTTCCATCCTCTTGGCACTCACCTTTACATATTTATAAATGTGAATGAGGCCACACCTTAGTCTCCTCTAAGCTGCAGAGCCCCAGCTCCCTCAGGGTCTCCTTGTAAGGAAGACGTTCCACTCCCTTCATCATTTTTGTGGCTCTGCGCTGGACTCTCAAGCAGTTCCCTGAAGTCCTTCTTGAACTGAATGGCACAGAGTTGGACACAATATTTCAGATGCAGCCTCGCCAGGAAATGTAAGTGAACTCATCACTGGGGGCAGTCTGGGCTGCAGTGATCATTCACTGGTGGAGTTTGCAGCCCTAAAGTTTATGGTACAGGCAAGGAGTATAGTCAGGACTCTGGATTTTAAGAAAGCATACTTCCATCTCCTTAGGGAGTTAGTCAATAGGAACTCATGGGAAACAATGTGACCTACAGGAAGGCTGGGAAAGGACTGTTTAGAAGGACTTGTAGGGATAGGATGATGGGCAGTGGTTTGAAGCTGGAGCAGGGTAGATGTAAGTTGGACATGAGGAGGAAATTCTTTGCAGTGAGTGGTAAAATACTGGAATGGGTTGACCAGAGGTTTGGTTGAGGCCACATCCCTGACATTTAGGGTCAAACTTGATGTGGCCCTGGGCAGTCTGACCAGGTTGGAGGTGTCTGTGCTCTGTGCAGGGGGATTGGATAAGCTGACCTTTGAGGCTCCTTTCCAATCTGATACATTTGTGATTTGGCCTTATTTTGAAAGTATTGAAGATCTGATTGTCCTTTAGTTACATTTTATATTTTATGTTAGAATTTTCACCAACATAGATGATTGCTACCACTTCATAGAAATTAAAATGAGGGTGCTCACCATCTTTCTGACAGCACATGTGTTAGTGACCAGATTTTGCAGATATTCTGTAGGCCTAGGAAAGTCCAGGCAGTATGTTCTTCATACTCATCTTGTTTAAAGATGCAGGAATGTTTACCTTCAAATTAGTTTTGCTAGGCTGCTTGGGAACTTATCACAGTACTGTTTCATCTTGGCTAACCTACATAATTTCCTGCCATCAGCATTTTTCCCATCTCCTCTAGGTTGTTAATAAATACATGGAGCAGTGTAAGTCTCAGCACAACTCCCCAAGGCATACTGCTGTTAACTTCTTTCTATGCTGAGAGCTGGCCATTTGTTAGTACTCCTTTGCTTCCTAGCTGTTGGCCAGCTTTCAGGCCATGACAGGACTTTACTACTCATTCTGTGGTTACCAAAGTTGTGTTTTGCTCTATTTATTTATTTAGCAGCCTCTTATGTAGGACATGTAACCTGCATTCAGTGCGTTTTTCTTACCCGCTGTTTCCATTACTCTTCCAAAGAGTTCTAACAGCAGAGAATGGCTGTGTTTTATTCCCAAGGAATATACTTCTTTTCATCTCTGTGATGCTCAACAAAATGCTTTATCTCTCCAGGTAGATTCAACCTCATGGTCCTCAACATCCAGTTACTTTTCACTTTTGATTATGCTACAGCTTACCTTTCAATGAAAGTGTAGGCAGAAAATCATAATTCAAGCTGATGGTGTGTGATAAGGAGTGATGCAGGTAGGTGTTTTCCAGTGAATGTGTAACACTGGAGTCCCTTTATTACGATGCCTGCTATCAAAGATGAAATTATATCTACTTGAGAGTTTTTTGTCAGCTAACCCCTTTTTTTTTTTCCTTCTTTTTGTAAAATGCATACATTTGAAATGAGTGAAATTGCATCCTGGAGGTATTTTACAGGATTTTATTGTACTGAATAAAAGAGGCTCTTTGTTCCTATATACTGTATTTAATTCAGAATATTAGAAACTGTAAAATGGTTTATTTTTAAATTTGATGGTATTACAGTATTTCTTTTATGTAATGTTTAGCTATTCATTTGGCTTCCAATTTACCTTCCCTGCTTTTGAATTCTTGCAACAGTTGATACAGTTTCTTTTTTTTTTAGTTCATTGCCCCATTTTGCACTTCCTGATTCTCTCAAGTGTGAGAGCTAAGTGGGCTGCTTGCTTGTTTTAGCTTATTAGCAATTTATAAAAAAGAAAGTTTTTTGTTTAGCAGCAGGCATACATGTAGTAGCTTCTATAGCTGCTGTGTAGGAAAGCAAAACTGGATTTATCTGTGTCTAAATCATTTCACTGTGTTTCCACTGTCACTTTAAATTCAAAACTGTCTAAATTCTGTCTTCAGTCTATTCTAATTTAATGTAAACATTGTTTAAAAAGTAAATTGCAATGACATCTGCCACATTGATGCTTCATGCATCTTGGGCAAGAGCTCTGCTGTCACAAGATTTGTGTTTATTCATAGACTAAATGTTATCATGTGCAAATCATAGATTCATAGATCCATAGAATGGTTTAAGTTGGAAGTGCCTTAAAGATTATCTAGTTCCAACTCCACTGTCATGAGAAGGGACATCTTCTGCTAGACCAGGTCGCTCAAGGCCCCATCCAATGTGGCCTTCAACACCACCAGGAAGGAGACGGTTATGACTTGCCTGTTCCAGTGTGCTGTGCCTCTTGCTGTAAAGAATTTCTTCCTAATCCCCAGTCTAAATCTCCCCTCCTCAAGCTTCAATCTATTCCCTTTTGTCCTATCACTGCAAGCCCTTCTAAAAATTCCCATCCTGTCCTTCTTGTAGGCCCCCTTCAGGTACTAGAAAGCTACTCTAAGATCCCTCTAGAGCATTATTTTCTCCAAATTGAATAGCCTCAGCTCTTCAACTCTCTGATCATCTTTGTGGCCCTCCTCTGGACCTGCTCCAGCAGCTCCATGTCCCTTCTATGCTGGGGCCACCAGAACTGGACTTGGTACTCCCAGTAGGGTCTCACGAGAGCATGTAGAGGGGCAGGAGACCCTTGATCATCCTGCTGGTCACACTTCTTGTGGTGCAGCCCAGGACCAGGGCTGCAAGCACAAATTGCTTGCTTCCTTAATGGTTTAATATTTAGAAATTTAGAAAGCAGAAGAAAAATGATTGTATACCAAATATTATAATGGATTCCTCCCTGAAGAGCGTGTGTGGGAAAAATAGCTTTGAGGAGGAAGGTGTCTAGTTTTATTAATAACCTGATAATAAATTTATGTGTCAGAAGGCTGCTGGTAAGCTGAAGACCTCATCTTTTGGCTTTGTATGCTTAATTCTTCACATTTTCTTTGGGAAATTTATTTAGAGTTTTAGAGCTAACAAGTCAGCAATTTGTAGCAGGTTGTTTCCGTTAATAGAATGCAACTGCTTTTCATCTTGATCTGCAGCTTGAGCAGTGAGAAGGGCAGAGACACAGAGCTGTTCTTTTACACAAGAATCAATTTCTTAAAGCATGAAGTTGTTCCTTGTCACTCTGCCTTGGCTTCTCCTGTGTGAGGTACCATGTTCCAGCTGAAAATGTCTAACTTCTCATTAATGAAGAGGAACAAAGAGAGGTAGTGGGTCTTCTGTCACTTGTACTTGCTCTGGAATTGTGAAGGGTTCCAGCTGAAAACTAGTATGAGCACACAGGGGAGAACAACCTTGCATTAAGAAGGTTTGTCCAAACAAAGGGACAAGTTAGTACAAGCTTTTTTTTTTTTTTATCTCTGGAATGTAATGGTGTTCTTGGTCATTTGCCATTTTCATGCTGGACAGATCAGTCCAGAAAGGGGCTTACCTTGTAGGAGAGCTGATGCTTCATGAGGTACATGTGCGTGGAAGATGCAAAAGTTAGGTGTAATCATCACTGCTTTCATATGCTCCATCAGAAGACCCATGAAGTAAGCTAGAGGAGAGTCGTGAAAGATTTTCTTCCCTATTGTGGTGGGAGCCTAACAGTAGGGCTGAGAATCCCTAGAGGCTTGCAGACATGGATCTGCAACACATACTAGTGATCAGCCTGGGTCACTGTGTGTGTTCTTATGGACAGGCACATTCACACTGCTTAAGGCCCGAAGGCAATTTTAGGTTTTGCCCTTCCCTTCATCACAATTGCAAACAAATAATTTTTCTCTCTTTCTGCCTTTATTTAAGACTTGGTTCATGGTTCCTACTCTTCTCTCTCCCTCACCTTTTGTGACTTCATGGTACCAAGGAAAGGTAGTCATGCAAATCTTTCCAGTTCTGTGGGAAATCCTTGTTCAAGAAGGATAATTGGGCCTTCGTAGTTCCAGGTAAATGGAGATTTCTCTTGAGCTGGGGAGGAGTGAGCATTTGGCAGTGGCACACTGCTTTGCTTGTTCAGCTGCTAAAAGCTTCCAGGACAGGCTTGCTTTCCGCAAAGCCTTTGCTGTTATTCACCTACTGTCACTGTAAAATTAGCTTCATACTTTTGTTTCTGCTGAAAGTTCTCAATAGGATATGCTTACTCACACCTAAATCATCCCATCTCTCTGGCCAAGAAGTGATTCTGCATTCTTAGTGAAATGAAAAGCATATAGTCCTCTGGGTCGTTTGTAGAGGATGATGTCTTATAGGTCAGGGCAGGAAAAGAGCTGCTGCTGTATTGATTTGGAATGTGACAGAGTATTTCTTGAAGGCTGGAAGTTATTATTTTCACAGACCTGTTATGTCTTATGTGCTCAGCATAAGCTTATTCCTTTGGCCCTCACTGCATGCTCTCCTGCTGTGGTCCAAATGTTTCATACCCTGGCTACACAGCCTTGCTTCCACCTGATATCAAGCACAGCTGATTCACAGATATGTGACCTTGCACTGATCTGCTGGTGTACAGTCCAGAGATGTGGGAGGGACAGAGGAGCTCTGTTATGCTTTGCAGAATGTGTTATAAGAAACAGATTGTCAGTACCAGCTTTATAAATAGGCATTTTCATTCACAGGCTCTGATTTGCCTTTGGCAGAACAGCTTCATGATTCTTTGCGTGAGTTGTGTTGTGAAGCCATGCAGAAGTGCATGCTTGTCCTCTGAATAGATGCCTTTTTCCCTGGATGCTGCTTCCATAGAATGATGTGTTAGACCTTTATGTCAGGCTTCTAAGAACTGCAGTCATTTACTTTTGTATAAAATCATTTGGGTAAAAGTCCTTTAGAGCTAATCTAAGGCGGAATTGAACAGAGATGTTTTTGCTGCTTGTTCATAACGTGCTAAGATGCAACTTGCTTCATAATCTGAATAGATAGGTAAGGAATAAACTTCAGAGAATGTTTAAGTAAATGAAGCAGGAATTTTTGGCAGTTGTAGACAAAATTGATGCCAGTTAGCTCAGAGTTGTGAGAAGGGAGCTGGTATTGAAGCTTCTACTTCCAAATGCAGATCATTAGAGCAGGTCATTAGGTGTACGGTGCTCTGTATTGTTTTTAGTACATTTAATTTTGATGGTTAGAAAGTTTTTGCATTTCTTCATCTGCTGCCTTTCACAGACAGTTTTTCAATGTCATGAAAAATGCAGGTGTCTTGTTTCATGCTTAGAATGATTTTTGGGCTGCCGTTAAAATGCTAGTGGCTTGATAATTGCAGAATTCATGGTATTTCAAGTGACTGATGAAATGTGAACATGTCAGTTAGTTGACATGGAATGAGACAAACAGGATTTGTTTTTCTAACAAGAATGGTGAAATTTTGGTGTTGTGAGTAATGTATAGTGCAGTATTTACAAATAAGGTGTGGAGAAAGAATTCTTCTGTACATATGGGGCTTGTGTGCATACAGACAGACAGCAGACATATTTGCTTAGTGGCAACCTCTTCCGAACTTTTATCAAGTAAAGCAAAGTTCAATGACATTTGTGGCTAATGTACTGACATTTTGTTAGTGTTGGTCATAACTGTAAGCACAGAGTAGCAACTCTTGCATTATGTATGGTATTTTTAAAGCCTGTATCTTTCTTCATGGGCTATGAGGATACAAAGAGTCACTGAAAGGAGAATTTAGCGTGAAACATGATTGACTGCAAAACTGATCTTTAATTTCTGGTACTACTAGGCTATTAGGATAATTCCAGATCTTTCTGAAGCTAACTTCTTGTCAGAAATCCCACTTCTATCAGTGATATGAGATCCAGATATGCACTTCTACTTAAATATTAAAAACTCTTTAACATATATTTTCAGTTTGTCTGCCCTGAAAGGTTGTACAATAAGAATATTAACACCTAATAGTTTTCTTCCAGGATTGCATTTTTTTTCTTAGGTAATAAGCAGAATTTCATCCCCCTCCACTCAAAACCGAAGAGAGAAATCTCCCAAATGGGATTCTCTTTGGTGATGAGTGCCTTCAGCAAAGCGCTCAAGGGGAGGCCCAAACATTGAGCTGCTATTTTTCTTTTCCACTGGCAAAAAGCCATATAATGCCGTAGCAATATTACTTGTACACTTCCCACTAGTGATGTAATCCCTCTCCATTCCATCAAACTAATGTCTTGCAAAGAAAATATATAAAGGAAGAGAGGAGGAGGTAAGACTATGTATAATGTTTTTCATTTGTCAAGTAAGTTAGTGCTTGTTCTGCCTCTATTTTACTTCTTGTGCTTGAAACGGAATTTTCCATTTACAGTGTATGTGTACTCATAGCAGTACAGTACTTGGCCTCCTTACAGTCATTGTAATATTAATCACAGAAAGGTAAATAATATCTGCAGAAGAGCAATAAAAAACCCAAAGAATTAGGGCTCAAGAAATTTTGTAAAGTTAGACTTTCAAAGAATTGCTTTGTGTATTTCAGTGAGTTCCATAGGTGTTAAACATTTGCTAATCGGACTCTTGTGAAACCACCAAGGCTAGAACTGCATCTTCTTTGATTGAGGTGAGTGTGACAAATGTTGCATTTGGGTACTGATTCTCTACAGTTTCATTAGACCACAAAGGTAATCACAAAGCCCTAGGCTCATAGAACGGTTTGGGTTGGAAGGGACCTCCAAAGGTCGTTTAGTCCAATCCCCCTGCATTGACCAGGGACATTCTCCTCTGCAACAGGTTGCTCAGAGCCTTGTTGAGCCTCACCTTGAATATCTGCAGGGATGGGGCCCCAGCTACCTCCCTGGGCAACCTGTTGCAGTGATCTACCACCTTCATGCTGAAAAAACCTGTTCCTAACACTCAATTTAAATCTACTCTTCTCTTGTTTGAAACCATTGCCCCATGTCCTGTCACTGCATCTTTCTTGTAGGCCTCCTTCAGGTACAGGAAGGCTGCTATTATGTCTCTCTGGAGCCTTCTCTTCTCCAGACTGAACAACCTCAGCTCCATCAGCCTGTCTTTGTAGCAGATGCGTTCCAGTACCCTGATCATTTTTGTGGCCCTCCTCTGGACCTGTTCCATCATATCCATGTCCTTCTAGGTGATCCTGATCGGGCAGGGTGACTGGACCAGATGATCTTTCGAGGTCACTTCCAACCCCTGACATTCTATAATTCTATGATTCCTGAGTTGAAGGCACCAGAGCTGGACTCCAGGTGAGGTCTCACCAGAGCAAAGCAGAGTGGCAGAATGTGTTTGGCAAAGGCAGCTCCAAAAGCTTCTCTAATTTGTGAGGCTTCTACTGGGTTTTGGGACATGGAAGCATAATCTCCTGATTTTCCAGATAGTTCTATGAGACTCCAAGCTGCAGCAATCAGCTGATGTTAAGAGACAACCTTATAAACTATTTCTCTAACAAAATGTTCATCCCTCATTATTTAAGCAGTGAACCAGCAACAAATTATATAGTTGTGCCATTCATCACAGAATATTAATTAATAAAATCTGAGTCCAAGTGAACAAGTCTGCCCCTAGGCATATCCTTGTGATTAGGTATTTCAGAGAATCACGGCAACTTTTTTTGGTGTGTTGTTATTGTTATTACAATTCATAGAATCGTAGAATGGTTTAGGTTGGAAGAGACTTCAAAGATCATCCAGTTCCAACCCCCTGCCATAGGGACACCTCCCACCAGAACAGGTCACTCAAGGCCTCATACAACCTGGCCTTGAACACCTCCAGGGAGGTTTAGCCCTGGGTTTTCATTCTTGCTTTCAATAATTCAGGAAGTCAAGAACCTTGAAGAGGAAGGGAAGAATACTGTCCTTTTGTGTGGTAAAATGTTGCCCACATCGTTATTTCTGTCTATAGCTCATAAGGGTTTTATTTATCCCCTCTTGCTTGCTGCTTTATTCCAGGCCTGTTGTTGATATTTTTTAGAAGGAAACTGAGAGACAGGTAACTGTTGACTGAGGACAGATGAAATGCTTCAATAAAAGGATCTGAATCTTTTTTCCTTGTCTGTTTGGGACAGGTCTTGCAAAAAAAAGTAATGGAGCAGATGCATTGAACTATTGGTGCTATCAGAATAGTAGCATTACTCAATCAGCAATAAGTGAAATATTTGCATTAAAAAGCAGGAACTCTGCAGAGATTTAAAATATGGGGGTTTTGCTTGTTTGGGGCTTTTTGTTTATTTACTTGCTTTAAATGACATTATAAAGTGAATTCATTTTTAGCTTAATAACATGAAAGAAAAACCTTGTTAGTGATGAGCTGGATTTTTGGGTTCAGCTGTACTCAAATTTTCAAGTTATTTTATTATCTTCAGTTGTTAAAGATTTTGCTTTTTTAAAAATTTGAATTGTATGCATGTGGAATGCCAGTGGAAAGCCATGGAGTGATGTAGTATTGTGGGAAGCGTTCTAGCTGTAGTGTTCTAGGAGTGATCTAATTGCCATTACCATAAAGTAATCACACCATGTACTGAAATTGCTCATATTAACAATCTAGTTGATTCTTCATTTTTTAAGGGAAACCTTACTCTGGCTGTATTCTGTGTGGTTATTCACCTCTTTTGGCCTTCGATCCTGCCTGTAGTTGGCAGTGTTCCTTTTGACAGGCTGCGACTTGGATATCAGTGTGAGAAGACCCTGGAGACCTGGAGATGCCAATAAAATGGGACTCATCAGAAGCAGTGGACTTATTTGGGCTGTAGAAACTGGGTACATAAACGGCATTGCTTTCGGGAACAAGTAGTGGTGTGCATGCATGAGTAGTGATGGCAGAGCTCCAGTGTGTATTCAGATGTCTTTTTAGGTATGAGCCCCTAAACCAACTTCTGACTGACCACTGTTGCCTCTTATGAATGTAAAACTCTCTAGTGATGAAAGTTGCTACTAAAGCCTTAAGAACAGAAATAATGTTCTGAAATGAAGTCATGACTCTCTTAAAATGTTACTGTTGAAGCCAAGCATCTGGAACTAGAGATTTAAATGAAATGTGAATGCCAGGAACCCTTGTTTTCATACTTCGACGTTGCTGTAGTAGTACAAGACGTTTGAACTCTGAAACATATCAGCTTCTTCAGAGTGCTAAAGGGACAACTTGTATATTCTGGAAGTGATAACAAAGAGTTGTGCTGACTTGCTACAGATCTTATGGATGCACATAAAAGGTGTGATTTTTCTTATTTTTTGATGCTGACTTGATAAATGTGTGTAGCTTGAGACCAGCTTGTTCAATGAATCATAGAATTGTTTCAGTTGGAAAAGACATCTAAGATTGAATTCAACCATTGACCTGACACCACCATGGCCATGAAACCATGTCTCAAAGTGCCATGTCTGCATGATTTTAAATGCCTCCAGGAACAGTGGCTTCCTGGGTATCTTATTCCAATGCCTGACTGCCCTTTCTTTAAATAAATTTTTCCTAATATCTAATCTAAACTTTCCCTGGCACAGCTTCAGACCTTTTTGTCTCATTCTGTCCCTTGATACTAGGGAGAAGAGACCTATGCCCATCTCACTACAACCTCCTTTTAGGTAGTTGTAGAGAGCAATGAGGTCTCCCCTCAGCCTTCTCTTTTTCAGACTAAACAATCCCACTTCCCTCAGCCACCCTTCATAAGGTTGTTCCCTAGGCCCTTCACCAGCATCATTGCCATTCTCTGGACATGCTCCATGTCCTTCTTGTACTGAGGACCCCAAAACTCAACACAGTATTCAAGGTTCAACTGCACCAGTATGGAGTACAGGGACATGATCACTTCCCTACTCCTGCTGGTTGCACTGTTCCTGATACAAGCCAGGATGCTGTTGGCCTTCATGGCCACCTGACTACACTGCTGACTCATGTTCAGCTGGCAGTTTATCAGCACATCCAGGTCCTTTTTTGCTGCACAGCTTTCCAGCTATTCTTTCTCCAAGCCTGTAGTGTTTCATGGGGTTAGTGTGATCCAAGTGCAGGACCCAGCACTTGGCATTGTTAAACTTCCTACAATCGACCTTGACCCATTGATCCCATTGGATATATCTCTGTGCAGACTGCCAGTACATTTACTGAGCTCTGTGCAGGAAATAGAATGACAAAGGTCAGCAGCAGCTCTATCTATACATAAAGATAAGTGTTTTCAGGCCTCTTTGGTTACACAGGTATTGTGAATCTTCCCCTTGTTCCTTCAGCAAGTTACTTAAGATCACAGAATCACAAAAACATTCAGGTTGGAAAAGACCCCCGGCATGACCAAGTCCAACTGATATCCCTACTCTACAAGGTGCACCCTAAACCATATCCCCAAGCACCACATCCAAACGATTTTTAAACACATCCAGGGCTGGTGACTCCACCACCTCCCTGGGCAGCTCATTCCAATGCCTGATGACTCTTGTAAAAGATGTTTTCCTAATGTCCAGTCAGTCACAGTCACAGTTTGAGGCCATTCTCTCTCGTTCTAGTAATTACCTGTGAGAAGAGACCAGATACTGTTCTAATTAAGTTACTTGTTTTCAGTAGACCTCGTAGATTTTAGCTGAGACAATTTAGTATTGGCATGGAATGAACTTATCTTGCTAGAGGGTTAAAACCCCTTGTGTAAGCAGCATAGAGTGGAGTGTTGTTTTTTATCATATTTCTATTAGGAGGTAGGCCCAGGTGAAGAGCCACTGACAAGATGGTGGCACAGTGTCCACTTTTTGTCCTTTTGGCCAGAAGCATTTCTTCTGTAAAAGAACTGTCAGTTTTGTCCAAAACAAATGTTCTTCTCTACGTGTATCTTTTAATGCAGAGCAGATGAAATGAATTCTGTTATTGATTTGATAAAGGAATTGATTTTTCACATTGCTAATGGTCAGGTACACTGCATATAGCAGCGTAGGTGCAGCACAATGTGTTCTTGCTTCAGGTAGTCATTTCACACTTTAGAACTTGGATATTTTTCCAGCACAGTACAAAAACAAAGCAAAAAAACAGAGGTGGGAGATACTGATACTGCTTTTTCTACTGCATTTGGGATTTTTTAGGTAACAAAGATAATAGCTTTTGGAGTTTTGTCGCTCAGCTAGTGATTGTTGACCTTTACAACATGTTTCAAAGTTCACAGTAGTTAAAGCAAAGTCACTTAGACACCTTGCCCTTTTCATTTGGGAATTGTGATTTCATGTGGTCTTTCTCTTCCCATGAGGTGATAGCGCTTGAGTTGGCTTAATTCAAAAACAATTGTGGGAACAAGTTGGGCCTTCTGTGCTTTTAGGGTGTTACTCAGTGCCTATTAATGGTTTGTCAGGCTTTTTATAGACAGTTACTGAACTTAAAAAATAGAAAATGCTTACATTCAGTATGGTGAAAGTAGTAGCCAAACTACTCTTATTTACATTAACTGAATTGCCTTTAGTATTTACATAGCATTTTATACTTTTGAAGGGCTGTGTTAACAATACTTCATTTTCAAAACACCACTGTACACTATAGGTGAGAGACTTACTTAGGTGAGAGATTTGATGCCTAAATACCTATCAGCAGAGCTCTGAATGTCCCTACAATGATGTAACAAAATGACTGACCATTCTAAATTAAAACCCATGTTAATTTAATTTAACACTAGCTCTAACTTTTCATGCAGGACAGTAGATGACTGTGCTTGCTTTTAAGACTCCTGACCCTCCTGGGCATAATGGTACCAGCAGTATGAAAGAAACAATTTCAGGTTTCTTTGTTTCCCCTCAGTAATTATTTTTGCACAAATATGTTTAATAGCACCCCTCCCAGAGAGGGACATTGGAAAGTGAAGTTCATATGTATGCTAAAAATAGAGAAACCAACAGTGCACTTGATGGTAGACCTGTTGATGTAATAGGAGAAAAATAAGGAGGTACATATTGACAGCAGATGACAGTCAGGTTTTAGAGGTTTTCTGATTTGCATTTAGGAGCAAAACTTCATAACTTAGCAGAGAGAAGTTCTTAGCTAGGCTATTGAAAACTAACATCATCCAAAAGGGCTTTGAGGAGAACTTATTGTGGCCTTCCAGTATCTGAATGGGGCCTTCAGGAAAGCTGGTGAGAAACTTTGTAGTGTGTCCCTGCCCATGTCAGGGGCTTGGAACTCGATGATCCTTGAGGTCCCTTCCAGACCTGTTGGTTCTAAGATTCTAAGAAATTCTGATCACTTGCTTCAGAGTGGTTAAGTTCCTAGGGGCCAATGCTGCATTGTAAATCATCACTAGGTGAGAGGATGCAGCACCTCTATCACTCACACCAACTGACAAGAGGGAGAAAACATTATTTTCCTGTAAATGGATTAATTTATTTATTATTGCAGGATGTGTTATGAATAAGCCAACCTTTACTCCACCATAAACCCATTACTAGCACAAAGTAGGGTAAAAAGAAAAAACTGTGGGAAAAAAATTACCGTTACTTTTAATTATACTAAAATGTCTTTGCCTTTATTTTTGTGTGTTTGTTTTGTTTCATTATTAATGTAACTGTGGAGGGGAAAAATTGTGTTTTAGTAGTGGAAAGGAAAAACCATCTAATTTAATTTCAATTAGTCAGGCTCTTACCCTTCTTAAACTTTAGTCTTTCTAAAATAAAGACTTTTCCTTAGAATATTACCTGGTAGCTCTCTCTAGTGCAAGGTGATAATAGCAGTGAGTATCAAAGGCAGTTGCATACTGGCTTTTGGTTTTTTGGTTTATTTCTGACCTCTACCGCTGTGTAATTTATCAGGGAAATTATTTCCAGCATGTAATTCCTTTTCCTTCTGAGCTCATTTGTGACTCTTGCAGCCACTTCCTCCTCTGTTTCTAAAGGTGCACAGGAAGGCTATGAAGTGTAGCATCATTTTGTTGACTGAAGGGAATTTTATATATAGCTATTTCTGAATAGTTTTGCAAGGAAGGCACATGACAAAGGCATCTTCCTCTACCCAATTTTGCCCATTTTAAAGTCAAGCTTCAGATTGTGAGAAGCCATCACAGAGCTTTGTGACAGCCATCAGAACTTAAGGACTCGTGCAGGTGAGCTAAATTGGGAAATTATGCTCAGGGAAATGAATATGCACATCTGTGGCTGTATGCATGTATGTGGCATTTCTTTCAGACTACTTGATTTCACTCAGTGGGGTAATCAAAGCTTAAAAAGGGAGGTGAGACTATTTTAAAACTTAAGTAATTTGGAAAAAAAAAATATTAAAAAAAGCCAAAACATTTATTGGATAGAATTGATATGTGAACAAGGACTACCACATAATTGGACAACTTAATGGATTTGTATTGAAATTTCATTTCTTTAGCAGGGGAAAGTGATTATATTGTGAAATTCCCGTCTTTTTTCCTCCTCTAATATCATTTACTAAGATGGAAATGGGAGAACATGGAAGCCCAGAGAAAAAACAAGCTGGAGGAGAGAGAAAATGTCTTCTGATCAGATACAGAACTAGAGAAATGTTAGAAGGTTTAGCTGCTTGGAGCAGAGCAAATTTGAAACCTTGCAGCAGCAAAATAGCTGAGGCTCTGAAACTGTAATTCTCAAAATTGCAGTGCAGAAATCCAGTTGGTGCCATTATAGTATTGAATGTTGTTGTGTATGAAAGCATCACTTACAACAGAATAATGTTACTTAATGTTGGATTCCTGTTGCTGCTCTAATTATCTTCTTTTATATTGTCTTTGTTTGGTTAGACAACCTTGAAGAAAATCACCCAGTAAACCACTGTTCATATAAAGCAAGTTCTTTACATGAATGTTTCTCTTGCAGTGTCAGGAGGTAGTTTTATCCCATGAGCTAAAGATCTTTCAAAAAAAAACAGTCTGAGTTTTTGTCCTGAATACTGGCTTCTAGTGACTGTACCTTTTCCTAGAAACCAAAACTAGGATACTGGTGAAGACTTCAGATCTTAGGACTGGAAAAAAACCCAAGCAATCCCCAACAAATGTATTTAAATGATTTTTCTGTAAGATTAGGTCTCTCTTTCAGTTCAGAGGTTAGGCAACATTAATGACAAACCAAGGAGATGTGAGTTTGCATTGTAGTATCCCCTTGGAAGCGATAAATGAAATTTGAAAGATTATTTCTGTCATCTGACCTTAACCATGCTTCCAATGGGGCTCAGTGACTGCATACAAACTACGCCACATCGCTTCTCTGAGAATATTGAAAAGTGGTGTTCTCTGTCTTTATGAATCTAGCTATTATGTCAGCTTTACTACTGCTAGGCCTGCAGAACAGGTACATTCATGGGAGGCTGAACTGGTTCACACATCACCTAGAGAAGTGCTAATGAATTTCTGCTTGCAAATTAAAAGCGTAGCATGATTTACTCTTTTTCGTGTGGCTGTTTAATATTCTGCTTTGCCTTTTAATTTCTAATGAATCTGCTTGCTGCTCCAAAGCCTTACTTTTGTTTTTGTTTGGTTCAAAATGATTGTCCTGTACATTAATTTTGGGCGTTGATGTTTTTGGGCACAGTAGATGTACTCCTGTACATGTATAAAAATGCCACTGCAGTTGGAATTAGCCTACCAAACTTTTACTCCTAAGTCATGGAAATAGGAACTTCAAAGAGGGACCACTTGATTTGCAGATTCTTGATTGATTTTGTGGAACTACCAGTTGAAGAGTGGCAACTTTTTTGGTGTGAACATGTTTGATTTGGATTTGAAGGCTATATTCTAGATCCAGTCATTTTCACACTTGCTTTTCCAAGAGGAAGTGCTCTTTCACTTCTAAATAAATGATCTGTAATTAAACAACTGTGACAGGTGAGGGAATATTATATCTTTGCCTGATTATAAATTCCTCTGTTTATGAGCAGGAGCTACAATTGCAGCCCTTGGTGTGTATTAGAACTTGAAAACAAGCCATGCCTGAGAACCTGAAAAAGGACGTAAAGGGAATTGTTATTAATGAGTTTGCGCTTTGGGTTGCCTAAGGCAGTCATTAGTTTTTAGGTAATTTTTGTCTCTGTTGGGATTCATCCTGAGAAACACTAACAGAAGGGCAAGAAACCCAGAAGGCTTTTTAGACTGCTTTTAAAGAGGGATGCTGTAATAACCCAATGTTCTCTGACTGGAATCCATCAGCTTAGCAAGAGAAACAGGGGCAGAGGGAAATGGCCTTTCCTGAAATGTAATTCTACCTAACAGCCTCTTCCCATCTTTTCTGTCTTTCTCCCAAATTAACCACAGGTTTGATGAGGGGAATGGATAAAGTCTGAGTGATTTGGGATTAGTTTTGGGATCGGGGTGGAAATTAAATGGTGCTTGCATTCCCCATGGCAAAATGTGAAATGTGTGCTGCTCTGCAAAATTAAAAGTCTCCATTAAAGAATCATAGAGTAGTCCAGGTTGGAAGACACCTCTGAAGGTCATCCAGTCCACCTCTGCCTTCAGTCAGCGGGGACATCTTCACGTTGCCCAGAGCCTTGCTGAGCTTCACTTTGATTATTGCCAGGGATGGGGGCCAACCACCTCCCTGGGCAACCTGTTGCAGTATTCCATTACCCTCATAGTAAAGAATCTGTTCCTAACATCCAGTCTAAATCTGCTCTTCTCTATTTTGAAGCCATTGCCCCTGTCACTACAGGCATTTGTGCACAGTCTCTCTCCAGCCTTCTTGTAGGTGCCCTTCAGGTACTGGCAGGCTGCTATTGGGTCTTCCCAGAGCTTCCTCTTCTCCAGGCTGAACAAGCCTAGCTCCCATAGCCTGTGCTTGTAGCAGAGGTGTTCCAAACCCCTGATCAGTTCTGTGGCACTCCTCTGAATCCAATCCATCAGGTCTATGTCCTTCCTGTATTGAGGGCTCCAGACCTGGATGCAGTACTCCAGGTGAGGTCTCATCAGAGCAGAAGAGTGGCAGAATCACCTCTCTGGATCTGCTGGCAATACATCTTTTGATGCAGCCTGGGATGTGACTTACCTTCTGGGCTGCAAGTTCACACTGACTGCTCATGTACAGGTTCTCATCCATCAGCACCCCCAAGTCCTTTTCCACAAGGTTGCTTTCTATTACCTCAGCCCCCAGTCTGTATTGATAGAGAAGATTGTTCAAGCTCAGGTGCAGAACCCTGCACTTCTCTGTTGAACTTCATGAAGTTGAACCAGAAAGGCTTTAACAAAAATTTCCTGCTTCTCCTCCCTGGTCTCAGCTGACAAAATGAACACTGAAGTGGTGCTAGGTGGCTTTTTGTTCAGAAGAGCTGAAAGCACCTGAGTTCAGGAAGTCAGCTGCAAAACAATACCGATTTCACTTTTATATGAAAGCTTCTCATCATAATTTCAGCCATCATACCTCAGACTTCTTTATCTCTGCAATACAGAATATTACATCATTTTCTTCCCTCTAAATGCATATCAGTGAAAATAGTACAAATAGTGTTACAGGGAAATGCATTGTTCTTCCTGAGTTTCTGCAGCTTCTCTACTGGAATATTCCTGGCTATATTTCAAGAGCAGTTCATCCATGTAAAGAAAGGTTTTTTATATTAATTCTATGTAGACAAGCCACTGAAATGTCCATGAAATATATACAAGAAGCTACTTGTGTAATACCCTTGCAGAGAGAGGTTTTTCTGTATTTCTGAGAGTTTAGAAGTGCTGGAGAGACATGCCAGTAGCTGAATAGTCAGATTATTTTTCCTATAAAATTAGTCTTCTAAAGTCAAGAAGTAATTAATGTGTGTATCAAAGACACTGATGAGGGGACAGACAGAGAGAGTCTGCTCAGCAAGTTTGCTGATGACACCAAACTGGGAGGCTTGGCTGATACAGCTAAAGGCTGTGTGACCATCCAGTGAGACCTGGACAGACTGAGAGCTGGGCACAGAGGAACCAAATGAGGTTCAACAAGGACAAGTGCAGAGTCCTGCAGCTGGGGAGGAATGATAAACTGCACCAGTACAGGCTGGGAGGTGATCTGCTGGAGAGCAGCCCTGTGGAGAGGGAGCTGGGAGTGCTGGTGGATAACAGGTTCTCCATGGGACAGCAATGTGCCCTTGTGGCCAAGAGGGCCAATGGGATCCTGGGGTGCATTAAGAAGAGCATGTCCAGCAGATGGAGGGAGGTTCTTCTCCGCCTTTACTCTGCCCTGGTGAGACCCTATCTTGAGTACTGCCTTCAGTTTTGGGCTCCCCAGTTGAAGAGGGCCAAGGATCTGCTGGAGAACGACCAGTGGAGGGCTATGAGGATGGTTAGGGGACTGGAGCACTGCCTGATGAGAAGAGGCTGAGGGACCTGGGGCTTTTTAGTCTGGAGAAGAGGAGAATGAGAGGGGATTTAATAAATGTTTATAAATATCTGAGGACTGTGTGTCAGGAGGGACAGAATCTGCTTACTTGCTCCCTGTGATAGGACAAGGAGCAACAAATGTAAGCTGCAGCACAGGAGGTTCCACCTGAACACAGGAGGGAACTTCTTTACTGTAAGGACCCAGAGCACTGGAACAGGAACCCAGAGAGGTTGTGGAGTCTCCTTCTCTGGCGACTTTCAAGGCCCATCTAGATGTGTTTGTGTGTGACCTGAGCTAGATTGTATGTATGGTCTTGCTCTGGCAGGGGAGTTGGATTTGGTGATCTCTTTGAGTCCCTTCCATCCCGTAACATCCTGTGATGTCAGCACCAATGCTGATTTTTTTGTGTCTTCTTTTCAGTTATCGATATTTGGGGTTCTATACTTAGACCTGATCAGAATGGCAGGGATGAAAAGGGCTCTGCACTTAGAAGTCTGTTTTTTAGGCACTAACACAGTTCTTCATCTTCCACAATTAAAAAGAAAACAAAGAAGTAATCCATGCTTATAATTTTGTAGTAGAAAAATGTGATGAGCCTAAAACTAAAAAGCCTATTTATAATTAATTGAAAAGATTTTCTGCAGAAGCTGGTGGCAGTGATTTGCATAAATTCTCATTAAGGTGAATAATATATTTTTTCAAGATCCATTAAACAAGCCCTAATCAGTTGAGCTTAAAAAAAAAAAAAACAACACACCATGAAACTTCAGCTTAAAAGTAATTACACAGCATCTAAAATGAGCGCTGAAAAATTACAAAAATGTATCCAAGAGACATCAGCATCCTTAAGACAGTAAGAAGCCATGGAACAAATACCAGGAGGAAGGGTGGATTGTTGTTCCTGGCTTTGAGTTAATTCCACAAAGGCAAAACATGCCTGGTGGGAAGGAAGCCTTGTGTCGCCAGCACAGTGGGGTGGCATACTGGAGGAGATATCTGCAGACTACTTTTTGTGCTAGTTTCAAGGAGAGAAGGAAGTGATGTGGCAGGTGTGCTATGAGCTGTGAGACCTACCACCTCTACTTCATGTAGTAGATACTTTACAGCAGGTTTGGATTTGTTTCTTTTTTAGACAGGCATTGAAACATTTGTTTACATATGGAACTATGTATGGTTTTCAGATGATCACAGGATGTTGGAAGTTGGAAGGGACCTCTGGAGTTCTTCGAGTCCAACCCCCCTGCCACAGGAGAACCATAATCTAGCACAGGTCGCATGAGAATACATCCAGTTGGGTCTTGATAGTCTCCAGAGAAGGAGACTCCACGACCTCTCTGGGGAGCCTTTTCCAGTGCTCCATAACCGTTACAGTAAAGAAGTTCTTCCTTATGCTGAAGTGGAACTTCCTGTGCTGCAATTTGTATCTATTGCCCCATGTCCCATCACAGGGAGCAAGTGAGCAGAGCCTGTCCCCCTCCTCCTGACACCCAGCCCTCAGATATTTATAAACATTGATTAGATGCTTCCTAAGTTTTCTCTTCACCAGACCAAAAAGCCCCAGGTCCCTCAGCCTCTCCTCACAGGGCAGTGCTCCAGCCACTTCATCATCATCTTAGCCCTCTGTTGGACCCTCTCCAGTAGATCCTTGTCCCTCCTGAACTGATGAGGAGCCCAAAACTGAATATAGTATTCCAGATGAAGGCTCACTAGGGCAGAGTGGAGGAGGAGGAGAACCTCCCTTGATATGCTAGACACACTCCTTTTAATGCCCCCTAGGACCCCATTGGCCTTCATGGCCACCAGGGCACATTGCTGCCCCATGGATAGCTACTTGTCCACCAGCTCCTTCTCCACAGGGCTGCTTTCCAGCAGATCATTTCCTAGCCTGTGCTGGCTTTTGTATGTTTCTATCCACTTTTACCTTTCAGGGTTAACTGTGATGCAGCATTTCAAATCAAAGGTTCTAACTGGCTGTATGTGTTGCCTTTCCCCTGTGTTTAATGAACAGCTTCCCTTTCTGAGTTAGTCTATTTGGTGACAGGAACTGTGTAAAATCTAATTTAGAGCAGCAATTCTTTCAGCAGTCTTTTCGATAGCAGGAAAGGTGGAGTGGCAGAACTCAAGAGTTTCTGCTGTTCTTGGCAATGCTTTCCTCTCTTTAAGACTGTAAAGAAATGAGCTCTTAAAAAGATAATGCTCTGCAAATTCTTTTTCTTTTTTA
Organism: Psilopogon haemacephalus; assembly: GCA_013396835.1. Lineage (NCBI taxonomy): Eukaryota > Metazoa > Chordata > Aves > Piciformes > Megalaimidae > Psilopogon > Psilopogon haemacephalus. The sequence continues at coordinate 50,977 of VWZI01012818.1, read as the reverse complement.
ATTATTATTATTATTTTAAGAGGTGCATTGGATTAATTTCTCTATATTTGGTGATCAGTCATGCTTTTGTACCTTTTCCTGTTGTGGAAGACAAAATGTAAAGCTGTTGATGTTTGCAACTTTCTAAAGCCTTAGCTTCTAAATTGCAGTGTAAATATAAACCCAGTTGTATAGTTTATGACTCTTAAAAGTGATGATTGGTCAGGCTGGAAGTAGTACCTCTGGGTTTTGGTAGCTGCCAACCTTTACTGTGGTACCTGATCAAAGAAATTCAGTCCCTATTTTAGAGCATTTTGCTTGCTGCTTTGTTTTGTTGAATGTTTGCAGTCTAAAATGTAGATACGGGGCCATGAATTACAGAATGGATCAGAATTAATGTTAGTGAGTTCTTTACCTGTATCAATTTAACATTTAATGTCTTTGAGAAAGATCTTTTATAGTCAAAAGCAGCACCACTGGCAAGAAAATATAGCAGTAAGTAGAGCTTTTGTGATGTTACTGGTTGGTATTTTCCTCTTTCTCAAGGCTAGGCATAGCATTTTTTCCCTTGTGAATTTGTCTTATTCCAGAGATCTCAGCTGTATGGGAAGAAATAGGATATGCTGATGTACAAGAGTATTATGGAAATCTCCATCAATTAAAACAAAACAAACAAAAAAAACCCCCACAACCCAAACCAAACACTTGAAGCTTCTGAATAAAAATGTGATTAATGAATTCTTTCATGGCTCTGGAGCTCAGTTTGAGGAACTGTGCTCTTAAAATTAGTGGCTAATGCCAGTTATTTTTGAATGTTCAAATCAAAACTTGTTTCTGATGTCCTCACATCATTGTGTTTTTTGGCCTTGTAACAGCCTTTAACTTCTTTGTCTTGCTGTTGTAATTAAACTGCACCAAACATATTGCATGACTCTCTGTATAGGAGAATATAAATTAAAATGATTCACTCCAGATAATCTCTGTTTTGATGTGTTTTGTTGTTTTTTTTCCTGCTGCTTCAATTTTTGGTGCTTTTACATCTTGCTTAAAGAGCTAGTATCCCAAGTCTGATTAGTGAATGCTAAGATTCAGCAGGTCCTTTAAGTATTATGGGAGGCCTATTAAGTGATGGGTGGCCCAAAAACCAAAGTCACCATTCTGTTCAAATAAACACACCAAGAAAGTATGTGCAAGACCTTTTAACTCTTCCAGGAGCTTGGCTGTGTGCCATGCTTCGAAATTAATAGAATAGCTGGTTTCAGGGTTGCCTGAGGCCACAACCACAAATAAGCATATATATCTCTGAGGTCATTGAAACCAATTTTACTGTTTTCATATCTATCAGAAGTAAGTCACCTGGCTTGATTTATACATAAAATTGTGGAATATCAGCCTACAGAAGTGACTTCTAAACTTTCATCTGTTTTGTTGGCCTGTAATACTGAAATAACAGAAACTTGTGTCTCTAGAAATACCATTTTATCTTTTTTTCAGGACTTGATGGTTAAGTATTTGCCATTTGGGATTTAAGTTGTATGTCTTCATGTGAAGTGATCCTTGTACTCAGCACTGCTGTATTTTCTCAGTTAGACTTGATACAGTTTCCAGAGTTTCACTGAGCTTGAAAATGCGATGATGAGTTTTTGGTTTTCTTGTGGTCTCCTGGTGCCTCTTGTGAGCCAGAAGCTGCCTCTGTTCCATACTGATTTCACAGAATCCCAAAATGTAAGGAGTTGGAAGAGACTTCCAAGGATTGAGTCTAACCCCCCTGCCAGAGCATGATCACCTAGAGTAGGTCACACAGGAACTCATCCAGGTGGGTTTTGAATGCCAGACTCCACAGCAGCCGGTTCCAGGGCTCTGTCACCCTTACAGTGGAAAAGATTTTGCATATGTTCACATGGAACCTCCTCTGCTCCAGCTTGCACCCATTGCCTCTTGTCCAATCACTGGACATCACTGAGCAGAGCCTGGCTCCATCTTCCCGACACACCTTCACATATTTTAAGATACTCATATCCACATCCATTGAGATCCTCAAGGCATCAATGAGGGTGCACAGCAAACTCACTGTTCTGGACTTCAGAAGAAAGCCTACAGAGAGCGGAAGCAAGGACAGGTAACCTGAAACAAATACAAATAAATTGTTTGTGCAACCAGAGATCAGGTTAGGAAAGCTGAAGCACAGCTGGAGCTGAATCTAGTTAGGGACATTAAGGAGAACAGAAGGAGTTCTTCAGGTATATCAGTGAGAAAAGGAGGACTAGGGAGAATGTGGGACCCTTCAGAAGGGAAATGGAGAGCTGGAAAAAAAAATATGGATAAGACTGAGGTGCTCAGTGACTTCTTTGCCTCAGTCTTCAGCAGCAAGGACTCCAACCACAATGTCCAAATCCCAGAGGGCAAAAGTAAGGACTGGGGGAAAAGGAAGATCATGTTTGTGAGTACCTAAGGAATCTGAATGTGCACCAGTCCATGTGGCCTGACAAGATCCACCCATGGGTCCTGAGAGAACTGGCAGATGAAGTTGCCAAACCACTGTCCATCGTATTTGAAAGGTCATGGCAGACTGGTGAAGTTCCTGCTGACTGGAAAATGGCAAACATAACACCCAGCTTCAAGAAGGGAAAAAAGAACGACCCTGGGAGCTACAGACCAGTCAGTCTCACCTCTGTGCCTGGCAAGATCATGGAGCAGATCCTTCTGAAGGCTCTGCTAAGGCAAATGGAAAACAAAGCAGAGGTGATTGGTGGTAACCAGCATGGCTTCACCAAGGGCAAATCATGCCTGACTAATTTGGTGGCTTTTTATGATGAAGTCACAGCAAGAGTGGACAAAGGAAGGGCAACTGATGTCATCTGCTTGGACCCAAGTAAGGCCTTTGACTCTGTCCCAAATGACATCCTGGTCACCAAACTGGAAAAACACAGACTTGATGGGTGGACAACTCGCTGGATGATCTCTGCGTTGACTGGATGGTTGAACGCAGAGAGCGATGATCAATGGTGCAATGTCCACCTGGAGACCAGTGCCAAGTGGTGTCCCTCAGGGGTCAGTGCTGGGATCAGTGCTGTTTAACATCTTTGTCAGTGACATGGACAGAGGAATTGAGTGTACCCTCAGCAAGTTTGCAGATGACACCAAGCTGTGTGGCACAGTTGACTTGCTGGAGGGCAGGGATGCCATCCAGAGGGACCTTGACAGGCTGGAGAGGTGGGCCCAGGCCAACCTCATGACATTCAACAAGGCCAAGTGTAAGGTCCTGCACCTGGGTGATTGCAATCCCAAGCACAACTCTAGGCTGGGTGGTGAATGGCTGAGAGCAGCCCTGCGGAAAAGGACCTGGGGGTCTGGGTTGATGAAAAGCTCAACATGAGCCAACAGTGTGTGCACATGGCCCAGACAGCAACTGTGTGCTGGGTTGCGTCAAGAGCAGCATGGCCATCATGGCAAGGGAGGGGATTCTCTCCCTTTACTCTGCTCTCGTCAGACCCTACCTGGAGTACTGTGTGCAGTTCTGGAGCCCCCAGCACAAGGATATTGAGTTGTTGGAGTGAGTCCAGAGGAGTCCGTGAAGATGCTCAGAGGGCTGGAGCACCTCTGCTATGAGGACAGGCTCAGTGAGTTGGGGCTTTTCAGCCTGGAGAAGAGAAGGCTTCGAGAAGACCTTGGAGTAGCCTTCCAGTATCTGAAAGGGGCCTACAGGATGGCTGAGGAGGGACTATTTACAAGATCTTGTAGTGTCAGGATGAGGGGTAATGGGTTTAAACTGGCAGAGGGGAGAAACTGGATCTTAGGAGCAAGTTCTTTACAATGAGGGTGGTGAGGTACTGGAATGGGTTGCCCAGGGAGGTTGTGGATGTTCACTCCCTGGAAGTGTTCAAGGCCTGGTTGGATGAGGCCTCAAGTGACCTGTTCTAGTGGGTTGTATCTCTGCCTATGTCAGAGAGTTGGAACTGGATGATCTTTGACATCCCTTCCTACCTAAACATTTCTCTGATTCTGTATTTATATTAATAAGGCCACCCCTCAGTCTCCTCTGAACTAAAGCACCCCAGCTTCTGGTAAGGAGAGACTGCCTTCTGTATCTTTGCGGCTCTGCACTGGACAAGCAGTTCCCTGAGGTCCTTCTTGAACTGAGTTGCCCAGAACTGGACATGGTACTCCGGATGCAGCCTCACCAGGGCAGAGTAGATGGGCAGCAGAACCTCTCTTGACCTTGGAGTGCTATGTCCAGTTTTGGAGTCCCTATTACAGAAGGGATGTGGACATGCTGGAGTATGTCCAGAGACGGGCCACGAAGATGCTTGGAGAGCTGGAGCACCTCTCCTATGAGAATAGACTGAAAGAGTTGGGGCTGTTCTGTTTGGAGAAGAGAGGGCTCTGAGGTGACCTTATTGTGACCTTCAGTATCTGAAGAGAGCCTACAAAAAAGCTATCATTTAGTGCCAGGACTAGAGGAAATGGAGCAAAGCTGGAGGTGGGGAGATTCAGATTGGATGTGAAGAGGAAATTTTTCACCATGAGAGTGGTGAGACCCTGGAATGGGTTGCCCAGGGGGGTGGTTGGAGCCACTTCCCTGGAGGTGTTTAAGGCCAGTCTGGATGAGGCTCTGTCCAGCCTAATCTAGGGTAGGGTGTCCCTGGCCATGGCAGGGGGGGTTGGAACTAGATGATCCTTGTGGTCCCTTCCAACCCTGACTCATTTTATGACCTACTAACTATAGCCCTTCTAATCCACCCCCGGGTGCCGTTTGCCTTCTTGGCCACAAGGGCACATTGCTGGTGTATGGTATTCCATTTGTGCAACAGGACTTCCAGGTCCTTTTCTGCAGAGGTGCTGTACAAGTACCCTATACTGTGTATGGGGTTGTTCTTTCCCAGATGCATTCTTTTTTAATTAGAGGGGATGATGCAATTGATTTGAATGAGGTGCGTGTGTTAGGTGACATAAACCAGCCAGGTAGATTTCTCTGAAGTAGTTGGACAGCAGTATCTTACTGTCTCATTATTTCTTCAGATTTATTGAATGAATGGAGCAGTCTACACTAAAGTCTTCATACACCCAGGGATAAGTGCTGGGTCTGGTGCTGTTCAGCATCTTCATCAATGACATTGAGGGCACAGACATTCAGAGTTTGCTCAGCTAGTTTGCTGATGACACCAAACTGGGAGGCTTGGCTGATACAGCTAAAGGCTGTGTGACCATCCAGTGAGACCTGGACAGACTGAGAGCTGGGCACAGAGGAACCAAATGAGGTTCAACGAGGACAAGTGCAGAGTCCTGCAGCTGGGGAGGAATAATAAACTGCACCAGTACAGGTTGGGAGGTGATCTGCTGAAGAGCAGCCCTGTGGAGAGGGAGCTGGGAGTGCTGGTGGATAATGAGTTCTCCATGGGACAGCAATGTGCCCTTGTGGCCAAGAGGGCCAATGGGATCCTGAGGTGCCTTAAGATGAGTGTGTCTCCTCTGCCTTTACTCTGCCCTGGTGAGACCCTATCTTGAGTACTGCCTTCAGTTTTGGGCTCCCCAGTTGAAGAGGGCCAAGGATCTGCTGGAGAAGGACCAGTGGAGGGCTATGAGGATGGTTAGGGGACTGGAGCACTGCCTGATGAGGAGAGGCTGAGGGACCTGGGGCATTTTAGTCTGGAGGAGACTGAGAGGGGATTTAATAAACGTTTATAAATATCTGAGGACTGGATGTCAGGAGGGACAGACTGCTCACTTGCTCCTGTGATGGGACAAGGAGCAACAAATGTAAGCTGCAGCACAGGAGGTTCCACCTGAACACAGGAGGGAACTTCTTTACTGTAAGGACCCAGAGCACTGGAACAGGAACCCAGAGAGGTTGTGGAGTCTCCTTCTCTGGCGACTTTCAAGGCCCATCTAGATGTGTTCGTGTGTGACCTGAGCTAGATTGTATGGTCCTGTTCTGGCAGGGGGGTTGGATCCAAAGATCTCTTTGAGTCACTTCCAACCCCCGACATCCTATGATCCTGTGGTGCTACATTGTCTTAGTGGATGGGATGTTTTCACCAGCGGATCACTGTCTTAATGGATGGGATGTGAGGATCAGATGGTGTTATTTTTTGTAGGCTATATGTCATCATTGATTTCTCAATGTCTTTATGTGTACCAAAATATTTTAGGAACCTGTGAAATGTGTGATGAATGCACAGCACTGTATTATTGTGAACAAATAATCCCTTGCGGCAGGAAATAAATGTTGAATTCCCAATCATTTTGTGGCAATACAAGAGCAGAGCCCTAGAAAAAGAAGCAAGTTTCATAGCACAAATTTCTTATTCCTTATGTTCCTCTAGATTGGTTTTATTCTGCAGCAGTGAATAAATCCTGCTGTTTTAGATGGTCTGGCAGCCTGTAATTTTCTTCCTTAAATTTTCAGTGGCTTGGAATGCCATGAGAGGCAGCAAAGAGGGAAGCTAAACTCTGGAGAAGTAACCTTCCCCAGGCTTGTTGGTAATAGGTATTCACTGTAGTTTCTGTAAAGTTTCAAATGGGTTACTGCTTTTGGGGGAAAGTAGAGCATTATAATATTATTTCTTAAATGATATATCTATATTAAATGCATGCTGATCTCTTGTAGAAAAGAGACTGTCCAATCTCAGGGATGTGAATTTGAAGCTTCTTCTCTTCAAGCTGAAATTCTGTCTTCCTTCCATCCTTACATGAGAAGATGAGGTATTTGAAGGGAAGAACATTAACAAATGCCGCAGCATAGTGCCCACTGTTCTTCCCATTTCCAAGTCTGAAAGTGCTGACCTGCCCTCTCTAGGCAAGCTGTTCACCTGGTGGGATGCCATCCTGTGGGATGCTGTGATGGTTCCACTGCTACCTCAGGGGAGGTAGGGGATAATGGGCTACCTCAGGCTGGGGTAGTAGAGAGAAGAGGAAATCTAGAAAGAAATCAAACCAAGACATTGTTCAAAATTAAGTTCAGTCTGGAGAGCAGGAATCTGAGAAGAGACCTTGTTGCTCTCTACAGCTACCTGAAGGGAAGCTGGAGTGTTGAGGGAGCAGCCTTTTGGTGGTAAGTGGTGGGGCTAGAGAAAATAGGTTCAGGCTGCAACAGGAGAGGTTCAGGCTTGATGCTAGGAAATACTTCTTCACAGAGAGGGTTGTCAAACATTGGGGTGTTCTGCCCAGGGCAGTGGTGGAGTCACTCTCCGTGGAGGTGTTGAAGCACCCTGTGGGCCTGGTGCTTAAGGACATTGTTTAGCATTGACCCTTCAGTGCTGGGCTGGATGATCTTTGAGGTCTCTTCCAATCAGATGTTTTCTGTGATACTGTTTGTTTGGGTCACCTTCATTTCGCTTAGTTACATGTTTCTCTTCATCTACTTATAGTTTTCTCTTTCTCCCATCTTTTGAAGTCCCTTATTGTGATCTCAATTAGTCCCCTTCTCAATGAGAAGGTAGAATTCTCACTGTCCATTAGCAATGCTGAAATTTTGAGAAGTGGTTTGCAAACTCCATCTTAGTTAAAAACTACACCGGCTATTTCTGTTTCATGTAGACTACTGAAAGAAGCAAGCTGTTAGTTATTTTTAGAGCTTTCATGAAGATGTATATTCCATCAGCTTTTCTCTACAGGTCTCTTTAGGCAGAATTCAGCTGTTGTTCTCTAACAGCCAGGGCTAGGAAATACCATAACCTTTTGTGACACTCATCTACCAGGAAAACTGCAGTCCTCCTTGTGTTACTGTTAGGATGGTTGGATTTAAATATTACTGCAGGGGTGTTGACTCTTGCATTTAATTCTTGGTTTGGTCTTTGAGTAGATCTTCAGACCTTTCGTTTTTAGAATGTTATTTCTTAGGAAAGTTAAAGCTGCTTAAAAGTAAATGAAATGATGTGCAAATGGCTTGTGAAGAACAGTGCAAGTGGCTGGCTGGCTAGCATAGAATTGGAGAGACCTGGCAAGCTGGCAGTGTTTCAGTTCAGTGCTAGCTGCTTTCTGTAGTTCAGCTTGACTTGATATAGCTGTAATGATCTCATCAGGAAAGTTGATGGGGTTTGTGATCCTGGTAGTGGCTCCAGTTTACCTGTTTGCTGTCTGGCATCCATTTTACTTACTGCCTGACTCTCAACAGCTGCTCTAAAATATAGGAAGGAATGGTTTCTGATTGGTTTTAAGTTTGTGCTTAGAAGTCTAAAAAGTCTGCTGAAAGGCTATTAAAAGCTTATGCCAATTGCAGTTGATTAAAAAATCAGAATTCGATTTTGTGTGTCCTGATAACATGATTTAACAAAGTTGTCATTTTGTGGTTTTTTTAGCTCAATCTTTGACAGCATCCAGTAAAATCCTCACAGTGCAGACTTGCATATATAAAATCCATATTTTATTTTACAAAATAACTGTGATGACTCCTTTCAATGTCACTCCCAAACTGTTGTCTGCTGTCTAGGTTCTCTTAAACAAGGAATTAAGAGGAAATAATATTTATTTTAAATATTGCAATGGCTTCAGTTTCTAGTGTTCCACAACTGCAGTGGCATACCACAAAACTTGGTTTTCACCAGTGGATTCCTGTATCTGGATAGGTTTTGAGGCACAAAGGTGAAATAGAATACATCTGGTTGGAAGAGACCTTGAAGATCATCCGGTCCAACCTTCAACCCAGCACTGAAGCCTCAACAATAAACCATGTCCCTAAGCACCAGGTCCACACAGTGCTTAAACACCTTAAGGAATGGTGACACTGCCTGTGCCCCAGGCAGACCATTCCAATGTTTGAGAACTCTCCCTGTGAAGAAGTATTTCCTGATATCCATCCTAAATCTTCCTTAGCGCAGATTGAAGCCATTTTCTCCGCACTGTAGATACCCAGATTCATAATGAAACAGATATGTTGTATCAAGACCTGGAGATAAAGAAGTTTTGGTAATCTAGGAAACAGAATTCAGGAAAAACAGTGACGATTTAAGGGATGACACACAGGCTCTAAATTGCAGGAGTTGACATGCATGCTCTAAGTGCTGGCCATGCAGGAATGTGTGGTGTCTGGTGGAGCTAGGAGCATGATGATCTTAGATGTTGTAAAAACTCTGATAAGAAAGTAAAACAAAGGATCCACAGTTTTCTGATGTTAAGCAAGATGTAGTTTTGTATCAGGTAGAGATGTGTGACTACATATTTTTAGTTAAGCCAATCATTGTATTAGCTTCAGCTATTCGGATAGGTAAATAGCCAAGAGAATAGTTACACGCTGCCTTCTTTAGAATACCTAAGCATATATAAGATGAACAAATGCATGTAATAAACGGAATTAGTTTGTATCAAACTGCCTCCTCGTCTCCTTGTCGTGGCGACATGACACCAAGGAGAAGAGGCTGTCTCTTCCTTGCTCCAACCTCCCTTCAGATAGTTGTAGAGAGCAATGAGGTCTCCTCTCAGCCTTCTGCTCTCTAGACTGAACAATCACAGCTCCCTCAAATGCATCTTGTAGGCCACACACTCCAGGTCCTTCACCAGCCTCATTGCGTTTCTCTGAACACTCCAGCCCCTCAATGTCCTTGTAGTGAGTGGCCCAGAATTGAAACAAATCAGNAGATTCAGAAAACTGTGAATTAAAAAGATATGTGAGAAGAGTAACTTTTTTTTTTTTTTTTTTTTTTTTTTTTTTTTTGGTGAGATCAACACCTTCCAAATGAGTGAGTGCCAGTCTGCTGTTGAAGTATGTTTATGAAGGGCATCCTAGAGTGCTCCTGTAAAGAAGTTCATTCATCCAGAACTATGCCGAACAGTCATTCTATTCACTAGAAGTTGTTAAACATCTTTGTGGGACCAAATATTGGTTTTCATTATCTAGGTTGTTTTTGTAGAATTTAGTTTTCACAAAAACTGATTTTGACACAAGTCTGTAGCAAGTTCTATGCTGTTTTTTTCATGATTAAAAAAAAAAAAATGCTTCTGACACGTCTATGGCAACACCTGAGGATGAAGTCTAATTCCATCACAAATGTTTTCCAGCCAGATTCCAGCCCTGCCATGTGTTCAGTGGGAATTTTGCTTGATTGGATCTGAAAAGGAATATTACTGCGCTTACTTTTTTTTTCCTTTTAAATTTGATATTATCTAAGAAGGTACTTTAAATATTTAGGGTGATTCATTGGTGAGTAAACTATGATCACAGGGAAATGTAAGCCTTGGTTTTTAACTCAAGTGTATGTTAATGTTTCTTGATTGCTTTGTTCTTCCTATTCGGGTTTTTCATTTTTGGTTCCTGATTGTGTAGCTGGACTTTAGAGCTGAGGCAGAATAAATCTGATTTTTTTTTCCCCTTTTTAAATCTGCAGAGATTCCTTTGCCCTTCTATTGTTATATAGCATCAGGTGATAAGTGGGGCTATGACCACAATCACCTGTGACTGCATATCAGAGAAGCTGCTAGGCCGGACTAGGATTTTGAAGACAAGTGGCATCTGTTTGGTTCTTTAGACCAAACTGATTTCAGAAAGGATATTTTAAGCATTGTATTTTCACTTACCCCTTTATTTGGAAGCTGCCATCTAAAAAGGGCAATGTGTTAATATTTGTGGACAATCTTTCATGTACATAACTGAACAGCTTTTGAGGGCCATTATGATACAAATGGGCAATACTACAAGAACACTACTGTGTTCAGTTTTGAGCCCCTCACTGCAGGAAAGACACCTAGTTGCTGGAGCACATCCAAAGGAGTGAAACAAAGCTTCAGAAGACTCTAGAGCTCAAGTTTTATGAGGAGTGGCTGAGGGAATTGAGATTGCTTAGTCTTAAGGAGAGGAGGCTCAGGGGATGCTTTATCTCTCTCTCCAACTACCAGAAAGAAGGCTGTAGCAAGCTGGGGGCTGGTCTCTCGTCCCAGCTAACAAGCCATAGGACAAGAGAAAACTGCCTCAAGTAGCATCAGGGGAGATTTAGATTGCATATTAGGAAAAACATCTTCACTGAGAGGATGGCTAAGTGTTGGAATGGGCTGTCTGGAGAGTCACTGTCACTGGAAGTCTTAAAAAGATGTGTAGATGTGGTGCTTAAGGCCATGGTTTACTGGTGGACTTGCAGTGCTGGGTTAACAGTTGGACTTAATAATCATGGAAGCCTCTTCTAACTTTTATGGTTCTTAAAAAAGACAGTTTCTTGCCATACAAAATAGTATTTTAAGGCCACAGAATAAGTATTTATAAGATACCAAAATATACTTAACCTAAATGGAAACTGCTTATTCTAGGCAATATTATTAAAAAAACCCAAAACCTCAAAACATCCCCAAACGTGCTAACATGATATCCTTTCGGTGGGAAAAGTGATGAAAAGTCCACAAGTGGTGTGTGACAGAACATTAGTTTTGTGAAGTTATGCATATTATGTTGGGGCTGAAGGGAGAGAGGAGGAGACTTTTTGAAGGCAGAATTTTGGGCGGGCACAAATTCCAAAGCTTGTAGCCTGGCTGGGTCTGTGCTTGGCAGGCCTGTGGATAATGAAAGATAGGGTGGATCTGACTTCTCTCAATCACTTGATTCTTAGAGTGTAAAACTCGGATGTGACCAATGATAGCTGAGTCTGGGATTGATTTGCCTTTTATTTTTTCTCCTCTCCTTCAGAAACCACATTTCTTCAATATGAGTTCTAAAACCAGTGTGATGCTTAGATAGATGCCTGTGGATATGCATACACTAAAATGATTTCACTAAATAGATTTCAAATCTTCCACTTAAACCAGTAAAACTTTTAGGTTTAGACCAGGCTTTGGTTAATGAAGGGTTTTTCTTTTCATTTTGGTGCTGAAATAAAAGACTTGGAGAAAGGAACACACAAAATAACTTCATGCTTTTCTTTATCCTCCTCCACAAAAAGACCCAACCAAACACAAAAAAATTTAAGAAAACTACCCAAACCCCTGCCCCCAACCCCCTCCCAAAAAAAACACCCCCAAGATCACAAAAACAACCAACCAATGAACGAAAACAACAACCACCAAACCAAAAAACAGCCACACACCCAAACCAAAAAGGAGGCTGTTGGATAGGTTGCCATGGCTAAGAAACTCAATGTGTCAAGGCCAAGTGCAAGGTCCTACACCTGGGTCAGGGCAATCCCAAGCACAAATACAAGCTGCAGAAGAAGTCTTAAGGAGAGGGACTTGGGGATGTCAGCTGATGAAAAAGTCAACATGAGTCAGCAAGATGAGCTTGCAGCCCAGAAGGCATCGGTGTCCTGGGCTGCATCAAAAGAAGTGTGACCAGCAGGGTGAGGGAGGTGATTCTGCCCCCCCCAATCTGCTCTCCTGAGACTCCACCTGGAGTAGTGTGCCCAGTTCTGATGCTTCCAGTGTAAGAGGGACATAGAATTGCAGGATCAGGTCCAGAGGAGGGCCATGAAGACAGCTGATCAGAGGGCTGAAGCACCTGCCCTGTAGGGATAGGCTTGAAGAGCTGGGGCTGTTCAGCCTGGAGAAGTGAAGGCTCCATGGAGATCTTATAGCAGCCTTCCAATACCTGGTGGGGGCCTCCAAGAAAGCCAGGAAGGGACTTTTTCCAAGGGCTTGTAGTGATAGGAGGCAGGGGAACAGCTTTAACTTCAAGGAGGGTAGACTGAATATTAGGAGGAAATTCTTTCCAGTGAGGGTGGTGAGGCACTGGAACAGGTTGCCCTGGGAGATTGAGAGTGCCCTGTCCCTGGAGGTGTTCAAGGGCAGGCTGGATGAAGCCTTGAGCAACCTGATGTAGTGGAAGGTGTCCCTGCCCATGGTAAGGGATTTGGAATTAGATGATCTTTAAAGTCCTTTCCAACCTAAGCCAATCTATGAGTCTGTTTACCTACTGTATTCTCCAGCCTTAAAATTTCTGTTCTTTTGCTCCTGTGAGTTGCTGTATGTTGCTTCTATGGTAAAAATAGCAAAATATTATTTATGTTTTATTTTTTAAGAAGGAAATAGGGCAGAGAAATTTTGTAGTGCCATATTGTACTGCAGAACAATAAATCTAATGCAGCCTGCTGGGCCCACTTTTATCATTTAAAATAGGTTTGAAAAGGGCAACAGCAGTTCCAACTATGAATTCTGGACATGATTCAGAAGGTAGTATTTGTTTTTATATATATACACAAAATTTATAAAATAGCAGATCTTGAGTTACTGGCAGGCTTTAATTTATCACTGAGGAAAAAAATGAAAGAATAACTTTGAATATGTATTTTAAACAATTTAGTACCAGGTAAACACCAAGTATCTTGAAGTCTTACAGAAACAGAATTAGCAATTTTTTTGTTCCATTGTGTGGATGGGAGAGAATATCTGTGAGAATAGCAAAAAGCATTTTCTGGTTTAGGAAGTTAGGTATTTTTTTAATAGATTTTTTTCTTTTCGCAGACCTGTTGTACATGCTGTGGTTAAGAACTCCAGGGAGCAGACACAAAGACAGGAGCTGTCCTTTTTCAATCTGCTCCCTCGTGAGAGGAAAGTGATGGTATCTTATTGTTCAACATTAGAAAATATTAATTATTTCTCGTGTTTATCTCCAGAGTGCATTTTTTTTCTTTACCTGAGCATGAATAATGAAACAGTACTATGCCAGACATTTGTACTAGTGTTTCAGATTTCACATGGTCCATCTTTTATTGTTTATTATGTTAGGTTAAGGCTTAAACTGGAGGGAGTGAGGTGCATTTAGGGTTATTATATTGGCCAGAGTTTTTCATCATGTGAGGATATACCTAGAAATGAAAAGGCTCATACTATGGAGAAAGATACAGTTCAAAGACTTGAAATATTTATGTTCTGGGTGGAAAGGATTTTTCAACCTGTCTCTACCATCTTGTAATCAAAATGTTTTGAATCTCTAGTTACTTTTAAGTTTTCAAAGCACTTTTAGTCAATAAGGAAATCAATATGTACAGCATGCTTCAGGCAGTGGCCAACAGCATTTAGTATGTAACTCCTACCAATGCGTCTTGCATCTGAATAACATCTTGTGCCTTCAGTCACAAAGGTGCAGTCTGGAAGTCTGCAGCTGCTGAACTGCTGGTTCATACCAAAGCTCATGGAGTCATAGAATCATAGAATGGTCTAGGTTGGAAGAGACCTCAAAGATCATTCAGTTCCAACCCCCTGCCACAGGCAGAGACACCTCCCACTAGATCAGGACGCTCAAGACCTCATCCAGCCTGGCCTTGAACACATCCAGGGAGGGAGCAGACACAACCTCCCTGGGCAACCTGTTTCAGTGCCTCACCACGCTCACTGTGAAGAATTTCTTCCTAACATCCCGTTCAAATCTCCCCTCCACCAATTTGAACCCATTCTCCCTCGTCCTGTCATTACAAGAACAGTCCCTCCCCAGCCCTCCTGTAGGCCCCCCTCAGATACTGGTAGGCTGCTATAAGGTCTCCCCAAAGCCTTCTCCTCTCCAGGCTGCAAAGCCCCAACTCTCTCATCCTGTCCTCATAGCAGAGGTGCTCCAGCCCTCTGATCATCTTCGTGGTCCTCCTCTGGACTCTCTCCAACAGTTCCATGTCCTTCTTGTGCTGGGGGCTCCAGAATTGCACACAGTACTCTAGGTGGGGTCTGACAAGAGCAGAGTAAAGGGGGAGAATCACCTCCCTTGCCCTGCTGGCAATGCCTCTCTTAATGCAGCCCAGGACACGGTTGCTGTCTGAGCCGCGTGTGCACACTGCAGGCTCATGTTGAGCTTCTCATCCACCCAGACCCCTAGGTCCTTTTCCTCAGAGCTGTCATCCATGGAAATAAACAGGGAACGAGCAACCTTGCTTAGAAGTCCCCTCCCTGTTTCTGCAGATTTATGTTGCTTTTTTTAAAAGATAAATACTTTTAAAGGCATTGTGCTGCACCTTAGAAAACTCTTAGAAAGTCTATGTGACTTCATAGTGTGGTACCAGCCCACAATTTTCTCTATGCTTGATTTCTGTTTTGGGTTTGTTGTTTGTTTTTTTTTACTTCTCTGTATTTTCATTTTAGGCAGTGGTTGAAACTGTGTTAGCATTTTATGATTACACAGGGTCACGGGATGTCACGGGTTGGAAGGGACCTCTGGAGGTCTTTGAGTCCAACTCCCCTGCCAGAACAAGACCATACAATCTAGCTCAGGTCACACAGGAACACATCCAGACAGGCTGTGTACAGAGATGGAGACTCCACAACCTCTCTGGGGAGCCTGTTCCAGTGCTCTGTGATCCTCACAGTAAAGAAGTTCCCTCTTGTGTTTATGTAGAACCTCCTGTGCTGCAGCTTACATCTGTTGCTCCTTGTCCCCTCACAGGGAGCAAGTGAGCAGAGCTTGCCACTTCCTTCTGACACCCAGTCCTCAGATATCTTTAAACATTTATTAAATGCTCTCTCAGTCTTCTCTTCTCCAGACTACAAAGCCCCAGGTCCCTCAGCCTCTCCTTGCCAGGCAGTGCTCCAATCCCCTAATCATCTTTGTAGCCCTCTACTGGACCTTCTCCAGCAGATCCCTGTCCCTCTTAAACTGGGCAGCCCAAAACTGAACGCAGTATTATTCACACATTACTTACAATTACTGCTATAGGACACTAAGCCTGAAATCTATAAATAAGATCATAATTTGTTCATATATTCTCCTGTGGCCCTGTACTAACTATATGTTCATTTAATAGCTTTCACTAGCAGTTACAAAGGCTAGGAATATTATATTAAAATACATATTTTCTTCAGTGTTTGAGCTCTGAGTTTGATGTATCCAAGTATTTCTATACAGTTAAAGGACCTTACTATCAATGGAAACTAACTGGGCAATAGTATACTAGAATTTTATTTGCCTTTTGTGGTAGGTTTTTCTTTAACTAACTTAAAATACGATTTGAATCTAGGTTTTTCTTTCAGTCTTTTTAATAGGTGTAATCCTGTTCTTAGAGCCTAGCTGGCAACTCCTATACATCACTTAGCTAGTTGTTTCCCATCTGAAAACAGCTGAGTTATTAGCTGCTCCTTAGAGGCTCACCTAAGAAAATTTATTCTTGAGGGAAACTAAAAGCTGCAACTTGAAACACAAAGCATACACAAAATGTGGTCTCCTGCAGGTGTCCCTAGTTGTTATACAATACAGGGATTTTTATTTTTGACAAGTGGCATGGATAAAATTTTACTGCCTGCTGCATTTGTAGATAAATTGCGTTTTCAGGACTGTTGGGAAGGAGTGAAATTTAATACTGAACATGTAAGACATAACTGCCACTGGAAATTGACCAGAATGGCAATAAATTCCCTTGAATCTATAATTAAGCATTTAAATGAATGTGGTTTTGTGTACTTATGCTTATTTCTTTGAGACATCTATACATACTAGATAGTATGTTGTGACTTTTTTTTAGCCTGTCAGTACAGGCCATATGTAATCTGTGGGCAAGTATGAGGATTGTCCAAAGTATGCAAAGCTCTGCTTGTGTGCCTTCTGACCACACAGCTGCCTAACAGCCTATTTTAAAGAGCAGTTGGGAGGACTGGCTCAGCTGCTGTATGTTTTGGGATCGCAAAGCTGTTTGTGCTCCAAAACGCAGGCTCTGGCAGTGTTTTCAGCTTTGTTGTCCTTACAAGTAACATATAATCTTGAAAACATCCCTAGGATGACTCTTTGAGATCCACTGTAAAAACGCTCTAGGGTGCTTTCCCATGACTATTTATGAAAAAAAAAAAAAAGAGAAAAAAATAATATTTGAAAATTATCTTGAGGCAAAGCAACAAGGAACCTCCAAGTAGAGACTTGCCAGTCCATTACTGCCTGTCTGTTTTCTTTGAGAGAGGGCTGGTCCATGGCTTCCTGTGTGCACATCTGGGAGTTCTCCTTTCTCTTTAAAATATGTTCTCTGCTTCAAATAGTGATGTTCATTTGCAGCATATGGGGACTATTAGCAATTCTGAAGCTGGACATAAGGCTTAACATGTTAAATCACTTTAGAATCTCACTGCACATCCCTCCCCCCCCCCTCCTTTTTTTTTTTTTTTAATCCTGGTGTTAACACCTGGATCAGTTTAGCACTAGTGCAGAAGTTTAGGACATATATAATTGTTGATTTTAAAAACAGATGGTGAGTTGGGGGGTTTTGTGTGTATGTGCATGCATACATGTGAGCATATATTAACTGTTGGATCTCTGGCATTTTTTGAGCTTGCATCTCACTGAATCACACTCAAAGGTATGTAAATGGGTAGGTAAATAAGTGGTTTATGGCACGAGACAGAAGTATTTATTAGAGTGGGTTAGAAACTGTGATCTTGCTTTTACATCTTCTTTCTTCAGTCTTCCGTTGCTGAAGAATTGATAGCTGGCTCTGATTTCCTCTCTTCCCACACTGCCAAACCCATCCATATGTTGCACACCAAGTAAGATATCCAGCTCTCTTGGGATGGCCGAAATGGGCAGGCATTAAAAATTGAAGCAAGCAAATTCCCTGACAGAGTCTGAAGCCTTTATCTGAGGCTTCTTGAAAGTAAAGATGCCAATTGTGTTGGGGCTTTGAAAAATGACTTTCCCTGGTGACCTGCTGCCTTTAAGCAAGAGCAGAGTTTATGGCTGTGTTTGAGTGATGAGAGCAGTTGGAGAGTTTTGCTTGTTATGCCCATTAGCAAGATTGGACTAATCTGCAAGATGTAACCTGAAGGTAAACTGTGAGTGAAGGGGAAGACAAGGCTAATAAGGTATTTTGTAGTTTCCTTTATCCTGGAGTCTTTCCTGAAGCCAGCAATTAATATTATTTTCTATCTGTGGTGAGCCCGGTTGGCTGCCAGCAAGGGAGGCTTTACAAAGCACATGTCAGCTCTACCTGCCAGGCTGTGAAGAGGAACTGCTTTCAAAATTGCTCTTGCAATTGGTGGTTAAGGAACAGTGCTGCAGTAGAGTTAACAGCTTGGTAATTTAGTAGCTAAAGAAAAATAGGACCTTGCCTCAGCCAGGATCAGGATGCTAGGCACCTCCTTATCATGGAGCCCAGGTGAGGATGTGAGCCTACAGGTAGATCTGTTTCAATTGGACCTGTGTTTAGGCAGGGCATTGGAGAGTGGCACTGCTGTGCCACTGGGGTAGAGAGAGATGGGGATTCCTGGGAAGCTGACATGGGGTCCTGTGCCATGGACAGGGTGAGAGAGCCTTGGGATGGGCGTCAGGGCTGCCAAGTCTTATTAGTAGTGCTTTTAGAGCCCTGACATGGGCAACTTAGTATGATTTCTTTTTAGTCTTTTATTAGACACAGAGATTGTATTCCTCTCACCTTTGCAGAGATAAACATTTTGTTTCATGTTTTTCTTGCCAGTGGTGCTAGGCAGTCAGGCTGGAGATGCAGATGGGCACAATCCTGGCTGGTGATGTGTGGGCTGGACCTGCAGTAAGTGTCCAGGGTGTTCTCCATAGTGTTACAGAGACCTTGTTCACTTTTACTTTTGAGGGCAAAATAGCACAGAACTGCCTGGTTCAAGTATCTCTAATGTGTGTGGGATTTTTTACATTGTATAATGTGAAACTGAGTAGTTGAATGTTAGCAAGCAATTTATGAGAGGCTTAGAATCATAGAATGGTAGGGGTTGTAAGGGACCTCTGGAGATCACCAAGTCTAACCCCCATGTCAAAGCAGGTTCAGCTAGGACAGGCCAAAGAGCCCCAGGTTTCTCAACCTTTCTCTATAAGACAGATGCTTCTGTCCCTTAATTATCTTCATAGCCCTCCACCAGACTCTAGTATTTCCTTGTCCCTCTTGAACTGAGTAGCCCAGAACTGGGCACAATATTCCAGATGTGGTCTCCCCAGGGCAGAATACAGGAGGAGGAGAATCTTGCTAGACCTGTTGGACACTTTTCTTGATGCTCCATAGAACATCATTGGCCCTCTTGGCTCCCAGGGCACATAGTTGTCCTGTGGATAACTTATTGCCCACCAGGACTCCAAGGTCCTTTTCCATTGAGATGCTTTCCAGCAGGCCCATCCCTAATCTGTACTTGTGCATGGTGTTGTTCCCCCCTCTCATTTCCCCCACTTATTCTTGCTGAACCTCAGTAGGTTCCCCTTTGTCCAGCTCTCCAGTCTGTCCAGATCTTGCTGAATGACTGCACAGCCTCCTGGTCTATCAGCCAGTCCTCCTGGCATGGTATCATCAGCGAAATTGCTAAGGGTACACTCTGTCTCCTCACCTAGATCATTGATGAAAGATGCTGAGTAAGACTGGACTCAGTACAGACCCTTGGGGAAAGACTACTACTACAGGTCTTCAAATGAACTCTACAGTCTTGATCACAACCCTCTGAGCTCTGTTGTTCAGATAGTTCCCAATCCATCTCACTGTCTACTCTTCTAACCCACATTTCCTGGACTTATGTATGAGGATGATGTGGGACGAAGTGTGAAAAGCCTCGTTGATGGTAGACAACATCCACTGCTCTCCCTGCCTCTATCCATTCAGTCACACTACCACTAAAGGCTATTGGATTAGTCAAACAAGATTTCCCCTTGTGAAATCCACGCTGGCTACTCCTGATAACCTTCTTTTCTTCCACGTGCTTAGAGATTACCTAGAGAATGGGCTTCACTGTCACCTTTCCAGGGATGGAGGTAAGGCTGACTGATTTGTATGTTCCTGACTCTTCTTTCTTGCACTTTTTGAAGACTGGAGTGACGTTGCCTTTTTTCCAGCCTTAAGAACCTTTCCCATTTTCTGTGATCTTTCAAAAATGATGGAGAGTGGTAGAGCAACAATGTTAGCCAGTTCTGTCAGCACTTATGGGTGCCTAGACTTGGTTCTTTGCTGTAGGACAGCTAGCTTTGCTCTTTGACCTTAGCTGGATTTATTTTAAAATATTTGGAAAAACAAATGAACAAAAAAAGAAAACAACAACAAAAAACAGCCAACCCCCAAAACTATGGAAAGAAACTTTATTTAAAATGTTGAGTCTTAAAGAATACAACATTTGACATGTCTGAACCACTGAGTAAGCTGCAGCTGGTAGCTTCTATGTTTTTCATGCTGACTGGCAGGTATTAGAATCGGTTGGCTTTATGCACATGAGATGCCATCCAAAGGGACTTGGACAGGCTTGAGAGGTGCGCCCAAATCAACCTCATGAAATTCAACAAAGCCAAGTGTAAGGTCAGGGCAATCCCAAGCACAAATACAAGCTGCAGAAGAAGTTTCAGGGAGAGGGACTTGGGGATGTCAGCTGATGAAAAAGTCAACATGAGTCAGCAAGATGAGCTTGCAGCCCAGAAGGCATCGGTGTCCTGGGCTGCATCAAAAGAAGTGTGACCAGCAGGGTGAGGGATTCTGCCCCCCCAATCTGCTCTCCTGAGACTCTACATGGAGTAGTGAGCCCAGTTCTGATGCTCCCAGTGTAAGAGGGACATAGAATTGCAGGATCAGGTCCAGAGGAGGGCCATGAAGACAGCTGATCAGAGGGCTGAAGCACCTGCCCTGTGGGGACAGGCTTGGAGAGCTGGGGCTGTTCAGCCTGGAGAAGTGAAGGCTCCATGGAGATCTTATAGCAGCCTTCCAATACCTGGTGGGGGCCTCCAAGAAAGCCAGGAAGGGACTTTTTCCAAGGGCTTGTAGTGATAGGAGGCAGGGGAACAGCTTTAACTTCAAGGAGGGTAGACTGAATATTAGGAGGAAATTCTTTCCAGTGAGGGTGGTGAGGCACTGGAACAGGTTGCCCTGGGAGATTGAGAGTGCCCTGTCCCTGGAGGTGTTCAAGGGCAGGCTGGATGAAGCCTTGAGCAACCTGATGTAGTGGAAGGTGTCCCTGGGAGCTTGGAAATAGATGATCTCTAGGGTTCCTTCTGACCTGACCCAATCTATGAATTTATGAGCTAGCAACATTAGAAAATTACTGACTGAAATCCATACCCAGATACAGTGTGATCAATACTGTATATTACTGTTTTCTTATTTGGTGTGTAGTGTTGTTTGTTTTTTTTCTTGTTGCTTTCTTTGTGTGTGTGGTGGTTTTTTTAATTACTAAAAAAAAAAAAAATGCTGTTATTTATTTATTAAATTTATATTTTCAGTCTGAAGAGGACTGAATAGAAAGGATCTGTGTTGCATCAAATTTGTTGCAAAGACTGTAAATAAAATTTTGCTTAATTAATACATCAGAATGTACAAGAGGCTTCTTTATGATTTGGAGAAAAGCAATTTTCCTTCGATAAGGAATAGTCCAATATGAGCTTTTGCTGCATGAAAATCATTGGGTTAGAGGGAGAAGGTTGACCTCCTTTGTTAACAAGTGTGGAAGCCTAGCGTGGAGTTGTTTCATACATGTGTACTCATTGCTGCACTTCTCTTTGGTTTTTTGTTTTTTTTTTTTAATTAAAAAAGAAAAAGTGATGAATTAAAGATATAATGAATGTTACTGTTGCCTGGGAATGACCTGTACACCATCTAGGTTCTTGGTCGCAAAATGCTCTGCCTCAGGGGAGGGTGGCTGCACTGAAAATATGACTACTACTTATTTTCTTATTATTTCCCACAAGAGAAAAAACCACTTTTGCACTTCAAGGTTTCAGCTCTTAAATCCTTAGCATTTGGGGGGCTGTAGTCTGGCAAAGTATGTTTTTCTCTTTTTTTTTTTTTTTTTTTTTTCCCTTTTTTACCCCCTTTTTTTTTTT